>SJYA01000452.1:3001127-3018034 GCA_006410615.1 Neotragus moschatus | reverse complement strand
CGATGCAGAAGGCTTGGGACTGATGGGCGGGGATGATCCGGAGGGATGGTGTGGGGAGGGAGGGGGAAGGGGGGGGTCCGGATTGGGAACTCAGGTACACTTATGGCTGATTTATGTCAATGTATGGCAAAATGAGTACAGTATTGTAAAGCAAAACAAAATAAAAATTAAACAAAAAATAAAATAAAAGTAAAACTGTCATAAAGTATCATCACTAGATTAATCAACAGTTTCTTGAGAGAGTGGAATAAATATGGAATCCTTAACATCCAATGTGACTCTATTTGGAGATAGGACCTTTTAAGAGGTAATTAAAATTAAATGAAGGGCCTTCTCAGGTGGCTCAGTTGTAAAGAATCCTCTTGCAGTGCAGGAGATGTGGGTACGAACTGTGAGTTGGGAAGATCCACTAGAGAAGGAAATGGCAACCCACTCCAGTATTTTTGCCTGGGAATCCTGTGGATAGAGGAGCCTGGCGGACTACAGTCCAAGGGACTGCAAAAGTGTCAGACATGACTTAGTGACAAAATGGCAGCAACAGGTTCAATTAGTTCATGAGAATGGATCCCTAATCCAATATGACTGGTGTTTTTGTAAGAAAACAAAGATACACCACGGATGCACTCATAGAAGAAAGGCCATGTAATGATAAAGTGAGAAGACAACCGTCTTCAAGTCCAACATGTTGATCTTGGACTTCTCACCCTCAGAACCAAAAGAAAATAAAGTTCTTTTGTTTAAGTCACCCAATCTGTGACATTTTACTATGAAAGCCCTAGAAAACTAATTCATCTACATAAAATGTGACAGTTGCTTATTCAGATGTGAAAAATTGCATTTTGAAATATTGCTGCTGGCTTGAGAGACTTTGGAAGATGGACAAGACACAGGGATAAATCCTAGACTGTATTCTTAGTAATGGGTATAGAGAACTGGATTCTAAAACATGTGTGTTGGACTGACTGTAAGTAAATGGCATGTAGAACAGGTTGAATACGTTAAACTGTCATATTTGATTTACTGAATTTATTAGGAAACTTGTGAAAATAAATTATTTGAACTCTGCTGATTCATAGTTTACTCTTCTAATATTTAGCTTGCCATAATTAATCTAAAAAGAATTGGCAGAAATTTGACTATAAATGTTTAAAATAATTTGAATTTCCTTAAGTCTGCAGGGGGCTTCCCAGGTGACATTAGTGGTAAAGAACCTGCCTAATGCAGGAGACATAAGAAATCAGGTTCAATCCCTGATTGAACGATTCCCTGGAGAAGGAAATAGCAACCCACTCCAGTATTCCTGCCTGGAGAATGCCATGGACAGGAATCCCTGGTGGGCTCCAGTCCATGGGGTCACAAAGAGTCAGACATGACTGAAGAGCATTTGAAGCATATATATGAAATCCATTGAAACAGTGTCTATATGCATATTATATTTATGAAACTTTACCTATTACAACTTAAATTTATCTTCTAGTTGCCATACCATCAAAAGCATTTACCCAATAAAATCCATTGGCTGTTCAAACACTCAAATAATTGTTCAACAATGCTAAGAAAATATGTAAGGCAATGGAAGACTATTAGCCAGGTTAATATCTTATTTTCTCTTAACTTATGATTTACCTTATATTTGAAATATATTTAAGCTGGTTTCAGTATAGTGTTCATATGTGTGTTTGTAAATATATAATTAGCAATAGATATATTCTTGTGTGAATTTAAAAACATTTGTTTCTGGCTCACTTCACTCTGTATAATTGGCTCCAGTTCCATCCACCTCATTAGAACTGATTCAAATGTATTCTTTTTGATGGCTGAATAATACTCCATTGTGTATATGTACCACAGATTTCTTATCCATTCATCTGTTGATGGACATCTAGGTTGCTTCCATGTCCTGGCTATTATAAATAGTGCTGCGATAAACATTGGGGGTACACGTGTCTCTTTCNGGCTCCAGTTTCATCCATCTCATTAGAACTGATTCAAATGTATTCTTTTTAATGGCTGAGTAATACTCCATCGTGTATATGTACCACCGCTTTCTTATCCATTCATCTGTTGATGGACATCTAGGTTGTTTCCACGTCCTGGCTATTATAAACAGTGCTGCTATGAACATTGGGGTACATGTGTCTCTTTCAATTCTGGTTTCCTCGGTGTGTATGCCCAGCAGTGGGATTGCTGGGTCATATGGCAGTTCTATTTGCAATTTTTTAAGGAATCTCCACACTGTTTTCCATAGTGTGTGATCCAGTCTTAACACATCACTTCTCCCTACACACCCCTTACAATCTAAGAGTACTGAAATTACTTGTAAATCATCCAAACAAGTCATGATCTTTTTTTCTCCTCTGTGTCTTTGCCCGTGACAAGAATTCCTACTTCCACCTTGTAAAACTCATTTATTCTTCATAAGACTCAGTGGTAGAGAATCCAGCTGCCACACAGGAGACCCAAGAGACGCAGGTTCGATTCCCTCAGTCAGGAAGATCCCCCGGAGGAGGAAATGGCAGCTCACCTCAGTATTCATGCCTGGAAAATCCCACAGATGGGAGAGCTTGGCAAGCTACAGTCCACAAGGTTGCAAAGAATCAGATATGACTGAGCACACACGCATTATTTGTAAGACAGCTCAGTCATCATGTCATCTAAGAAGGCTTCCTTAATCTCGCCAAACTGGGTGAGCAACTGAAGGGGTCCCATGGGTCCGTGTATATATTTCTCATAGTACTTAACCCTCAAAGCTACCTCATGACATATATGGCTCCCAAGTGAACTTTTCAATGGCCAGAACCTTGTCTTTCATCCTTCTATTCCCTGGCACAAAACAAGAGCTTCAGAAATGTTTGTTAAATTAAAATAATTTCTTTCCTTCTCCAGTCAACTTGTAATATGGTTGCTAGTTTCCCCATCTGATTTTTTTCTTCTCCTTAAAGACATACCAATAGCTTCTGGAGAATAAAGACAATGGCTTTGACCCAAGAGACAGGAGAGGCACACGCCTTGTAACAATGTTGTGACTCCCCTGCTTGCTGGCCACACCGCACCCCACCCCCCACAACAGGGAGCACATGGTCCACTGTAGCTGTTGTAACACATTCCCCATGGATGTACATGACTGTAACACAAATGGTAGGGCATGAAGCAGGAGGAAGGCCATTTGGACTCACTTGAAACACACAAAATAATGGGGTTCCCGTAGGAAAGAGGGATTCTGTTACCTAAAGAAGTAATAAGTGAAAGAATTTGGGTAGATAAAAATTATAGCTACTATAACCTATGGTAAGGAAACGGTATGTCTAGAATCCCCTGGTTCCCCTCTTGTCCACCTGGCAAAGTCTCATGCTTCATGAACTACCCCAAATTCATGACTCTGTTGAGTCTTTCCTGACGTCCCATGACAAAAGTTGTTTCCCTTTTTAAGTTCCTATAGCTTCATGCTCAGTAGCAGGTATAATGAAGTTAGATAGGCCTGGATTCAGATTCTAGCTTTGACTCCTCATCTTTAAAATGGGGCTACCACTTTCGACCTCAAAGGATTGTTTTGGGGATGTCAATATACAGTGACTGCATACACTGGGCACTCGGATAATGTTAATCTTGCTGCCTCCTCCTCCCCACCTTACGCTGTATTAAAATGAATTCTTTGAAGAATTAAGTTTTTACTTTTCTGTGTTGCAACCTAGGCAGAGCTTGGCATATTCTGGGCTCATGATAAATGATTGATAACAAATATGGAGAAGATACTGTACTGATGGGAAAAAATAACTACTTATAGTAAAGTTGGCTGTTAGCAGGACTTGGTCCTTTGGTAAACTATAAATTACCTGAGTATAAGTGCCACATTGTGTAAATCTCTGCATTATCCTTGCCATAACTTAACAAAAGGGCTTAGCTGTTAAAAATTAAAAGGCAGGAGACTGGATAGCTCCAGGATAGGTGAATTCGGGCAGCTCCTCCTCTCAAAAAGTCAGTCTTATAAAGTACGTGGCCATACTGCCCTCTGGAGCCTGCAGATTTTTCTCAGAATATCATTGAAATAGATCTTCCTGTTAAGAGCTATACCCAGAACCCGGATGAAGCTTGTCCGTTTTCACATGTGAAATGTTCCGAGAAGCTCTTCCAAATTTCCCAAATAACAATTTCTAAAAATAGGGAGACTCAGGAGTTAAAGACATTAAGTTTCCCATTGTTCTTCTTTCTCAAACTTTTTAAAAAGTAGCCGTGTGTATTGCTATGATAGTATAATCTATATTTATTAGGCAGTTGACAAAAACAAAACAAAACAACATTTGGCAAAACAATGCCAATTTATTCATTTTTGGACACATGAACACAAAATATCCCTGCAGGCCAAAAAAAAAACTTTGCAAATTTAAACAACCATCATCTTATCTCAACATGGGGATATCACCCCTCCTTTAATAGTTTAAAAAGTACCTCGTATTGCTAGAGACATACATCCAGTCCAAATTTAATAAAAATACATTTTAAAACATTACAAGTCTAACAATATCGAAACAAAAATGACACCATTAGTCAAATGAACAAATGCAAACATTTTTTTCAGTCACTAGACATAGAAAGAGCATGACTATGTCAATAGCAAGGGATAAGAAAATGGTTAATCAATAATAAGATCTTCCCTTTAATTTTGCAAGGAAAAAGTCCTTGGAGTTGAAGCAGTATTGATACAATGCCCTCAGCCTCCACTTTCTTAAAATGAAAGCAGAGCTACCACCTTGCTATTGAGCAAGAAAATCTTACAGCACATCCACAAAGGGTCTCTAGGGCAGGGTGGAGAGGGTGGGCCCGATTCAATAGTGGATTACCTTTTCATACAGGTAGCTGAGCCAGTTAGGTAAGCTCTGATATAGACTGGGCACCAGATCCTAAAACACAGACTGTATAGAATATGTCTGCTTGTAAATTGTCACCTTTGGAAGCAGCGAATAGAAATTATAGTACCAGTGAATATGTTCTGCCTGCCAGAGTGCTGGCTGTGTTAAGCCAGTGAGTTCACTTTGCAGCTAACCACCACAACAAAACATAATGGGTTCAACATTTGGATCGTCACCACTCTTTGAAGGTCCCTGTGCCTTCTCCCCAAATTGTTACTCTTTAGCATTGCTACATTTAAATCTTTCACACCACATGACAGTGCCTAAACAGGCGGCATTAAAAAAAAAAAAACAACCAAACAGTCTAAACCTACTTCTAGAGAATGCACACTTCCCACTGATTGACACATGCAGAATGATTCAGTCAGTCCCAGGGTTTACTGTGTGCAAACTGTCAAGCCAAATTAAAACTATGCTTTCAGACCTGCATGCAAGAGTACTGCTGCAACTCTGATTCTGCAGTGATTACCTCTTAGACTCACCCCTCAGCAAGTTTTTTCCCCAACAATCTCAATTCTCTGTCCTTCCTTTTGTCTAAAACCACAGCACTGCACCCTTCAAGGTTCTGTTTTCCTATAAAAATAGGCCTCCCGGCTTTTCCTCCACCACTACACTGATTTGACCCAGTGTACTAGGACTGACTGAGGTCTTACAAACTATAGTTCAAGGTCGAGCATATAGCCCAACAGCAGGCAGGCGAGTCAGGGCTTCCTGGCACTCTGCCTCGCTCCCTGCTTCATACATGCCAGGAGATGGTGAGAAGGGACGCTTCTTCTGTGTGTTATTAACCAGCAAGTCCGAGGCACTCAAGTCCAGATGTGGTGCCCATCAGCCAGCCAGCCACCAAGAGTTCTTCACATCCTGGACACCAGCAAGTCCTCCATCTCCTAAGAAAACTTTTGTTTTTCCTCCTCTTGGGTCAAGAGTAGCCAAGCTGAAGGATATTTTCTGTGCTCTCCCTGAACAAGTGTGAATAAAAAGCAGCAGCCAGCGCCTCACTACTGTGTCCTGATTTGTAGTGCCCAAGTGAGGTATTTGCAAAAAAGGAAAGTCTTAAGAAATTAACATCTGCCATCTTCTTCACTCCTGCCCATGTTGTGCCTCAATTACAGAGCTTGCTTTCATCCCACTCTATGCAGAGAACAAGGACGTCTGCACTCGTATCTTAATGAGCTTTTAGGATTCGATATACACTATAAAACTCTCGGAGACCAGTCTCAGCAAACACTGGTGGCATCGCTGATCAACAGCACATGAACATGTAAACTTTAATGTATTTACAAGCTTGTTTAAAAGATTGAAGGAAAACAGTGCTTTATATTGCTGGGGTTTTGAGAAGGCTAGCTTAAGAGATTTGGATCAGCTAATGAGTTCAAGCAACATCCTTCACCATTAGATCCCCACCAGCAGCTTCCAGACAGAGGTGGCAAAATTGTTTTACCATATTGTATCTGTCTCCTCCCCCGGCACCTTCCTCAACCATATGGAGGGGCTCTGGGCCTTTTATCCCTCCTTCCAGCTCTCACTCCCAAGGTTCCAGGACAGAGAATTACAAGTCAGTAAAAGGTGGGCTGGGAAACACTGCCTGGAACGATCAAGACTCTATGTAACTGTTGTCCATTCACAAAGTATTATCTACACTAAATACAAAATACATTTTCCCCCACACTGTAACTGAAGCTTGCTTTAGATCAACTCCCTTTGTTTGAACAAGAAAGGAATCCTGTCTCCCTGTGAACAGAATCCAGAATCTATTATGAAAAATCGACCTTTTCTATGCAGTTTTAGTTTAATAAAAGGAAGGAAACCCCACCAAGTGTATTTCAGGTTGAAAGAGAAGCAAAACATTTGTGCTACAAGTAATTGTGAGTGACCTTGATTCCCAGGGAAAAAACGTTTTAAATGCTGGTACATTTTTGCAAGATGCAGCATCACTCAAGGTACCCTAAGGATTGGCAAAGCCTATCCAATAAGGAAGCATCCTGGTTCTAGCTTATTTTAAAACAAAGTGATAGGACACCAACTGTGACTATAAAACAGATTAAAAATAATTCTTTAAAAAGGCATGGAAATATATGTCTTTTCTGACCATCTTCAGAAATTGCCAGATTATGATCTATAAGAAACAGCTGATAAAAATCATACTGAAATCTCCTCTAAAAAAGTACATTGTCAGGGGGAGGAAGAGGAGGGACCTTAAAAAATGTTTATTGCCGAAGATAACTTTCTATGAGAAAAGTTTAAAAATCATTTAGATCTAACAAACCACACAGCAGCATAAAATGGGCACTTTTGAGAACTCTGAAAAATACTAAAAGCTAATTTTCTTTTTCCAAAGAGGGGGAAACGTGAGTACTTTTGCCATGGCAGTGTTATCTGTCATCATGGCGTGCATCACATCTGTCTGTGTTACACATTCACAAAAGTCAACCAAATAAGAGAACTGCCTGTCTGAATCTGCAGTCAAATATAGTGCAATTGCCTGGCAGCCTGTACTTGCACCAGCACCAGTCTGTAGAGATCAACAGAGGAAAATAGTAAAAACTCATAAAATTCTGTAAAACTTACAAAAAAATTAATGCTCATTCAAGGCATTTACAGTGGCGAAGTCAGAAATCTCCATTAAAAAGCCTATGGACCCACACAATTAAA
This sequence comes from Neotragus moschatus, assembly GCA_006410615.1. Classification (NCBI taxonomy): domain Eukaryota; kingdom Metazoa; phylum Chordata; class Mammalia; order Artiodactyla; family Bovidae; genus Neotragus; species Neotragus moschatus. The sequence goes on along the minus strand of SJYA01000452.1, from coordinate 3,010,475 downwards.
TAGTTACACTGAACTAAAGTAGATTGTTTGGTTTTTCTCTCCCATTTATGCACACATCCCACTCAATGAATACAGAAAAAAGGAAAAGAATCTTCTCTGGTAAGACTAGAGGGATGCGGTGAACACCACAGCTAGCAAAATAGTCCATAGAAACCTTTCTCATAAAGTCCTTTAGAAAGTTCAGGCTGATCAGCCTTTGCATGATGAGGTAAAAATTCAGTCCAGTGCATCAGAAAAGATAATCTATGAGTATCTATTACTTTTAAAAAATGGCTCAATTTTGTTGATGCATCAGACAGCGCTGTGAAGTATAGATTCAGTGCAACTATTCCGAGTTGCTGGTAGAAGACCACCTGAAGTCAACTTGGCTCTCTCTAGAGGCAGTAGGCATTTGAAACATTTTGAGGCTGTGTGGGATAACAAACTAGTTGAGTTCTTTTTCTGAGACTCTCAGGCAAAATACATGGTGTGCTGGGTATCATGGTGGATTTGCACAGCTTTAGCCAAGGCCTGAGGATCTCGGCCATTGCTCTGTCCTGACACATGACTGCCTTCCGCACTGTAAAGAAAAGAAAGCAAAAAAAAAAAAGAAAGAAAGAAAAAAAAAACAAAAAACAGTGTAACAAAAGACCACTTCAAACTTCAGGTTTCAAATAGCATGAATAGTACTGGATTTGAGATCTTGAGCTCAAACTGTGACTCCTTAGATAATCTGTAATGTTTCTCTAAACATCAGTTTGCTCAGTTGAAAAATACAACTTATTTAGACTGTTGCAATAATTAAACAGAATAGTGTCTGCAAAGATCCAGATCTTTATCAGTGTCTAAGCAAGGACTTCCCTGTCTTTTATGTCTGGTTAAAGCCCACTTGTTCTTTACTTGTCAGTTAAATGTCATTTCCCCCAAAGAAATCTTCTCTGATTCTGAAGTTCAGGTCAGAGCCACATGAACTATACTTTCATGAAATCCTCTACTTTTATTTCACTTGAAAGATCATTATTTGGATAATTATTTATTCCTCCACCAGGATAGAATCTCCAAGAAACTAGTAAATTTGTCTGTCTTACCACTAAATCCATAGTGCCTGGCATATAACAGTGTCTCAATTTTGATGAATCAGTGAATGTGCTGAGCACCGTGCTGGAACATAATAGATACTCAGCAATTGTTACTATGCCACCAGCCTTTCTTGTCTTCCCCTCACTAGCTATAGGACCCTGGACAAGTAACAACCCCTCTGAACTTGATCTTTTAAGATAACAATAATTTCTGCACATACCTCTTAAGGGCACCAAGTGATACAAAGGGCTTAATAAATGGGAAACTATCATCCCTCTTGAGTTCTCTACTTAAATTATTATTACCCCCTATCATCTAGGCTCAAAATCTTGGTCATCTTTTACTTCATCCTCTTCTCTGTCACGCACATCCAACTGACTATTGAATATTTATTTTATCCCATGAGTAGCCTTTTACTTTTAACAAAGATAATCTTGCTCTAACATACTTTTCCAGCTTCATGCCTGCTATTCTCTATTCAAATGCTTCAGTCAAAGAAAACTTGCTACTGTCCAAACACGTCACTTGTCTTGTCTTCTTTGGGTCCGTTATTCCCTCTGCCTGGAAAATTCTTTTCTCTTCTTTATAGAGCCAAATCATACCCATCCAGCTACGAAATCTCTAACAGACTTTCTTCTGATGTTCAATTGCACTTTCATCTCTACTGCTTTGAGCTAATCATCAGTTTTATGTTTGCCTATATTGTCTACCATACTGAAACATAAAATCCCAGGATACACGTCTTTCTTAACTTACTGTTTTTAGTACCTAGCACAGTGCTGGGTACACAGTGAATACCTAACAAATATGTTGAATGAATACGTATATTACAGAATGAAAGGTACAAAGCCACATCTGGGCATTTTCCATAATAGTGTACTTTCAACCCGTACAGAAATAGACTTGCAGTGGAATGTCTACTATTTACCAGCTGAATTCAGACTTGGGGAAGAGCCCAGAAACTGCTACACTTCACAGATGGTCATTTGAAAAGAAAAATTAATGGAGAGAACTTGTTTAGCTACTCAGTAGTAGCTCAGTAACAGGTCAATATGTCTGATTCTTTTGAGATCTTTATTTAGGGGTGAGAATGGTCTGGTACCCCAACTCTTCCCAACACAAACCCAGGTTCCTTCTGATGCATTCTCCAAGACTGTATTGAAAGTAAAGTGACCTGGTCAGAACCTCCTCCTTGCATGAACTGGAATCCACAGGCCTGTAATTGCTCTGACTGGAGCCAGGGCACTGGGCTAGACGTCTTGCGAGGCTGCTTAGTACTTGAGCAGAACTGAAATGCATTTGGCTCTAAGGGAAAACCACAGGCAGTTCCAAATGGGATTCTTTTTTAAGGGGGACAGACATACCATACAAGTGTGAACAAGCCTGGGCACTTTTTTGGACCAAAAGTCACAATATCAGCTTTTGGGACCAAAAGTCATAACATGTAACTATTTGCTTCATGAAATGTAAACCCTAAAAGAAAGTTTAGCTCTTCCTAAAAGTTTTCAATGATGGCTCATTTTTAAAAAGAAACATGCTGCCAACACAAACAGAAAGATTTTATTTGCCTGAGAAACTTGCCTGTCATGGTCCTTATCCACCAGATGATACCTTGCCCTGAAGGCTACGAGCCGGGCATAATAGGCAGGGGCTGGAATAGAGACTGAGCGCGTGCACCGCACATAGGTGTGACATAGCTGGTAAGTCAACAACTGGAGCTCATCTGCGGTGAAGCAGTTGTCATCCCACAAGACCTGGTAATGTGAAGGACGGCTGGTTCCCTGGAGAAAGAATCGTATGGTTAATGTTGCTGACATGGGTTTACCACCTGAGAGGAGAATGGAAACCTACCTAAATTCAGAAACAGTCCTGCCTAGCACACCTACAAGGAGATACTTAGACCAAAAGATAACAGTTTCAGGACACAAGTATTAACAAAGTGATGTACAGCCTTTAATGACAAGTCTACTTAAGCTAGTTCCTGAATTTTCAAACACCTCCCTATCAAGTCAAGTATCTGGACCAGCTTCCAAATTACCTGAATTCCCGCATGACTACAGAGGTAAAAGTCAAACTCGGATGGATGGGTGATGGTGCTATCCACAGTAGTGCCTGCTGGTACATTGCCACTTTTTCCTACCTACCAAAAAAAAAAAAAAAAAGGGTATAATTAGTCATCAAAGAGCTAAACTGGGTTCAGGCCATTAGTAACAAGTAAGTAAACTGCTCTTAAGTGAACTCTTGAAAATTGGTTTAATTCAAGATGTTGAATTTTCTGTAAATTTCCCTTGGCCCAACTATTTCATCCTTAAATATTTTCACAAACAAATATACTCCACGGTTTCGCTAAGGGAATCCAAACAATGATTTATTCTACCTGTGGCTTCGGGCTGCATTATTGTCATCAATTTTATAGATGACACGCTGGTATGTTCACAGAGGGGAAAAAAGACATTTAAAATGGACAAGTTTCCTGAGGGGAAAAAATCAGTTTTATTCTTTATTTGGAGTTAAAAAAAAAAAAGTCAACTTCCAGTAAAAGTTAAGATGAAGGACTCTTGGAACTGGTTCAGCAGGTTCAACAAAACTAATACTTGTACAGGATCAATAAAAGAATTCACTGGCACATGCATTATCAGGAGGAGTGTACTGAAATGAGAATTAGGAAAACCAGAGTTTCAGTTCTAAGCCCTTCCTTGCAACTACATACATTGAATAAAGCATAGTCTCTTTGGGCCTCAATCTAACCATCCACAAAATTAGGTGATGATTGCCTACATTTTAAAAATTCTCAAGTTCTTCTATAATCAAACTCTAAAATCAAACTTCCAGAGGAGCAGAAATATAGAAAAATCTTGCTATTTGGTCAATTTCCATCCACTTCTGCTGTACAGAAAGATTCCATATAGGAAGTATATTTAGCATAGTGGCACAAATTTGATGGGAATTTATTTGACTCCATTTTAACTATTGTTAACTTCAGTTGAATATCATATGCGATTCATATAATAAAATACATTAATATAGAAAAGTCTCATTCCATCAAATTCATATGTGACCTTGGGTACCTATCTAGACAAGAGGAAATGCAACTGAGTTGTAATCATTCTAGTAAATCCTTCCCCAAACTGTACGCTTTAGGAATGTTAGTTCTGCAGGGTGTGTTTAGGTGTTTTACGGTCAAATAAATCTGAGGGACACTGGGTTAAACCAAAGTTAAAAGGCCTTTCTATTGCATGACTTCTCAGAATCTTTATCTAGGAACGCATAACCTTTAAGAGGGAGAAGGAGTACACAGCACTTCCTGAACTTATTTGACCATAGAATCCCCTTTTAAAAAATCTCTTGGAATCTACAGATGAGAACTTGAAGAGGTACTGCTCTGGGGGAAAAGGGTCCAGTCATGTTCATTTTAGTAATTATTGCTTGAGCACCATGTGCAAGGCTCTGCAGCAGATGCTGGGGATGAAGACAGAGGCACAGAGAGAACTAATAACCCTGCCCTCTACTCTTCATCAAAGTCATATGCAATGGACAGCAACGCCATGTAGTAAGGGCCTTATGGAAGGCAGTGGGAAAAGTCGGTAGGAGGAAGCGGTTGAGCTATGTTTTATAGCAGTGGTCCCCAGCCTTTCTGGAGCCCAGGGAGTAGTTTCGTGGAAGACAATTTTTCCACAGACTTGGGGGACGAGGAAGATGGTTCATGCAGTTATTTGAGCAATGGGGAGTGATGGGGAGTGGCCAATGGAGCTTCACTTGCTTGCCCACTGTTCATCTGCTACACAGCCCAGTTTCTAACAGGCCTGGGACTGGGACTGGTCTGTGGTCCATGGGTTGGGGACCCCTGTCTTATAGGATACATAGAGATTGAATGGAGGGGTGTTGGAATGGAATTGAAGACATTCCAATATCCGTTAAAGTCAGGAATGGGTAAACAAACTGTGGTTCATCTGTATAAAAATACTACTCACCAATAAAAAAGGAATAAGCTATTGATACACATACAAACTTGGTTGAATCTCAAATGCACTGTGCTAAGTGAAAGAAGCCAGACCAAAGGCTATGACTTCTTTTCATATGACATCCTGAGAAAGACAAAACTCTAGGGACAGAACATATATCAGTGGTTGTCAGCAGCTACAGGTGAGGGAAAAGGTTAACTACAAATGGGCACAAGACAAGTGCGTGTGATGGAATCATTTTACATATCAAGGTGTAGTCACACAACTAAATGCATTTGTCAAAACTTGTACAACAGTACAATAAAAATGGTGAATTTTACTGTGTCTACACTATGTCTTGTTATAAAAATGAGGGGGGGAAAATGTGGGATGGCTGTGGTCATTTCAGGGATAAAAATACACAATGTGCATAGGAAATGGAAATAGTCACATCGGTAATAGAAGGTGTATGAGTACATACATGCTGAAAAAGCAAACTGAAATATTATGCTTTGGCTACCTCGGGAAGACACTGAACACCATAAGAAAGCATTTCGCACCCCCAAGCATAGGCAATGGGGGAGACATGAAGACTTTTGAGCAGTGGAGTGGCAGGATAAGATCTGTATTTTAAAAACCTAGTCCTGACAGCAGGTGGAGGATGCATCTGTGAAAGAGGACTGGAGACAAGGAGACCTCTGCGAGCCTTCTGCAACCCTAGAGAGTTCTGGAGCACACAAGAGGAGGAGCTGAGACGAGAGATTTCAGGACAGAACACAGAAGACTGTTTGACCAACTGAACACAGGAAGGGAGGAGGGGAACAGAGGAGAATTTAAAGACAACGCTTAAGAATTGTCTAGCTTGGCTAGCTAACACAGTGACACCAAGCAACAGAAGAACAGAGAATCGGGGGAGGAAGAGCTTTTGGATGAGGAGAATCCTATTGTTTTGGATTATCCTAAAACAATCAGGAAAAGGTTTATATGTGTTTTGCTTGAAATGCCTGTGGTAGATTGGATCACTGGGACCAAATATTCTAGAGACCCTCTGGTGGGGGGACAATATACATCCCTGCCCAATTAACTCACAAGTGGCCATGTAACTTCCTTTGACTGATAAAATGTGGCCTAAAGTGCGCCACTTCTAGGCAGAAGCTTTAAGAGCCAGTCTATGGCTTGTCATGTATCTTTTTTCTCCTCTGCTACAATGACTGGCCAAGTTCCAGACAGATGCTTCTCCATCATCCTAGGTTCCAAAGGGAGCACAGCGAGCTCACAGCTGCAGGAGGGCCACAATGCATGTGTAATGTGAGCAAGAAATAAATCTTTGTAAGCCACTGAGACTTTGGAGTCTTTCGTCGCCACAGCACAGCCTGGCCTATTTTGACTGACACAATGCCTACAGATCATCTAAGTAAACTGACAATTAGAAGTAAAGATCAGGAGCTGCACAGAAAATCTGGGGCTGGAAACACAGATGTGGTAATCAATAAGCAAATCAGTGAAGCCAGAAAAGTAGGTGAGACTAAAAGAGAGTCAAAATTCAGAAGAGAGAGATATGAAATGCCAGGAAGCATTAGAGTTTAATGGAGAGAGGAAGAAGAAGAGTCAAACAAAGCCTAACTATAGAGGTGGGTAGTGAACCCTGAAAAATCATATTGCTAAGTCCAAAGAAGGCAACCATCCATAAATGCCGCAAAGAGGTCAGTGTGGGAATTTGACAAGCTGTCACTGGATTCAAAATGAGCAAGTCATTGACAGAACAACCCTGGTGGGGTCGAAAAAGTCAAAGTCAGGCAACCGAGAACTGAAACATTATGTGAGAAGGTACAGAAAGAAAGTCAAGTCTTTTTTTCCTGCAAGTTTGGTCATTAAAGGGAGGAAAGAAAAAAAAAAAAAAAGGCAGGTAGACTGAGAGAGAAGCGAAGTTTTAGAGAAGCCTGAGGAAAAGTTAAGAAACTAGAGGGTGAGGAGAAGGAGGCAATGGAATGGGGAAAAGTGAAATTTTGAAAAATAATGGATAATTAATGAAGTGAGGCTCTGGAGAAGGCAGAAAGGATTAAAACCAAAGGCACAGGCTGGAGTGGGGAAGCATAAGTGGGAGAGGTTAGCGTCCAAGATTCAAGGAACAGGGTAAGAAAACAAGATTTAGCTAAATTTGAAAGCAGAGAAGAGGAAGCTGAGAAAATTCATGCCTTCACAATTTTGTTTTCTGGAGGAAACAGAAGGTTGCTCTATTGCTGGCAATGTAAGTTGTTGGCAATGAAGGTGTCATGGTTAGGGTTGGGGACTTGAGAAGAGTATAAAGGATTGGAACAGATGCTACGGAGAATAGGAAAAATGAAAAAAAAAATGCAGCATCAAAGGACTGGCTGAGACTTGCTATCCAGAACTTGTAACATGGTTCATTATCGAATAAATGACTTTTTGCCTCAGCAACTTCAACCAGCCTAAGAGTAGAAGCAAAGGAAACAGGCAAGTGCATTAATTCAGAGTTGGGGACTGGCAAGAGGCATATTTAGAGAACTGAAGATGTTGGTAAGTATTAGGGGTACAAAGTAGACCAAGGATTAGGACTGTCAGTCTTCAAAGGTCAGGAGTAACACCGGATGGTCAAAAATAAAGCTATGAGATAGACTGGGATTTTAGAAAAATAATCCAGGTCTTAAGTTACAGAAATAGCAAGTTGACAGAGGGATGGAGAGTGACTATGAAGGAGGGAATGGCAGGATACTTTGTGCCTAGAGCTCAGGCAAGAGTTCAGGGAAGGTGAATTAGTAGAATCTAAAAAGTACTACCACGTCAGAGTCTGGGCAATTTGAAAGACAGTATTTTGAATCTGTGCTGAGTGATGAACCTATGGCCCAAGGATAAAACCTTAGTTCTCTAATGATTCAGTAAATGAGAAGAAATGGCTCAGTTTTGGATTAGAGACAAATACTAAGCAAGCACTAGAAAACAGTGAGAGTCACCCACAAGACCACAAGATTAGGCAATGGAAAGAAACGGCCTGTCTGGGAGTCAGTCAGAGGGGACCTGAAAAAGATAAAGTAATGTCACAGGAAAAACCATAGAAATAAACTCACTCAACACTATGTGCCTATAATTTACCTAGTTTGCATATTAATATCAGATTATAAATAGGTTACACAAAATGTTTTTTTTTATCGAATGCTGGAAATTGTACCGAAAATTAACATTCATTTACTAATTTAACCCTTAACAACCGTGGAAGCTAGGTATTATATTTACCACACTTTATAGTTAGAACCATTATAGCTTAGAGAACTTAACTTGCCCATGATTAGTAAGCGTGACATCATAAGTATTCAAAGTGCATACCCTAAAAATCCTCTACACTGATGTAAAATTATTTGGAAAAGAAATGCTTCTTTATACCCTAGACCCATGCCTTAGATATTGGTTAACAAAAAGTAGCAAACGGCAATAAAGTCCAAATAAATAACCCCTCCCTTTGGAGCTTGTCTATATCACCATAGTGTACCTGGCATGCTTTTTATTTTCCCCTCTAAAAACTCTAGAAACCAGTATTGCTGTCACGTAAGAGAANTAAAATTATTTGGAAAAGAAATGCTTCTTTATACCCTAGACCCATGCCTTAGATATTGGTTAACAAAAAGTAGCAAACGGCAATAAAGTCCAAATAAATAACCCCTCCCTTTGGAGCTTGTCTATATCACCATAGTGTACCTGGCATGCTTTTTATTTTCCCCTCTAAAAACTCTAGAAACCAGTATTGCTGTCACGTAAGAGAAATATTCAGTCTTGAAACCTGTATTATTCAGAATTGCTCATCTAAGCTCAAGTGGAGTTAGTATGTTTACTAAGTTATTATTAGGCGCTTCTGCTTTTAGAAAAAGAATTGTATGTATGCCTACTCAAAAACACATTCACTTGCATCAGGTAATAAAGCTTATCCTATGTGTTCTTACCCTTTCTGTTTTATCTGCACAGAAGAGTCGTGTGTGATGTCTTTTCTGCACCACAATATAGGTTATTCCTGGCCGGTAATCTTCTTCCAAGCTAATACATGCCTTTCGAATTGCTATTAGTTCTGGCCAAGCTACCTAGGAGTTAGAAATGGAATGATGTTTAATTGAGAACTTGCCTATCTCTTAGGTATCTCTCAGATCTGATTTACCCAGAGTGGTAGATTGGAGGAAGTTCCATCAGACACTGAGAAGCCCCAGAGGGAACTTTCCTGGTGGCCCATTGGTTCAGACTCCATGCTTCTTAATGCAGGGGGCATGACTTTCATCCCTGGTCAGGAAACTAAGATCCCAGACACCACATGGTGAGACCAAAAAAGAAAAAAAAAAAAAAAAAA
>SJYA01000452.1:2980458-2991316 GCA_006410615.1 Neotragus moschatus | reverse complement strand
AGTTCTCTGACCAGAGATCAAACCTGGGGCCCCTGTATTGGAAGCATGGAGTCTTACGCACTGGACCACCAGCAAGTCCCTCTTGCTGACTTCTTAGAGATGAGTAACTGCAAATAAGGTCCTGGACCATCCACATACGAGTTTTAATTGCTTAAGAGAACTTCTGGTAAAATGAGTGCAGCATAGTTACTGGGGCCACATTTTTGGATCCCCAAACCAGGACAAATAATATATGTGGATTTGGAGTCCACAAAACCAAATACATGAACTTGAGACCATGTCAAGATACTTGATACAAACTGGAGAATGTGATTTAAGCGATTCCTTATTTGGCTCTTCCAGGAGACAAATTATCTTAACAATTTGGCACAATAACTTTAATCTTGTTTTTAAACTGTTAATGCCCCACAAAGTAATAATGCAGTGAGGATCATCTGTGTGATATTTAAATCTATGTGCTTTTAGTTCTTAAGCAAAAATTATATAGTTCTATAAGTTTAATTATTCTTAGAGGGTGTGCTGTGCTGTGCTTAGTCACTCAGTTGTGTCTGACTCTTTGTGACCACGTGAACTGCAGCCTGGCAGGCTGCTCTGTCCATGAAATTCTCCAGGCAAGAATACTGGAGTGGGTGGCAAACTCTCCTCCAGGGGATCTTCCCAACCCAGGGATCAAATCCAGGTCTCCTGTATTGCAACCAGATTCTTCACCTCTGAGCCACCAGGGAAGCCCATCCTTATAGGGTAACATGCAGTAATTAAATAATGAAAAAAGACAGGATTAAAAAAAAAATTCTATAATCTGTCACTACAACAAATGCTACAGTGACTTTTATTTTCCCTAGAGAATGCATTCAATGGTATAACACGAAGAATAAATAGAATATCACTTTATAACAAGAAATTCACGTGATGTGTACATGAGTTCATACTGAAGAACGTGTTCAAATCAGACTGAATTGATATACTACATTTGTCCAGAGGCCACTTTAAAATTTCCGTTATCTAGAGGAAAGTCACGTAGGTGATTTTGATTACACTTGTTTGAAAAAGTCTTCTTAGTAAGTACGTAAAATAATGTAAAGTTAATATAGTTAAGTTCATGCTCTTAGAAAAGCCAATATTTATATTTATGCCAGACAGTTTAATGATCTCGATTACAAGAATAAAACTTACATATGTGATAATTTACAAAGCACTTTCATATATATTTTCTCATTAGGCACAGTTCACAGTGGATTAGAAGTCAGTGGGTTAGAAAAATGAAACTGAGGAAGTATAAATGAATCTGCTGCTGCTGCTGGAGGCATGCCATACACACTGACAGCTGGAAGAAATGACAGTTAGCTACCAAAGGGGGGAGAAAAATCCACGTAAAACTCAAAGCAATATCTATCTTCCCATGACAGCTTTTATGACATAGTTCTTAACAGACCCTTTTGGGCCATGCAGTGAGAATTACAACACTAGAATAAATGATGTTTATAAGGATGACTCTGCACCATTATATGAAAGTTGATCTACGTTCAGCACATTTTAAAGGCAAGAAGTACATTTTACTAGTATTCTATCAAAAACATTTACAAGTTTTTTAAAAGCTTTGGTGTTTAAAAGGAAGATCTGGGTGAGTTTTTTAAGTATAATGTGTGCATGCATGCTGTCACTTCAGTTGTGTCCGACTCTTTGTGACACTTTGGATTGTAGCCCTCCAGGCTCCTCTGTCCATGGAATTCTGGAGTGGGCTGCCATGCCCTCCTTCAAGGATCTTCCTGGCCCGGGGATCGAACCCATGACTCTTGTGTCTCCTGCATTGGCAGGTGGGTTCTTTACCACTAGCGCTAAAATGGGATACCAATTTCTCAAATTATTACAGTAGCTTTCTTCAATACAAAAAATGTAATGGTACAATTTTAGATGTGGTTAACATACGTTTGATGACTGGCTGGCCGTCTGGTCACATTACACACTCGATATTTTCGTTTCATCTGTCCACAATGGGTCACCTCAACTTTCAGACCTGAAGTTAAAAAAAAGTCAAAACATCAGTATTAATTAAAATCATAGTGAGCACACACACAAAAAATTTGAAGGTTTTCTTCAGAAAGGCATGACGTTGTACAAGACAAAGTTTGCAAACATATGGGAACAATTTCATCTTGCATATGCAAAAAAGCCTCAGCCAAGCAGAAAACATTAGAACCCAGATGACTGAAGACTAGCAACCTACTTTAATGTATTACTTCCTTCAATAAATATATGTCATGCATCAATCATGATTTAGTGCTTACTTAGTCTTAGACCTAGAGGTAGCCCTAATGAAGCTTATGGCATAATGAGAGAAGATGGCTAACAAGTAAAGCAAAGAAATTCTAGGAATAAACAAACTTGTATCATTGTATTAATCTGAGAAATCTTAGAAATCTGAGACTCACTCAACCTGATCCTTCTCTTGGCTTCTCCAGGAAGCCAGGAGGAGGGCCACCCTGAACCCCAGAGGGTAGAAGGAAGACACAGGGGAATGCAGGGAGATGAGGGATGGGGGAAGGGGAGCAAGAACAGCACGTGAAGTTAGACACCTGGGGAAACACACACACTCCCACCCACACACATACAGGCGAACACCAGGGGTATCCATCTCTGCCCCAACCAGAGAACACTGGGGGGAAAACCACAGAAGGAGTGGGTGCCCATGAGACATTTCAGCCCTTCCATTTTATTAAAATGGAGGTTTTCAAGTGAATAAAAGTAACAGTTACTAAGTGCCTGACATGTGCTAGAAGTTTATACACCCATTTGCATTTAATTCTCACAGCAACCTTACAAGATTCATATTATTATTTTTACCTTAGACATGAATACACTAAGGTTTGCAGTGGTTAAGTAACTTGCCCAAAGCTCCAGTGACAGAATTGGCAGGAATGGGATGGTAGCCCAGGGGTATCTGACTGTGAAGACGGTGCTCCTTGGACCACACTGAGCTGCCTGAGCAAGACCACAATGATGCAAATACCTACCTCTGATTTCTTTGGTAAACTTGACACGCTGGGAGTCTGTTAGAGGTTTGGTTTGTTCATTGATGTTCTGAATATCTAAAACCTCACACATAAACTCAATGATAGGCTGAGCCCGGTAGAAAGCAGTTGCAGATACTAAAACAGAGAAGGATACTTAGCTTCAGGGAAAGGGAAAAGACCAAAAAACCAGCCCAGAGTAAACGGTAACGGAGTTCCATCCTACCATCAATATTGAGCATCATGTTCCACATGGCGGGTCTCACGGACTGATGAAAGCCAAACCAAACCTCCCTGCCCCCTCCCAGAGGGTGGTAGTAACCTTCAGGAGGGGAGAAAAAGGAGCGACCCACTGGAGTGTACCTGAAGAAACAAGAATTTGCATGTTTCACAATAAAAACTTGAAAGGCTCTTTCATTTCACTCAGCTTTGTAAACTGAAACAAAGTTTGAANAAGCCAAACCAAACCTCCCTGCCCCCTCCCAGAGGGTGGTAGTAACCTTCAGGAGGGGAGAAAAAGGAGCGACCCACTGGAGTGTACCTGAAGAAACAAGAATTTGCATGTTTCACAATAAAAACTTGAAAGGCTCTTTCATTTCACTCAGCTTTGTAAACTGAAACAAAGTTTGAAATATGACTTATGCACAAGTCATGGGCCCCAATGCAACCTACCAACAAAAGTCTGACATTTGTGGCAAAGAATTCAAACTAACCTCATGGAGGGAAGGTGTCTTGTGATAACATCAAGTGCTTGAACTGAGTCATCTGGGACTTCATTCAAGTGCCCGGCCAAAGCTTCTAAAAGTAACTGAAGGCTCACAACTGAAACCCACTGAACAGACACTTTAAAGGTTTGGTCTTTACCCTCACCTGGAAGGGTCACTTCCATATCAACCTAAGGAAAAATACATATACAGACACATTTATAAAGGCTGAAAGACTCCAGGAAATAGTCAATATAGTATACCTACAAGGATATCTAACACTTTCTGTAATTGCTAAACATTGGAAACAACCAATAGGGGGATCATTTAATATTGAATATTATGTAATAGTTAAAAATAAAGTAGATGCTATAACATAGATGAACCTTAAAAACATTATGCTAAGTGAAATAGCCAGACATAAAATGAAAACATTGTATGATTCCTCTTACATGAGGTACCTAGAAAAAAATTCATAAAGACTAGAAGTAGAACTGGTTACCAGAGTGGACAGTGGTCATGATTGCACAATGAATATGAATATATATAATGAATATGAATATATATAACAATATGAATATATATAATGCCACTGAATTGTACCCTTAAGAATGGTTAAAATAGTAAATTTTATGTTATACATTATTTAACCACAATAAAAAAATTTTTTTAAGTATGGTAGATGTAAATGTACAGAGATGGAAAGATCTCCCAGATATACTGTTAAGTGAAAAATGAAAAAATAAATCACAGAACAATATGCAAACAAATAGAAATATACATAAACATGCAGAAATGGGCTTCCCTGGTGGCTCAGTGGGAAAGAATCCACCTGCAATGCAGGAAGCACAGGTTTGATCCCTGGGCCGGAACTATGCCCTGGAGAAGGAAATGGCAACCTACTCTAGTATTCTTGCCTGGGAAATCCCACGGACAGAGGAGCTTAGCGGGCTACAGCCCATGGGGTAGCAGAAGAGTGAGANATCTCAATCACAGCATTTCAAAAACTGCAGCTCTCCTGACCTGTCACCCCTGTTGCCTCTCCCATAGTTTTCTCCATTTCGATACATGGCAACTCCATCTTTCCCTCTGCTCAGGACAAAAACCCTGGAATCAGCCATGATTCATTTCTTTCATACCTCACCTTTAATCCATCGACAGATCTTGCTGACACCACCTTTAAAATATTTGTAGACTCCAACCACTTCTTATCACTAGCTGTTTTACAACCCAGGTTCAAGTCACCATCCCTTTTCACTTGAATCATTACAAGACCTTCCTAATTGATTTCTCGGCTTTTCAGCCTTAACTGCCAGGCTTCATCTTCAACACAGCAGCCAGAACGATCCATTCAAAATCTAAGTTAGTCATATCAAATGTCTGCTCAAAACCCATCTAATCAGAGTAAGCACTATAGTCCTAGGACGACCTACAAGACTCTGCTTGATAAGGCCCTTAGGAGTTTCTCCATCACTCTCCCCCTCACTTACTCCAGCAATACAGGCTTTATCTGGTATTCCTCAAATACACCATGCAAGCTGCTACCTCTGCCTGGGGTTCTCCTCAAGGAGCTCTCCCTCACCTCTTCTAGGTTTCTCCTCAAATGTCACTTTCCAATGAGACTTTCCCTAACTACACTATTATAACACACACACATATTATGTGTATATTACATGTATATATGATATGCACACACATATATACACACATGCATGCATGCACACATCTTACATAATATATGTGCAACACATATACGTGCTTACTCGCTCAGTCATGTCCAACTCTTGGAGACCCCATGGACTGTAGCCTGCCAGGCTACTCTGTCCATGGGGCTTCTCCAAGGCAAGAATACTGGAGTGGGTTGCTGTGCCCGCCTCTAGGGGATCTTCCTGACCCAGGTATTGAACCCAGGTCTCCCGCATTGCAGGTAGATTCTTTACTGTCTCAAGAGATACATATTTACAATATACATATATACCATATGTATGTATCTATACATACACACACACACATAAAATCAATGGCCCATCCTCAATCTGTATCTTCCATCCTTGTTNTGCATGCACACATCTTACATAATATATGTGCAACACATATACGTGCTTACTCGCTCAGTCATGTCCAACTCTTGGAGACCCCATGGACTGTAGCCTGCCAGGCTACTCTGTCCATGGGGCTTCTCCAAGGCAAGAATACTGGAGTGGGTTGCTGTGCCCGCCTCTAGGGGATCTTCCTGACCCAGGTATTGAACCCAGGTCTCCCGCATTGCAGGTAGATTCTTTACTGTCTCAAGAGATACATATTTACAATATACATATATACCATATGTATGTATCTATACATACACACACACACATAAAATCAATGGCCCATCCTCAATCTGTATCTTCCATCCTTGTTTTATTTTTCTTCAAAGAAGTTATCAACTAGCAAATAATATGTTTTATTTGTTTATTCATTTATTTTTGGACTCTTCCCCCGTTACAGCATAAGTTCCTTGAGGGTAGGAACTTTTGCCTGTTTTTTCATGTTATATTCCCAGAACACAGAACAATGCCTGACACACAATGAGCACTATATGTTGAATGCATCCATATTAGCCATTACCATCACTTCTATTACCGTTGGTTTCATTATACAACAAACAATTAAAGGCTTACGTGAGACTGAACTATACCAGAAAGCCAAAAAATTGATTTACAATGAGAAAAAAATCAAGCCACACAAAAAAAATTTCACTTGACAGTAAAAGTATTCTTGAAAAGGCAAGAACTATATTAATGACTGAATATCAGTGAAGAAACAGAGACAAGGAAAGTGAGTAATCTCAGCACACTAGAAGATCTGTTATAGGGCTACATCTTCACCCTTGGTAAATTCCTGTTATACAGACCACAGTACTTAAATCGTCCTATCTAGACCCCTCTTGGATAATGCTAGAATTAAACAGAGCCTCTCTCTGAGTTTAATTTCTTCAATACCCCAAGATGATTCTTCTGTCTTTACACTTACATTTTTCTCATGTCCAATACTAACACTTAATAATAAAATTTGAATTTCCAGATAGTTCTATTTTCCATAGATATCAGTGGTTTCATCTATTTCTTATAAATTTCTGCTACCTTTGGACAGTGAAAGAGGGACCATTCTTCATTCATTATTTACTGACTGAAGGATGATGTATCCAGTACTCTGCTAGCATCTATGAAGGAGAACCAAGTACGAGATAGCATATCTGCTATCAAGAAACTCACCACCTTAGAGAAAAAGAAAGTCTACATGTCAAAAGAGTTTAGAGAACAAGATGAATCATAATAAATAAACTATGTGTATTTAAATATATATAGAAACCTATTCTTTTTAATCCTTACCTGTTGACTCTACGAGGCCGTTTTTCTGGTTTAATATCCACATCATAGTGATACACATCTATTTTGGGAATCTGAACCTGAAAATGGTTGGCTAACAGTCGAATTGGTTTTCCAACAGTTCCAAGGCCGGGACGACGAGGTGGCTGAAACAGGCTGGCTGGAGGTCCTGAAGAGATTGAAAGAGTATTTGATGTGCTATCGTCTGTGAAGGATAATATTCCCTTCATCGTGATGATGATGATAGCTACAGTTGGGAATTCCCTGGCAGTCCAGTGGTTAGGACTCTGCACTGTCCATGCCAAGGACGCAGGTTCAGTCCCTGGTCAGGGAACTAAATTCCCACAAACTGTGCAGCCTAGCCAAAACAAAACAAAAACAGCTACAATTATTGCGATCTTATCATTCGGTGAACATACTCCGATATAAAAAGTTATGTCAAAAGCTTTTTGGCCTAAGATTCTCTAGATTTCTAAATATTTTTTCCATGCTGCTATTATTTTGAGTATGGGGAATGTCAACAATAGATACAATATGATGAACTCTCAGATGCACTCTACTGTCTACCTTTTATCAGTATCAGTAGATCTACAGCTAGGCTTACAAAATTGTATGCATTTTAAAATAAAGTCATTTCTAAACTCTGGAGGCCATCATCAGTTTAGGCTGGAGATGATCCATTAATCCTCCACAAATTAGCTTGATTATTATAGTTTTGTACAGCTGTCAGAGATTAAATAGCAGCTATCTTTATCAATTTAATTGCTAATTTAGATAGTGAAACAATATCAGTGAGGCTAGACTTTCTTCCTTATAACCCAATATTTTAAAAATCTGGACAATCTGATATTTCCTGACCATAAGATTTAGTTTGTTTCTTCAACAAACATTTATTCATTTATCCCATGTCTAAGCTGTACTGTAGATTCAAGAAAAAGATAGAACCTCTGCCTTCAAGGAACTGAGAGTCTAGACCAGCAGTTCTCAACCTGGGGGAGCTTTTGTCCCCCAGTAAACATTTGCCAAATATGTGGAGACCTTCTTGGTTGTCACAAATTGGGGGGTGAAACTGACAATGCACACGACAGCCCCCCAATATATAGAAGTATTCAGTCCAAAGTATTGAATAGTACTGAGGCTGAGAAACCCTGGTCTAGATAGAGCAGTCATCCCAAATTATTCTATTGATGGTTTACAAGATATTCTATGAAAAAGAAAGGTTTCCATAAGCTAAAAAAAACCTGCATATTCTCTTCCCTTCTTAAAACTCCAATATATATATTACCACATTAAATTCTCTAATAAGTCATGTAATAAATAAGCTTGTTTAAGTCATCATTTACCTGACTTATTTTTCCCCAGAACACACACACACGCACACACATACTAACTCTTTCTCTGTTTTTAAAATCAAACATCTATCAACAGTGAGTAAATTAGGGTTTAAGGAAACAGTCGGGAAATATCTGACTACAGACAACCTTATTCCTTTCTGATGATATTGTCAAATAGACACTGGTCCAAAAAACAAACATTTTTTCTGCTATGAATAGGTGTTGAGTAAAGTGAGCTGTATTTACAAAGGAAAGTTACAACACATTCTCTTGTTGCAATGGTATTTCACCAAGAACAAAGACAATTCACCAAGGAGAGAACACTTTGAAGTAAGAAGCTGTTCTGGTCCAATATCACTTAGGAAAATCAAAGCAAACACTTCAATGGAATTTGTGTTGACAGATCACCACACACTAATTCCTAAAATACTGAAAATATTTTCATGTATTAAATTTGCTGTTCATTCCTCCCCTGAATTATACTTATCCTTCAAAACTCTGGTCAAGTGCAACCTCCTTGGAAAGCTTTTCCAGATTCTCCTAGGCTAGAGGATGCATCTTCTGTGTCCCCAAGATCTTTTGTATAGGGAACACATAGGACAAGTATCTAGAAACAACTTGTTAAATTACTGTTTCCTTCACTAGACTGTAAACTCTTAGAAGAAATAGACTTCCAATTCAAAGTTATCTTAAAACCTAATTCAATGATGAGCACATTGTAGGAATTCAATAAATGCTAAACTGAATAGTACTAATAATCTCTGTAGCAATTTTAGATAGAAATTAAACAGAAATCTAGTCATTTCTAAAATTAAAGAATTATTTTTCATTAAAACAAAAGTACATAATTTATGCTAAAAAGTATTTCTTGGAGTTGAGTTCCATTTCTGGTGAACAAGGGGATCTACTCTGGGTGTGATAAGGCATTTATAAACAATGTAAGAAGTAGATAGTAAATAACATCACAGGTGGACAGGTATACTGAATTCACCCAACTAAACCTTATAGATAAGTCACAGAGAAGGCAATGGCAGCCCACTCCAGTACTCCTGCCTGGAAAATCCCATGGACGGAGGAGCCTGGAAGGTTGCAGTCCACGGGGTCGCTGAGGGTCGGACACGACTGAGCGACTCACTTTCACTTTTCACTTTCATGCGTTGGAGAAGGAAATGGCAACCCACTCCAGTGTTCTTGCCTGGAGAATCCCAGAGACGGGGGAGCCTGGTAGGCTGCTGTCTATCGGGTCACACAGAGTCGGACATGACTTCAGTCGGACACGGACTGAAGTGACTTAGCAGCAGCAGCAGATAAGTCAGCGTTGCATATTCCAAGATACACTTAAGCAATCACTGTATCACAAATCCAGCTTTATGATAGAAGTTTGCAAACAAAAATCTGGATCAAGTGACTTGCCCAAGGACATATGACTGATTTTAAATCACAACTAGAATCTAGGTCTCCTAACTCTCAGTTCAGGGTTTTTTCTTCTTCAATATATTCCACAATCCTATGGCATCTATACCTCTCAGAAGTACTTGATGCTCTTTAAAGAGACAGAGGCAAAGTAAATGGAGGAAAGGGATTAAGAAGTTGAGAAAAGCAAATAGTGGGTTTCTTTTCCATGGAAAGAGAGAAAATTTAGAAAGTGAGTGGTCATTCCTTTTAATGAGTTTAGAAGATTTATTTAGAAAAATATATTCTAACTTTTCCACCCCCAAAGCTGGTTTCTTTATCAAACAACTTCTGAAGAAATAAAGTCTGGAACTAAACTGCCTGGGTTTCAACCCTGGTTTTACCACTCCCTAACTGCATGACCCAGGGCCAGTTTCTTAGCCAGTTAGTTTCCTTATCTATAAAATGGAAGAGTTTTGATAAGAATAGCACCTATCTCATAAGGCTGCTATTGTGAGGATCTCATGAGGTAAGATACATAAAAGGCTTGATGTGCCATACTGCTTGGACTGTAGCCTGCCAGGTTCCTCTGTCCATGGGATTCTCCAGGCAAGAACACTGGAGTGGGCTGCCACGCCCTTCTCTGGGGATCTTCAACCCAGGGATCAAACCCACATCTTTTTAGGCTCCTGCACTGGCAGA
This sequence comes from Neotragus moschatus, assembly GCA_006410615.1. Taxonomy (NCBI): domain Eukaryota; kingdom Metazoa; phylum Chordata; class Mammalia; order Artiodactyla; family Bovidae; genus Neotragus; species Neotragus moschatus. Next base: position 2,980,808 of record SJYA01000452.1, on the reverse strand, counting down.
TGGGTTCTTTACCCCGAGCGCCACATGGGAAGCCCAAAAAGCTTAACATGGTGCCTCGTAATGGTGAGCACTCGATAAGTGTTAGCTGTTATGATTGCACGTGTATATAAGCATTACAGTTATTTCTCAAAGGTCCTCATGTTGGGAGCATTTCGAGAACTTAGTGACAAAGTCTGAGAATTACATCTTCCAAAAAGGGAACATCCATGACTCAACACAGACTGGATGAAGTCAGCTTAACAGAAGAGGAGGGCATTAGACCAGGAGTCAGGTGATCCAGACTCATCCTCATCATTTAGCCTTGAGCCTTCAATACAGTCACTTACGCTCTCTGAACGTCATCTGTAACA
>SJYA01000452.1:2951909-2980244 GCA_006410615.1 Neotragus moschatus | reverse complement strand
TCACAACTAGAATCTAGGTCTCCTAACTCTCAGTTCAGGGTTTTTTCTTCTTCAATATATTCCACAATCCTATGGCATCTATACCTCTCAGAAGTACTTGATGCTCTTTAAAGAGACAGAGGCAAAGTAAATGGAGGAAAGGGATTAAGAAGTTGAGAAAAGCAAATAGTGGGTTTCTTTTCCATGGAAAGAGAGAAAATTTAGAAAGTGAGTGGTCATTCCTTTTAATGAGTTTAGAAGATTTATTTAGAAAAATATATTCTAACTTTTCCACCCCCAAAGCTGGTTTCTTTATCAAACAACTTCTGAAGAAATAAAGTCTGGAACTAAACTGCCTGGGTTTCAACCCTGGTTTTACCACTCCCTAACTGCATGACCCAGGGCCAGTTTCTTAGCCAGTTAGTTTCCTTATCTAGAAAATGGAAGAGTTTTGATAATAATAGCACCTATCTCATAAGGCTGCTATTGTGAGGATCTCATGAGGTGAGATACATAAAAGGCTTGATGTGCCATACTGCTTGGACTGTAGCCTGCCAGGTTCCTCTGTCCATGGGATTCTCCAGGCAAGAACACTGGAGTGGGCTGCCACGCCCTTCTCTGGGGATCTTCAACCCAGGGATCAAACCCACATCTTTTTAGGCTCCTGCATTGGCAGATGGGTTCTTTACCCCGAGCGCCACATGGGAAGCCCAAAAAGCTTAACATGGTGCCTCATAATGGTGAGCACTCGATAAGTGTTAGCTGTTATGATTGCACTTGTATATAAGCATTACAGTTATTTCTCAAAGGTCCTCATGTTGGGAGCATTTCGAGAACTTAGTGACAAAGTCTGAGAATTACATCTTCCAAAAAGGGAACATCCATGACTCAACACAGACTGGATGAAGTCAGCTTAACAGAAGAGGAGGGCATTAGACCAGGAGTCAGGTGATCCAGACTCATCCTCATCATTTAGCCTTGAGCCTTCAATACAGTCACTTACGCTCTCTGAACGTCATCTGTAACACGGAGATAATACCTTCCTTACCCACCTCACAGAGGATCAAATGAACTAACAGCTAAGGAAGCACTTTCCAAACTGTAAAGCACTGTAAAAAATAAATGTTAGCACACTGGTAAAGAATCCACCTGCCAATGCAGGAGACATTGTAAGAAATGTGCGTTCAATTCCACATTGGGCTCAATCCCTGGGTGGGGAAGATCTCCTGGAGTAAGAAATGGCAACCCATTTCAGTATCTTTGTCGAGAGAATTCCACAGACAGTCCATGGTGTTGCAGAGTCAGACACAACTGAGCACGCATGCACTATTAATATGACAGTGTTAGTTACTCATCATGTCCGACTCTTTTGTGACCCCATGGACTATAGCCCACCAAGCTCCTCTGTCCTTGGGAATGTCCAGGAAAGAATACTGGAGTGGGTTGCCATTTCATCCTGCAGGGGATCTTCCCAACCCGGGGATCGAACATGGGTCTCCTGCATTGCAGGCAGATTCTTTACCACTGAGGCACCAGGGAAGCCCTACTATTAATATAAACAAAATAAATGGTAATCTAATCTAAAACTTCCTAGTTGTTAGAAATTGAAACTGGGTGAGAGAGAGCAGAGCAAGACTAAACATGCTTCAGTGATTGTTCAAGTGAGGAGGGAACAGTGCAATATATCTCTGTGCTTCAACAAAGAAGCAAGAAAGCTTCTCCAGGTTCTTGGCCTGGATGAAATATCCCACAAGACTAGCAACTCCCTTTGCTCTGATTCTATGCTCAACAAGCAGCTTCTTGTTATCAATTGGGTTTCCAAGGGACTGTGACACCAAAAATGGAGTTTGCTAGACAGCAGGCAAGAAAACATTCCAACCAACAGAAAAGATCTGTGTTGGCGCTTTCATGAGTATCTTGTAAATGTGGCTAGTGAGAATTAATTTTCCATGATCCTGGGTGAACTCATAAGCCCTCAAACCTGCAAAAGCTAAAAAAAAAAAAAAAAAAAGTCCCTGGGATGTTCCTAACACCACCAGATTGATCTTTTCCGTGAAATTTAGTTTGTATACATTTACAAAGCCTCTTTCAATATCCGCTCATAAAGCCAACAGTTGATTCAATTATGACCTACTAACAGGGAAGGGAGGGAAGAAACATTTGTTGAGTATTTTCAATGCATTACTATCTACAGTAAGACTTCTCACATACATTACCTGATTTCACTCACACAGCAGTCTTGCAGGACATAATTATTACTACCCTCATTTTATAGATGAGGAAATGAAAGTTCAAAGGAATTAAATAATCTGCCCAAGGTTATACGACTATTAAATTACTAGATTGAATTTGAACAGAAGTCTGTTACATTCCTAAAGACCAGACCCTGCTTTTAGCTGGAGGGATGTAGCTGAAGTAACCCAGTGTAATATTCACATTGAGATTTATCAAATAATAATGTGACAAAACCAATTTATTTTTAAGAGGCATATGAAATTTGACTATGAAGTCCTTTAAAAAACACTCCAAGCAGCAAATAAAGGTGGAGTTGGATCATTCAGCCATGTAAACAAGTTTTAGGTAAACACACCTTCAAAGTTTCCAAACTCAAATGGTAGACTGAGTTTTCTGTGCACTAAAAAAATGAAATGCTCTACAACTAAGTCAACTATGTAGATAAGGCATAATACTAAAGTTACTTCTAACACAGACCCCCTAAACCCTGACCTACATCAGAAACTTGGGATTCCAAGTGGGAGCGCCAGATTTCGACCTGCAGGGCGTTTGTTACAACCTGGAATGGTTCTTCTAGTTCGAGCAAAGTTGGGGAGATAACCAGAGGCCGTTCATAACGATGAGGAATTACAGCTTCCAAAGCACTTTCTCCTTCATTTGATCCTTACAACTACTTCTAACCCAATTAGAAGATACTCAGGGCATTAAAGCTGGAGCTGGAGTCGCCGGTGGGCAACTCTCCTGCCACGGAGGCGCTAGGACAGACAACTGCGGGTCTGCTGCGCAATGACAGGGAGACACAGGCATAGAAACATATTCCTCGAGACTTCAGGGCCTTAGAGAAAGGGTGGGCACTTTGCCCCTTGCCTTCAGGCAAAGGAGAAGTGTTTAGGGGAAGTTCTTCTTCCTTATCTGACGGCTCTGGACTGTCTGCCAGGGCAAAGAAAAATAGGGGTGCGGCCCCAAGCCAAAATATCCCTGGTGGTGGAGTCCTTCCCGGTCCGGTCCGGGCCAGGCCCCCGCTGCGTACCTGGCACAGTCGTTCCTTCTGTGACCCAGACTGGCCTCGCCTCCACCCTGGAGCACAAACCACCTCCCTGAGGTTGGGTCAGCTCTCCCCTTTACCTAGGGACGTGGGTCACCTTCCTGGGCCTCCCCCTCCTTAGACCTAGAGAACTGGCTCATCTCTCCAGGCTGGGGCGCGGAACCCGTCCCCTCGCCGCCCGCCTCCCGAGGCCAGGGTCAGCTCTCTCCGCCTCGTGCAGTGAGGCACGGCCCCGTTCCCCAAGGCCTGCCGGCCCAACCCAGGTACGCACGAGCCGATCCAGGCCACAGAGAGCGGCCAGCCCTCCCGCCTGCCCAGGCTTCCCGGGGTCCGGTCCGGGTCCCGGCTCGAGCCCGCTCCTCACCCGGTCCCAGCGCTTCCATGGCGGCGGCGGGGGCCGCCTCGCCCCGGTCCCCGGCGCCTCCCGCTCCGGGCCCCGCCGCCGCCGCCGCCGCCGCCGCGTNAAAAAAAAAAAAAAGTCCCTGGGATGTTCCTAACACCACCAGATTGATCTTTTCCGTGAAATTTAGTTTGTATACATTTACAAAGCCTCTTTCAATATCCGCTCATAAAGCCAACAGTTGATTCAATTATGACCTACTAACAGGGAAGGGAGGGAAGAAACATTTGTTGAGTATTTTCAATGCATTACTATCTACAATAAGACTTCTCACATACATTACCTGATTTCACTCACACAGCAGTCTTGCAGGACATAATTATTACTACCCTCATTTTATAGATGAGGAAATGAAAGTTCAAAGGAATTAAATAATCTGCCCAAGGTTATACGACTATTAAATTACTAGATTGAATTTGAACAGAAGTCTGTTACATTCCTAAAGACCAGACCCTGCTTTTAGCTGGAGGGATGTAGCTGAAGTAACCCAGTGTAATATTCACATTGAGATTTATCAAATAATAATGTGACAAAACCAATTTATTTTTAAGAGGCATATGAAATTTGACTATGAAGTCCTTTAAAAAACACTCCAAGCAGCAAATAAAGGTGGAGTTGGATCATTCAGCCATGTAAACAAGTTTTAGGTAAACACACCTTCAAAGTTTCCAAACTCAAATGGTAGACTGAGTTTTCTGTGCACTAAAAAAATGAAATGCTCTACAACTAAGTCAACTATGTAGATAAGGCATAATACTAAAGTTACTTCTAACACAGACCCCCTAAACCCTGACCTACATCAGAAACTTGGGATTCCAAGTGGGAGCGCCAGATTTCGACCTGCAGGGCGTTTGTTACAACCTGGAATGGTTCTTCTAGTTCGAGCAAAGTTGGGGAGATAACCAGAGGCCGTTCATAACGATGAGGAATTACAGCTTCCAAAGCACTTTCTCCTTCATTTGATCCTTACAACTACTTCTAACCCAATTAGAAGATACTCAGGGCATTAAAGCTGGAGCTGGAGTCGCCGGTGGGCAACTCTCCTGCCACGGAGGCGCTAGGACAGACAACTGCGGGTCTGCTGCGCAATGACAGGGAGACACAGGCATAGAAACATATTCCTCGAGACTTCAGGGCCTTAGAGAAAGGGTGGGCACTTTGCCCCTTGCCTTCAGGCAAAGGAGAAGTGTTTAGGGGAAGTTCTTCTTCCTTATCTGACGGCTCTGGACTGTCTGCCAGGGCAAAGAAAAATAGGGGTGCGGCCCCAAGCCAAAATATCCCTGGTGGTGGAGTCCTTCCCGGTCCGGTCCGGGCCAGGCCCCCGCTGCGTACCTGGCACAGTCGTTCCTTCTGTGACCCAGACTGGCCTCGCCTCCACCCTGGAGCACAAACCACCTCCCTGAGGTTGGGTCAGCTCTCCCCTTTACCTAGGGACGTGGGTCACCTTCCTGGGCCTCCCCCTCCTTAGACCTAGAGAACTGGCTCATCTCTCCAGGCTGGGGCGCGGAACCCGTCCCCTCGCCGCCCGCCTCCCGAGGCCAGGGTCAGCTCTCTCCGCCTCGTGCAGTGAGGCACGGCCCCGTTCCCCAAGGCCTGCCGGCCCAACCCAGGTACGCACGAGCCGATCCAGGCCACAGAGAGCGGCCAGCCCTCCCGCCTGCCCAGGCTTCCCGGGGTCCGGTCCGGGTCCCGGCTCGAGCCCGCTCCTCACCCGGTCCCAGCGCTTCCATGGCGGCGGCGGGGGCCGCCTCGCCCCGGTCCCCGGCGCCTCCCGCTCCGGGCCCCGCCGCCGCCGCCGCCGCCGCCGCGTAACGCTTGATCTCCGGAATATTGGCGCTCGGGGTGCGCCGCGGAGACGCGGGCACTGGGCAAGGGGCGGCGGCGGCGCCCGGCCCGGGGACAGGGACCCGGCTCCCGAGGCTCTTCCGGCCTCAGCGACAACAAAAACAATCCCCGCCGCAGCCGCGGCTGCCAGCGGGAGCGGGAGCGGGAGCGGGAGCCAGCGCGCGCGCCCGCTGGGCGGGGAGGGGGCACGGGGCGCGCGGCGCGCGCGGCCGGGGGTCCCGGCTCGCGGAGGGGGCGTGCGCTGCCCGGGACGCCAGGTCCACCCAGCCCAGCGTGGGGCAGGGGCGGGGTGGGGAGGGCCCGGGCGCGCGCCCGAGGAGGGCAGAGCCCCGAGGACTTGTCGGGGGCGCGCGCGCCCGCCCGCACAGCCTTGTGGCCCCGGGCGGCCTTCTCCCGCGGGGCTCCGGGGGGCCCTACGCACTATCCACCCAGACTCTCCCAACACCCGGTGGCCGGACAAAGGTCGCCGTTCCAGACGCCGCTGATCAGGACACAGCTCTGCACTTCCGTCGGTGGAAAGTGTCTTGAGATTCACGTCGGACACCTCTCCTCCTTCCTCCCACCTCGGACCACTTCTTTCTCTTCTGTCTCCGCTTTCTCCACTGTCCTGGGACTGAGAACACCGGGGTCACACGGACGCAGCATTTCCTTGCATTTCTTCATCCAAGAGTGTACTCCTAGGTGCCCTTCCCGACCCACGTAGCCGAAAGTACCACCGGAATGGACTATGATAAGGATGCATCTCTCGTTGACTATGCCCTCTGCTCAGCAAGTCACCAGTCACTTCAGAGAGAAAAGTTTTGCTTTCTTGGATGACTTCACGGTAGCAGCCAAGAGTCAAAGGAGGAATCCCCAGCTCCATGGTCAGCCCAGTAGACCCAGCATCCTTGGGACTTTCAGTTGGGACTTTGAGTTGGAGAACATAGGACAAAAGCAGTTTCTAGTCTTCACAATAAGGCAGCTCTCCGGCTACCAGTTAAAAAGGTACAATGTGTCTATCTTGTACTCCTTTGCCAGAGCTGCCATTACAAAGTATCAAGGACTGAGTGTTTTAAACAACGGAAAGTAATTTTATTACAGTTATAGAGGCTAAACATCCAAGATCCATTGGTTTCTTCTGAGAGATCACTCTTTTGCATGTAGATGATGTCTTCTCCTGGAGAAGGCAATGGCACCCCACTCCAGTACTCTTGCCTGGAAAATCCTATGGACGTCAGAGCCTGGTGGGCTGCAGTCCATGGGGTTGCTANAATTTTATTACAGTTATAGAGGCTAAACATCCAAGATCCATTGGTTTCTTCTGAGAGATCACTCTTTTGCATGTAGATGATGTCTTCTCCTGGAGAAGGCAATGGCACCCCACTCCAGTACTCTTGCCTGGAAAATCCTATGGACGTCAGAGCCTGGTGGGCTGCAGTCCATGGGGTTGCTAAGAGTCAGACATGACTGAGTGACTTCCCTTTCTCTTTTCACTTTCATGCATTGGAGAAGGAAATGGCAACCCACTCCAGTGTTCTTGCCTGGAGAATCTCAGGGACGGGGGAGCCTGGTGGGCTGCTGTCCATGGAGTCTCACAGAGTCGGACACGACTGAAGCGACTCAGCAGCAGCAGCAGCAGCAGATGTCTTCTCCCCGTGCTTTCTCATGGTTTTTCCTCTGTATACAGTCTATGTCCAAATGTCCGCTTCTTGTAAGGACGTCAGTCACACTGGATTAAGGCACACCTTACAGATTTCATTTTACTTTAATTACCTCTCTCTCTAAAGACCCTCTCTCCAAATACAGTGAATTCTGAAGTAATGGGACATAGGATTTAACGGTGTGTGAATTCTTTGGGGGCACAATCCATCCCATAACATGTGTAGTGAGATAGTCATTTGAGCATCTACAATCTGCAGCCATAGAGCCAAGAAATTTTTGTATGGTAAAAATGATTTAAACAAATATTCAGGGCACACCATGGCCAGGCACTGTGTTACAGGCTTCACATGTCATTTAGTCTTCTCAATCACATGTAAGGTAGGTGTTATTAAGGAAAGTATTTGTACAGATGGGGAAACTGCACCTCAGGGAAGCTAAGAAAGTCAGGCTCTGCAATACATGATACAGCTGAGAAGCATGGAAAAAATGGAGTTCTAAATCCTCACTTCTGGTGCTGGCTGATTCCACCCCTGGTTGGCTATAGAACTGAGACTTTAAATCAAGTCACTAGACGCTAGTCTGTTGATACCATACTCCAAGTTCTTTCCATAGCACCATGCTGCTTCTCTGTTAAGCCAGATATTAACTGAAAACTATGATAAGGGTCAGAAAGTTTGAAGGGGAATAAGTACTCACTAAATGAACAGAGTAGTAGACAGTTAAGAGGATAAGGAAAACCGACTAAAGGTCAAGCTTTGAGTTAAATCTAAGAGCCACCTCCCTTCTCCACTCCAGGCTAAGTTCTTCCCTTTCATACAGTGCTGGTAGCTTCCAGCCTGGTGTGAGATTGACTTTCCCCCTCTCACTTCCTAACAAATTTCCCCCCATATTCTATTTGGTATGTTGAGCAGAGAACATAGCTTGTTTCCTGTACTTTAAATAGCCTCAGAAACCTCAGAGTATGAAATGTACTTGGCCCATAGTCTGGGCCACGGTGCTTCAGTCCCTCAGTCTCTCGCCCCTGTCATTCTTGACTGCTGTGACGATCTACATTCTTCCCAAACTCACTCCCTTTCAGGCAACTACTGCCCCCTTTCTTAAGACCCTTCTGACTGAACCCCCCAAACCAAAGTTCTATAGTCAATAAACTCCCCTAAACCTCAGTATGTTTGACAAGCTCTCCTTCCACTTCCTGCTGTGGCTGAGAAGCTGTGCCCCAGAATACCACTTCCCCCTCAGCTCTCTGATGGTGCCTGCTCATTCTTCCACACCGCACACATTTGGGGGGAGAGGGGACACGAGTATAGAATTGACAATCTATTTGCCACATCCCCACTTATCCCCCCCTCCCCCTCCNCCGCCCCTCCCCTCCTGCTGCATGTCACAAAAGCTTGAATCCTCATTCTCGTGTTAAAACCACTTACCATCTTATCAGACTGCTACTACAGGGTTTCCCTTGATAGTATAATTAGCTCAGCTCTTGGTCTTATGTCTCAATTCAAGACTGGTTCCCATTACATTATAAATCCTTGAGAGCAGGACTTATGCCTTATTTGGGTATTCGGGTTTGTGTTTCTGTTGCCTAACATGTTGTTGTGTCGTTGTTTTGAAAGTTGCTCAGTAGTGTCCGACTCTTTGTGACCCCATGGACTGTAGCCTGCTAGGCTCCTCTGTCCATGAAATTCTCCAGGCCAGAATACTGGAGTGGGTAGCTGTTCTATTCTCTAGGGGATTTTCCCAACCCAGAGACTGAACGCAGGTCTCCCACGTTGCAGGCAGATTCTTTACTGTCTGAGCCACCACACAACATGTTGCTCCTGCTGCTGCTGCTGCTAAGTCGCTTCAGTCGTGTCCGACCCTGTGCGACTGCATAGACAGCAGCCCACCAGGCTCCACCATCCCTGGGACTCTCCAGGCAAGAACACTGGAATGGGTTGCCATTTCCTTCTCCAATGCATGAAAGTGAAAAGTGAAAGTGAAGTCGCTCAGTTATGTCCAACTTTTAGCGACCTCATGGACTGCAGCCTACCAGGCTCCTCCGTCCACGGGATTTTCGAGGCAAGAGTACTGGAGTGGGGTGCCATCGCCTTCTCCACCTAACATGTTACTTGGCACCAAATGCCTATCTGGGGGAAATGTATAAAATAAATAAGCGAATGAACAAGTAATGTGTAAACTGTGGGAGCTAGAAATGGTCCAGCAGAGGGGCTTAGGTGGAAAGCTCTGGGTGAATTCCCAGCTTCTCCAGAAAGCAGACTTTCCAACCTGGGTTCACATTCTAGTTCCACAGCATACTAGCTCTAAGAACCTGGGGCAAGCCCCTTCACCTACTGCTGAAGGATGCTGTGAGGAAGAAGTTAAACCACAGATGTGCACGTTCCTGGGTGTCTGGAACAGAATGAGTGCCCAATAGTAACCAGTTCTCCTCCTTGCCCTCCTTTCCCACAGCTAAAAGCTGCTCCCCTGCTGCTATCTTGCTGTCCCCCGAGAGACAGTGAGCTTATGATCTCAGCTCCATCCTAGAGAGGGGAGCAGAGCCATCGGTGACTGAGCGTGTTTACACATCCTATGTCTGAGCCGTCTGAGGATGGGCACTTGGCGAACCCGTCTGAGAGTGAGAGCCAGAACTCACTCAGTCAAGGTTTATGAATGGCACCGGACTTCTCGAATGTATCAGTGCTCCCCCCTGAGACCAGATGCTGCCAGAGGGAGTCTTGCTGGTGGATGCTGTGCCAGATGGCAGGGCTCCAGCCACCCGTGCTGCTCGTGACGCTCCAGCCCTGGTCTGGGCTGCTGGTCTCTGGTGGTGTTTTGGCTTCCCAGCCTCTCCTCATTCAGTCTTTCCACAAGTCTAGAGCTTAGAAGTTGAGGAGGAACTTCTTTGCAGTCGATCAGTTGGGCTAAGGGCTTTCACTCTTCTTGAGTTGGGGACTGCTCGTTCAAACAAAATTCTTAAGCAGGAGCTGAAGTATAGCCACTCTGTCTGAGGATGGAGACCTGCATTGCACGTTTCTGAACTAGGCTAGCTGGCCAAGAGACACTGCCTGGTATCTCCATAGAATTTCTGCCCACCTGCTCCTACTCCATCAGCAGCCTTGGTCTTCTACATTAAAAAAATTGAGATATAGTTCATATAGTATAAAATTCACCATTTTAAAGTGTAAAATTCAGTGGTTTTTAGTGTATTCTCAAAGTTGTGCCATCATTCCTACCATCTAATTTCAGAACATGTTCATCACCCCAACAGAATGCTTTAGCAGTCCTTCCCCTCCGTCCCTGGCAACCATTTATTTATTTTCTGCCCTTATGGACTTGCTTATTCTGAGTATTTCATATAAATGGAATCATACAATATGTGGTCTTTTATAGCTAGTTTCTTTCACTTAGCATAGTGTTTCCAAAGTTCATCCCTTATCAAATATATGACTCGTAAAACTTTTCTTCCATATTGTAGGATGTCATTTCACTTTTTTTTTTTTTTTTTGCCCGTGCCATCCAACTTGAGGGATTTTAGTTGCCCTACCAGGGAGGCCTAACCACTGGACTGCCAGGGAACTCCCCATTTCACTTTCTTTATGGTGTCCTTTGAAACATGAAAGATTTTAATTTAAAAGTCCAATTTTTCTTTCATTGCTTGTGCTTCTCTGTCATCATATCTAAGAAACCTAATTCAAGGTTATGAAGTCTTATTTCTAACTTGTTAAGAGTTTTATAATTTTAGCTCTTAGAGTTCTTTGATCTATTTTGAGTTAACTTATGTATAGGATGCAAGGTGGAGATTCAGATTCATTCCTTTGCATGTGGATACCAAGTTGTCCAACACCATTTGTTGAAGACTATTCTTTCTTCCAATGAGTTGTCTAGCATCCTTGTCAAAATTAATTGATTGCCTGTAAGGGTTTATTTCTGGACTGTCACTTCCATTCCATAAATCTTATATCTATTGTTATGCTATTATAACACTGTCTTGATTATAGCTTTGTAATAAGTTTTGAAATCAGAAAGTATAAGCCTTCCTATTTTTTTCTAAGATAAACATTTTTTTTGCTCATGAGTCTATGAGTTGACTTACGGGCTCTTCAGATCTGGACTGGGCTTGGTGGAGCTCATTTACAGGTCTGGTCACCTATAGTCCAGCAGAGTTGTTTTGCTATGTTGGTAATCTCTCTCTCTGTCTGGGGCCTTTTGGGGAGAAGTCAACTGACTTGTCTCTGCTCTGTGCGGCCTCTCATTATACAGCAGCCTAGCCTGGCCATGTTTTCAGGGAGCCTTTTCCAAAGTCTTCTTGAAACCTCTGCTTAAGACTGGCACCCCATCTAAGTCCTTCAACTTTGTTCTTCTTTTTCCAGATTGTTTTGGCTATTCTGAACCTCTTGCATTTCCATATGAATTTTAGGATCAACTTGTCCATTTGCACACATGCACACAAAAAAAGGAAGTTGACTTTTCATAGGGATTGCATTTAATCTGTAAATCAATCTGCCATCTTAACAGTACTGAATATTTCAATCCATGAACACAGGCTCTCTTCTCATTTATTTAGGTCTTTAATTTCTTTCAACAATGTTTTGTAATTTTCAGGGTACAAACCTTACATTTCTTTGGTTAAATTTGTTGCTAAGTATTTTATTTTTTGGGGGGGTGCTATTGTAAATGGAATTGATTTCTTAATTTCATTTTTCAGTTTTTCATTGCTCATGTATAGAAATACACCAGATTTTGTATATTAATCTTATGTCCACAACTTTACTGAATTTGCTCATTACTTCTAATAGTCTTGTGTGTATTTTTTTTTTTTTTACTGTTTTCTGCATATAAGGTCATGCTATCTGCAAATAGAGATTGGTTTTACTTCTTTTCCATTATGCAGGTTTTTTCTTTCTTTCTTTTTTTTTTTTTTTATTGTTGCTGCACAGAGCTCCAGAGCATGTGGTTTTAGTAGTCAGTCGAGGCACTCAAGACTTAGTTGCCCCCGTGGCATGTGAGACTTATTTCCCTGACCAGGGATCGAACCCATGCCCCCTGCATTGGAAGGTGGATTCTTAACCACTGGACCACCAGGGAAATCCCCACACGCTTTTTCTTTTATATTCTTGCCTAGTTGCCCTGAGTAGAACCTCCAGTACAATATTGAATAGAAATGACCCTTTTGTTCTGTTTTACAGACAGCTTTCTACTTGTTCATGGTTTAAGGGCAAGGAATAGAGAGACTTGGCAACTATATTTGATTTCCCCATCTCTGTCAATGAGATGCCTTAGTTAGCAAGGAAGGTAATGCATGAGGCTTTGACAAAGAAATCAACTTTTCTGTCCGCCTTTATTTCTACTACACTTTTTAACAAGGATGATTGATTTTTATTTCTCTTTAAGACAAAGTTAAGAGGATGAATTAGGGCATTCCTTAATTCAAAAACCTGGACTCAAAGTCCAGTTCTATATTGTAATTCTCAAAATTCAGTTCTGTAGACCATGTGACAATGGTAAGTCACCTCATCTCTCTGCACTTCAGCTTTCCTCATCTGTAAAGTGGATGTTTTATGGGTTATTGAGAGAATCAAAGAAGATAATGAGCGGAAAGCACTTTGCTTAGTGCTGACACTTAGGTTGGGCTCAAAAAATGCCCATTCCCTTTGATTTCTGAATAAGCCTCCTTCATCTATAGGTTGGAGAAAAGAACTATTTTTTAACAGATTTTTTCTAATACCCAGAGTAGTCCAAAGAAGGAAGCTGCTGCTGCTGCTGCTAAGTCACTTCAGTCGTGTCCGACCCTGTGCAACTCCATAGACAGCAGCCCACCAGGCTCCCCCATCCCTGGGATTCTCTAGGCAAGAACACTGGAGTGGGTTGCCATTTCCTTCTCCAATGCATGAAAGTGAAAAGTCAAAGTTAAGTTGCTCAGTCGTGTCCAACTCTTAGTGGCCCCATGGACTGCAGCCTACAGCCTGTAGCCTGCAGCCTACCAGGCTCCTCCGTCCATGGGATTTTCCAGGCAAAAGTACTGGAGTAGAGTGCCATTGCCTCCTCCAAAAGAAGGAAGGGTTCTCATGAAATAGTGAGCTCCAGGCTTTAGGGGAGTGTGTTTGTTCAAGCGTGTTCATGCTTTGTTCAAGCATGCTTGAGATGATGAAAAGATAAGAGTTTATTCAGTTTTCTGAAAATATTTATCGACATATGTTATTTCACTTTCTCAGTAACTATTTATTGAATACTTGCCATGTGTCAGACCCTGTTCTGGGTCATGGGAATTACAGGGGTGAGCCAGAGAAGCAGGATTCCTGTCTTTATGGAGTCCACAGTCTGGAAGTGAGACTAACAAGAGAAAGAAAACAAACCAAAAACTAATGAATAAATAATTACAAATTGTGATGAGAGTTGTAGAATAAGTTAACAAGATTGAGTACCTAGGAGAGGCAATTTTAGAAAAGGTGGGAAGGGATAGCCTCTCTGATATAGTGACATTTGAGCTCCGCACTAGCGGTAGTTTTAAAACATGGCCGCAAATTCTTTAACATTTCACTCATTAAGAGGTGGGTCTATGTCCCCTCGCTTTGTTTTGGCTGCACTGGCTCTTCCTTGCTGTGAACAGACTCTTCTCTAGTTGTGGCTTGTGGGCTTAGTTGTCCTGCAGAATGTGGGACTTTAGTTCTGCAATCAGGGACTAAACCTGCGTCCCTTGTATTGTAAGGTGGATTCTTAACCACTGGTCCACCAGGGAAGTCCCTATGCCCCCTCTCTTTGAATATAAGTGGGCTTATGACCACTCTTTTTACCAACAAAGAACTGCAGAATTGATGCCACGTGACTTCCGTGGCTAAGTTATGAAAGGTCATGCAGTTTTTCCTTGCGGGCGCTTTCTTTCTGGGAGCCCAGAGCTGCCCTGTAACTCTGACTGCTCTGAGGCCACCACCTTGGAAAGGCCGTGTGTAGATGCTCTAGCTGACCGTCCCAGCGAAGACCAGCTTTCTGGCTATTCCTGCCAGACAAATGAGTACAAAGCCTCCAGATGATTCCAACCACCAGCCGTTTGAGTCACCTCCATCTGTTTGAGCCCTGCTAGCTAAGACTCCAGGCATTGCAGAGCAGAGACAAACCATTTCCACTATCATTTTCTGAATTCCTGACCAACAGAATCCATGAGCATAATCAACTGGTTGTTGAGTTTTTTATTGATATATAATTGACATACATTATATCAGTTTCAAATATATAATGTAATGATTTGATATTTGTCTATATTGCAAAATGATTACCCCAGTAAGTCTTGTTAACGTCACATAATTATATGTGACATACAATATAATAAACATATGTGACATGTCATATAATAAACAGTTTTCCTTGTGATGAGAACTTTTAAGAGTTACTCTCTTAGCAATTAAAAAATACGCAATTATTAACTATAGTCAACATGTACATTATATCCCCAGGATGTATTTATTTTATAATTGGAAGTTTGTACCTTTTATATATATATTTAATTTTTTATTCATTTTTGCTAGGCAGGATCTCCGTTCCTGGGCCAGGTATCAAACTCATTGCCCTGCAGTGGAAGTGCAGATACCTAACCTCTGGACTGCCAGAGAATTCGTAGTTGTTTATAGTTTTTGACCCTCTTCACCCATTTCCCATCCCAGCTCCTGCCTCTAGCAAATATCAATCTGTTCTCTTTATCTATGACTTTGGTTATTTGTTTGTTTCTATATTTTACATATAAGTGAGATCATAAGATCTGTCTGACTTACTTCACTTCGCATGATGCCCTCAAGATTCTATCCACGTTGTCACAAATGGCAAGATTTCCTTCTTTCTTGTGAGCTGAATAATATTCTGTTGTTTATATATATGTATATACGTTATTTATATGCACATTTTATATGTATGCTGCTGCTTAGTCGCTTCAGTCATATCTGACTCTGCGCAACCGTATGGACTGCAGCCTGCCAGGCTCCTCTGTACAGGGAATTCTCTAGGCAAGAGTACTGGAGTGGGCTGATATGTATATATCATGCACTCATTGATGAGGACTTAGTTTGCTGCCATGTCTTGACTATTACAAGTAATGCTGCAATGAAGCTGGGGGAGTGAATGTATCTTTTGGAATGCTTTTGTCTCTTTGGATAAATACCCAGAACTGGAATTGCTGGATCATATGGCATTTCTATTTTTAATTTTTTGAGGAATCTCTATATTGTCTTGCCTAGTGGTTGTACCAATCTATATGCCCAGCAACTATGCACAAGGATTCTCTTTTATCCACATCCTTGCCAGAACTTGTTCTAAAATGGTTGTTTCTTTATGCCACTAGTTTTGGGGATAATTTGCTATCCTGAAATAGATAGCCATAGCCATGCTATTATTATTATAACCATGCTATTTTTCTGTAATGTGATAAAAAGTATCTACCAAAGGTGAACATTTTACTTGTGGTGGGAGTTCCCCATAAGGGGATGCCCACACTATGACCTCCCATGAAGGAAATCATCCAGAGCAAAATAAGTATGTAAATATTATATGCAGATGTATTCTATTAAATTAAATAACTTATATTAAATACAGATGTATCCTGTAAAGTTGAACATATTACTGTAATATGCACAAGCTGTGCTACCCATGCAAGGAACAGATGTAAAGAGTTACTGCAAAAGTATCTGGGCAGCAACTTAGTCTCCAGGAAACCCACCTCACATCAATTGTTAACACATTGTCCCCTAGTCAGGACATTTCTATGGGATTAGGGGAGGTCAGCTCTAGAATCTCTTCCATGATGTCTGCTGTCTGCTGAATGAAGCTATTCCAAGTAAACAATTTGTTTAAATAATACACTCATGCTTCTGTTAATTGATGGCCCATGCCCAAATTATATCTTAGAAAAAAAATGGTGAACCACAAACCTCACTAAAATAAACAAGAAAAGCATGCCAGTTAACACTTCTACTAGGCAACATCATATTGGAGTACTTTACTATTACTATTACTGTGTGTGTGTTAATCAGTCAGTCTTGTCTGACTCTTTGCAACCCTGTGGACTATAGCCCACCAGGCTCCTCTGTCCATGAGATTCTCCAGACAAGAATACTGGAGTGGGTTGCCATTCCCTTCTCCAGGGGATCTTCCACACCCAGGGAGAATCTGCATTGCAGGGAGATTCCTTACCATCTGAGCCACCAGGGAAGCCCCAACTATTTCTGAGAGACTAGAAAAAAGAATGGAAGAAAAGTACAAGCATTATTTGAAAATGAAAGATTTTTCATTTGAATTTTAAAAATCTAGATTTTGAAATCAAGATTTGAAATAGAAAATATAAGTGGACCACCAAAAAAGATTATTAGCATGGATGAGTGTTAATAAAATAACTGTGTATAAAATTACTGTAGAGAAATCAATAGCTTTCCTATATAGACTAGTGATAACTTACTAGAATATGTCATGGAAAAGAATTTTTTTTTCTTTTTTTTTTGTGTCACGGAAAAGAATTAATTCACAGCTGCTGCCAAACCTATGAAGAACCAAGAAATAAACTCAGAAAGAAATGTGAAAGTTCAATATGAATAAAATTATGAAGTTTTACTGTAAGATATAAAAGAAGTTCCAAATATATAGAGTCATATGGGAGATTGCTTATTTTAAAGATATCATTTCTACTCAAAGTTATCTATTTTTAAAATGAAATTTGTCAGGTTGACAAAAAAAAAAAAAAAAAGGGCATAATAGTCAAAAATGTTGACCAAGTAGGAGGAGGGATTTACCCTCATGCTTGAGGTCATGCTCAGTTGTGTCCAGTCCTTTGCGACCCTGTGGACTGTAGCCCGCCAGGCTCCTCTGTCCATGGAGTTTTCTAGGCAATAATACTGGAGTAGGTTGCCATTTCCTACTCCAGGAGATCTTCAGGACTTACCCTATTAGATATAAAAATGTGCTATGAAGTTATAATTATTAAAATAGAATTTATTGGCCCAAGAAAAGAGTAACACTAAAAAGTAAACAAACAAAAATACAGAATACAAGGTCCAACACCAGGTATATCCCCCCTCATCTATCTATTTCTCTTGGAATTTAGTACATAAAAAAGAAGACATTTCAAATTGGAGGGGAAATTAATGTCTACAACAAATGTTGAGACAACTGGCTATCCATTTGGGAATAATAATATGTTTCAACAGTGTATCATGCCATATGCAAAACTAAATTTCAATTTGATTAAAACAGATAAACTATAAAAACAAAATAATAGTGGATAAGCTAGAATATTTCCAAATTGTGAGAGGGAGTGTAGGAAAGACATTCTTGCTGCTGCTGCTGCTGCTGCTAAGTCACTTCAGCCGGGGCGACTCTGTGTGACCCCATAGACGGCAGCCCACCAGGCTCCCCCGTCCCTGGGATTCTCCAGGCAAGAATACTGGAGTGGGTTGCCACTTCCTTCTCCAATGCAGGAAAGTGAAAAGTGAAAGTGAAGTTGCTCAGTCGTGTGACTCTTCGCCACCCCATGGACCACAGCCTACCAGGCTCCTCCATCAATGGGATTTTCCAGGCGAGAGTACTGGAGTGGGTTGCCATTGCCTTCTCCGAAGGCATTCTTAATGGTACATCAAATTTAGAAAATACATGGGACTTCCTTGATGGCCATAGGTAAGATTCTGCACCTCCAATGCAAGGACCATGGGTTTGATCCCTGGTTAGGGAACTAAGATCCCACATGTTGTGAGGTGTACCCAAATTAAACCAAAAAAATTTTTTTTAATAAAGTAACAGGAATTTAAAAAATTTTACTATGACTAATTCATGTTGCAGTTCATGGGGTCGGAAAGAATCGGACACGACTGAGTGACTGAACTGAACTGAATTCGTGTTGAGGTTTGATAGAAAACAGCAAAATTCTGTAAAGCAGTTATCCTTCAATAAAAAATAAATTTAAAAACATTTTAGAAACCACAAAGAAAAAGACTGATAGATTTAATTACTTGAAAAATTAAAACTCACAAAACCACCATAAAACTAATTATAAAGAGTTCCTACAAATTCATAAGTATAAAAATTGGCAATTCACAGAAGGAACACAAATGTTAACAAACGTGAAAAAAGTTGTGCAATTCTGAGCAATCAGAAAAGCAAAGAACAAAATGAGCTTATTATTTTTTAAATAAGATATTTTAAAAATACAGTGCTTGAAAAATATTTTTGTATTGATTAGATCCAGTTGGTAAGAGTGAGGGAAATTAATACTCTCAAACAGCATTGGTGGGATTGTAAATTAGGATAACTGTCTTGGAAAATAGTCTGTCAGTGTCTATCAAAAATTTAATCGTGCCTCCCCTCAAATCCCTAATTCCATTCTTGGTTTCTGTTCTTGAGAAACTTAAGCTTCTATACACACATAACAAGGATGTTTGTTCATTATAGTTGCTTACAGTAGGAAAAAATAGAAATGACCTTAGCATTCATCAAAGGGAATGGTTTAAAAAGTAGATTACACTCATATTGTGAAATAATAAGTAAAATGTTTCTATATTTACTGGCACAGAAGAAGCTCTAAACTATACTGTTAAATCGAAAAAAATCCAGTTGTAGAGTTAAGATGCACAATGATATTGTGTATCAAAAAGATAAAATGTATCGCTCCCTTTAGCTATCTCCCAGTTCCCTCAAAGAGGTGACTACTTTTAATATTCTGTGTGTATAATCCCTAATCTTTTCTGTGCATTTACAGTTACACAGATGCAAGTCCGCACCATACGATCTCGCACAGACATGCACAGAGGAAAGACTGTGTAAACTGATACAGCAAAACCACCATGTAAAGATGGAGGACTGGAGTGCTGCATCCGTAAGCCAAAGAACACTGAAGACTGTCCACAAACCGCCTGAAGTTAGGAGGAGGCAATGATGGATTTCCACTACAGGTTTCAGAGGGAGCATAGCCCTGAAAAATGATACATTTCTATTGTTTTAATCATCCAGTTTTGGGCATTTTGTTATAACTGCTCTAGGAAACTAAAATAGGCAGAAAAGGTGGAAATAGGGAGACCAAGAAGTGAGCTGTTCCAATGATCCAGGTGAATGGTGCTGGTGGCTTAAGTCAAGGTGGTAGCTGTGGATTCTAGATATGTTCTGAAGACAGAATTTGCTAATGGACTGGGTATAGGGTTAAAGAGAGAGAGAGAGAGAGAGAAGCATTATGGATAATTCTTAAGCTTCAGCGCTGTTCGTGTCCCAGGTGTCTGCATCTTTGTGCCTGAGTGCAAAAGGAAAGCCATTCTAACAATTTCTACCTTAGACTGGAAGTGCTGGAAATTAACCCCACCTTAGGGGAAGCCCTCAACCAGTGATTCTCAGGAGTTGGTATATAAATATTCCAGCTCCTTCTTCTCAGATGGGATAATTCTGACACATGTGTTTGATGCTATTTCCCACAAAATTCAACTTCAGTCAATCAGTGGCAGCTGGCTTCCCAACACATCTTTATTGGCTGCTTTCTCTTCCACATATCTCTTCCCTAGTCTCCTACTAGTGACCATTGCTTCTCTAAAATAAACTATTTGTACTTGACTCTTTATCTCAGAGTCTGCTTTTGGGGAAACTTGTACTAATACACAAGATTTTCAGCTTGAGCAGTTGGAAAGGTATTTATTAATATATATTAACTAATAAATTGACATTTATGAAGATGGAGAAGACTTTGGCAGGTACAGATTATTGGAGAGGGAAAGATCAGTAGAACATTTTGAACACAGTAATTTTGAGGTGCTTGTTAGGTCACCAAGTGGAGAGATTGAATAGGCTTAGAGTGGAGTCAGGGGACAGATTGGTCTAAACATATACATTTGGGAATCAACAATATACAGATAAAGAAAGTCATGAGGCTGGATGAGATCACTAAAGGAGTTGCTGTAGATGGAGAAGAAAGGAGGTCCTGGAATTAGTAGGGTCTTGGGCACTGTAACATTTAAAGCTCAAGAAAATGAGGAAGCTCCTGAAAAGGAAATTGAGAAGGGATGACCAATGAAGCTGGAGGAAAAGAAGAATGCACGAAATCTCAGAAACTCAGGGAAGAAAGTGTTGTTGGTTCCTTCTCTTTTAGTTTCTTTCATTTATTTTGGAGTTTTTTTCTCAAATGTCCAGTGGTCGTATTTTGTCCATTTACATCGAACAGTCAGGTATTAAAAGGCTGATTTGAATCCTGTATCCATGTATGGGTTTTGTCATTTGGTAGCTTTCACAGCCAGAGAAGGCAATGGCACCTCACTCCAGTACTCTTGCCTGGCAAATCCCATGGATGGAGGAGCCTGGTGGGCTGCAGTCCATAGGGTCACTAGGAGTTGGACACGACTGAGCGACTTCACTTTCACTTTTCACTTTTATGCACTGGAGAAGGAAATGGCAACCCACTCCAGTGTTCTTGCCTGGAGAATCCCAGGGATGTCGGAGCCTGGTGGGCTGCTGTCTATGGGGTCGCACAGAGTCGGACACGACTGAAGTGACTTAGCAGCAGCAGCAGCAGCAGCAGCTTTCACAGCCGAAGCTAAACTCCAGATCATTTCTCTGAGGCTGTTCAGTTTCTCCAGAGAAGAATTCCTCATTTTCAAGCCTCTGGAGGAAATAGCCTAGTCAACCAAATAAGGAGACTGCGGGGGTACACATGGGGTGAAAGGGGACAGAGAAGTGTGTGGTTTCTTCGTTCAGTATATAGACTTCCAATGACTCTCCCTTTTTCTAGTAAGGCACTTCTCTGTTTCAATCGCTCCCTAGATGAAGCCTCCAGATTCCTGCCGGGGAGAAGTAGTCATCTGACAGATCCAAGATAGTAGAAGGGATCTGAAGGCTAATGGATCCTTACAGACACTTTCATCTAATCTTTTCATCCTGAACCCATTCTTCTCCCTGGGTCTTTCTTCCGGAGTAGCTGGGTCCTCTGATATTTGAGCTCAGCTGGAGTTCTGTGGCAGGAAACGGCTTGCTTCTCATTAGTACCACGTCTGTAGACACTCGGTATGCCGTTTTCTCAGCCTTGCTAATTTTTCCACTTGGCTTTCCAGCTTCTCATCCTCTCATGTCTCCTCTCCCACTCTTTTTATCCTTGTGTGTTTATTTTGGTCTTATTCACTTGCTTTCATTTTTTTTTGTGGAGCTCCAAGAAGAAGACAAGACAAGCACCATTTTTCCTTCTCAACAACAGTATTTTGAGGTCATCAAATGTACAGCAGTTTTCTAGGATCTGGGGCCAGAATTTCATGAGTTCTTCCCTGGAGAAGCCACATCCCTTGAATTCGTAGTGCCTCTGTTCTTCCAGAGTATCTCTTGTTTTCTTTTTCCCAGAGGCTAGAACTGGGCCAGAAGTATTTTTGCCTGGTCAGTTCATCTGTTTTCCAGTTAACTGACCATGCAGGCATATACTATTTGCCAAGGAGCCAACTCAGGTTGACTCTTTCCCTTTGTCCATTCTTCTATGTCCATGATATTCACACAGGAGGAGTACATATGTGCAACTCTGCTAAGTCTGGAAAATGATAGTAAGTAATGAAAGGGAATCTCTAAGTTATATGGGGAAAATATTTGGAAACTTCAGGCTGAGGGTATTATATGGAATGGCTGGGGGGTGATATTTGGTTCATAAATTTTATATCATTATCTACACATCCTTGTGTTTCTGAATCTGCTGAAGTTAGTACTAGTAATAACTGAAAATTTTCTATATGCTTGTTAAATGCTGATTTATTAACTTATAAAAAACCATTATATATTAACTACATGATTCTCAACAACCCAATGAGGTAGGTTCTACCATTATCTCCAGTTTACCACTAAAGAAACTAAAGCACACAAAGGTTAAATAAAAGGCTAAGGTGAAGAAACTGAATCTAGGCATTCAAACTCCAGAACTCAGATGTTTAACCACTAGCCTAGGCTGCCTCTTATCTTAGGACTGGATCACATTTTGCTTTCTTTAACTCATTAGATGAAAATTTTAAGATACCAGGAATTCCCTGGTGGCTCAGAGGTTAAACTGTCTGCCCGCAATGCAGGAGACCTGGGTTCTATCCCTGGGTCAGGAAGATCCCCTAGAGAAGGAAATGGCAACCCACTCCAGTGTTCTTGCCTGGAGAATCCCATGGACGAAGGAGCCTGGGGGGCTACAGTCCATGGGGTTGCAAAGAGAGCTTGGTGGGCGACAGTCCACGGGGTCACAAAGAGTCAGACACGACTGAGCGAATAGTCTTGTTTTAAGATACCAAGTCTCAGAAACCAATCAAAATTTTCCCACACTACTTATTTATTATTATATTTAAGACAGAGATCACATCTTGATGACATCCTCACTGATTTTAGCCTTCTGTTTCAACTGGGATTCTTCAACCGTCTGAATAAGCCTGGCCCCCAAAGTTGGCATTGCTTCCCTGTAGTTGGTGGCATGGATGTGTGCAATCTTACAGCAGAGTCTCTGAGTACTTAAGCACTTGGTTTGGTTCCAGCAAGAATGAGGAGTCATTCTGATCATTTTCATTATCTTCCTAGGGTCAGATTAGGTGAGCTCATACTAAAATTCAGTTTCAATTCCCTTTTTTCTTATTTGAGATATAAAAGAAAAAATATTTTCTTCATCTGTTTATGGATGCACCCACTAGGGGAGGAGGAAGGAGGAGCAGGGGTACTACAGACTCAACCAAAGAGAATAGTCATTTTGCAAAAGCTGGAAGCGAGGAACGAGATCTCTTGAGGGACAGCAAAATTGAAGGGTAGGTACAGAGATTTCCCATGTACCCCTGCTCTCATACATGCATATTCTCCCCCATTATCCATCTCCCCTCCAGAGTGGTACATTTGTCACAACTGATGAACTAACATCATTATTGCCCAGAGTCCCTGGTTTAGTTAAAGTTCATTCTTGCTGTTGTATATTTTATGGGTTTAGACAAAAGTATCAATTATTATGGTATCACATATTTTCACAGCTCTAAAAACATATATTTTCACTGGGTTGATATTTTTATTGCTCTAGTCAAGGCTATGGTTTTTCCAGTGGTCATGTATGGATGTGAGAGTTGGACTGTGAAGAAGGCTGAGCGCCAAAGAATTGACGCTTTTGAACTGTGGTGCTGGAGAAGACTCTTGAGAGTCCCTTGGACTGCACGGAGATCCAACCAGTCCGTCCTAAAGGAGATCAGTCCTGGGTGTTCATTGGAAGGACTGATGTTGAAGCTGAAACTCCAATACTTTGGCCACCTGATGCAAAGAGTTGACTCATTTGAAAAGACCTTGATGCTGGGAAAGACAGGGCAGGAGAAGGGGACGACAGAAGATGGGATGGTTGGATGGCATCACCGACTCGATGGACATGAGTTTGGGTAAACTCCAGGAGTTGGTGATGGACAGGGAGGCCTGGTGTGCTGCGGTTCATGAGGTCACAAAGAGTCAGACACGACTGAGTGACTGAACTGAACTGAAAATCATAATATCAGTATTTTGGATTCATCTGTATTGTTGTGTGAATCAGCATTTCTTTCCTTTTTATTGCTAGGTACAATACATTGTATGAATACGCCATATGAATATAACAGTTTATTTAGCCATTCCTCTGTTGATGAATACTTGAGCTATTTCAAGTTTCAGTTCAGTTCAGTCGCTCAGTCATGTCAGACTCTTTGCAACCCCATGGACTGCAGCACACCAAGCTTCTCTGTCCATCACCAACTCCTGGAGCTTGCTCAAATTTATGCCCATCACATCGGTGATGCCATCCAACCATTTCATCTTCTGTCGTCCCCTTCTCCTCCTGCCTACAATCTTTCCCAGCATCAGGGTCTTTTCCAATGAGTCGGGTCTTCACATCAGGTGGCCAAAGTATTGGAGCTTCAACTTCAGCATCAGTGCTTCCAATGAATATTCAGGGGTAATTTCCTTTAGGATTGACTNCTTTCATGTTTCACTTTCATGCATTGGAGAAGGAAATGGCAACCCACTCCAGTGTTCTTGCCTGGAGAATCCCAGGGACCGGGGAGCCTGGTGGGCTGCCGTCTCTGGGGTCGCACAGAGTCGGACATGACTGAAGTGACTTAGCAGCAGCAGCAGCAGCAGCAATGTTACGTTAAAAATGCATATTAGGGCTTCACTGGTGACTCAGAGGTAAAGAATCCGCCTGCCAGTGCAAGAGTCACGAGTTCAACTCCTGATCCGAGAAGATCACACGTGCCACAGAGCAACTAAGTCCGTGTGCCACAACTATTGTGCCAGAGCTCTAGAGCCCAGGAGCTGCAACCACTGAGCCCGTGTGTCACAGCTATTGAAGCCTGCACACCCTGGAGCTCATGCTCTGCAAAAAGAGAAGCCACAGCAATGAGAAGCCAAGCACCCCAACTAGAGAGTATCCCCTGCTTACCTCGACTAGAGAAAAGCCCATGCAGCAATGGAGGCTCAGCACAGCCAAAAATAAACAAATACAATTATTAAACATTTTTCTAAAGCATGTTTAAAGAAGTATAGCAAACAGTAGAGGAAGTACATGGGACAATTCACCCAAGAAAAAGCAGGATATGAGGAACAAATGAGACCAAGAGGAAACAAATACCAGGATGACAGACTTAAACCCCAGCACATAATAATTATATTAAATATAAATAGGTCAAGCACTCCAATTAAAAAAATTTGCCATACTGAAAAAAAAAACAAATTAGCAAGCAGGGAATTCCCTTGTGGTCCAGTGGTTAGGACTTAGCCCTCTCACTGCAGAGGGCTTGGGTTCAATCCCTGGTGGACACTAAGGTTCCACAAGCCACTCGGCACGGCCAGCGAACAACAACAAAGCAAGGATGTCTAAATAAGGGCGCTTTAAGAAGGGCATTTGCATTTGTTCATCTTTTTCCCTTAATTCAAACCTGCAACTTTCTTGTAAGAACAGGCAGAGGGGGCATGATAGCCAAATCCTGATTAATGATCGTAATGTGTAAGTCTCATTTGTTTCCACACGAAGAAAAACATAGCATTGCTGTGCCGGACATCTCGTTTGGTGATTTAGTTAAGTGTCACTGGTAATATCTGGGTTTATTAATCAAACACATATCCTTATGTTGGAAACGTATCTAACAGCCTCTTAAAAACTTGGCATTTCAAACAGGGTTGATATCTGACTTTTAATAAGATGTCAAGATCAAACCTGTGTAAATACTAGAAAGAAACATCCTGGAGCTGTGGGAAAAGCACTGGACTTGGAATTACAGGGACTAGAGTCAAATTCTAGCTATGCTGTTAAGTAACTGTGTGATCCTGCATAAGCCTTCTTTCTTTCTCTGGGTCTTAGTTTCCATCTGTAAAAAAAGGGATAATAATAATACCAGCATTGTAGGTTTGTTTGTTGATTAAGCAATGCACAGGAAGGGTCTAGACTAGTGCCTGGCGCATCAGTTCTTCCTGAAAAATAGTTGAATCTAGTATCACAATATTTGGAGAGCTAGTGGTAGTTGAAAGGGGGAGAAGCTAAAGCATTAATAGACAGAAAGAGAATACTGGCTAGAAGCTCTTTGAAAGCAGACATCTTTTTTTTAGTTTTTATTTTGTATTGGGGTATAGCCTACTAACAATGTTGTGATAGTTTCAGGTGAGCAGGGAAGAAGCCCAGCCATACATGTATCCATTCTCCCCTCACTCCCCTCCAGGCCACAAAACATTGAGCAGAGTCCCATGGGCTTTACAGTAGGTCCTCAACGGTTACCCGTTTTAAATACAGCAGTGTGTCCATGTCCATCCCAAACTCCCTAACTATACTGTCCCTGTATCCTTTTCCCTGGCAACCATAAATTTGTTATCTAAGTCTGTGGTCTGAAAGCAGACATCTTCTTTATTTCTTTAGGAAATAAAATATTTCTTTCTTTTTCAGGAATTTCTAGTCCCAATTTTATATCTAATGTTTGGTGACAGGCAAGCTGTTAAGCACTTGTTTTAGGCTTAGACTAGTCTTTCTGCAGTTATTCTATCATTCCACTCCATGGTTCAATGATAGTGAAAGGAATTAGTGTTTATTTAATTCCTACCACGTGCCAGTCTGTGAGGTAGGGGTCTTACTATATACTATCTCATTTTAATGGAGTTTGTTTGGGCAAAATTGAACCTGAGAAAAAAGAAGTGACTTCGCCACAGTTACATGGCCAATAAGTGGCAGGGCCAGCCTGTGAACAAAGAAGGACCTCTCTGATGCCAGAGTCTGGGCTTGTTCCATGGCACCATGTTGCACCCCTGGCTCTTGCCTCACCTGGGCTATGTAACAACAGTCTCCCCCCGGTGCTGTTGTTTCTCTTCCCAATCGATTCTCCAAATGGCAACAAGCTGAACTTTCTAAAAACCCTGCATGGTCTTCCTTGACTCAACATTTGTTGGCTTCTCTTTGGTACTGCGGGGTTTTGTTTGGCATTTTATGGTGGGAGAATCAATTTGCTATGTGACCTTAGGCAAATCATCAATCACAAACTGATCCAAGCCAACATGCTCATTTATTAATTTTATTATATCAATGAACATTTCTTTATTAATTATTGAGTGGCATTTTGGATTGTTGTTATTGCAGGGGTGAGGGACAGATATCAGTAGCCTCCAACAGTGAGAGATGGGCCATATGTTCTTTCTCAAAACCTTACTACCAAGTGGTGTGTTACAATGAAATCAAGTCTCAGATGGAAATCTGCCACATGCTCAAAATATTTCTTAACAGGCAGGCAAAACCAGTCATACAACTTGCAAGCTCAGTGAGGTCCCAGCTTTTGATCTTTGTATACATTTTGCCAAGTACCTTGCATGGAAGGTTAACTGTAAGTAAACAAGACAACATTTTATCAGCAGGATTCATCTAGACTGCTAGTCAGATGCAGGTAACAGGATCCTTCACTAATGGGGAGAAAAAGACAAACTAGGACCTAGCCCATAACATCACTCTGCAGAAGCGAGTTGCTGGGATTGCTAGATTCTTATATGTTGGTCAAACAAGGGTGGAGGTGCCTGTGTAACACAATGCATGCCTGCGTGCTCAGTCACTTCAGTCCTGTCTGATTCTTTGCCACCCTATGGACTGTACTCTGCCAGGCTCCTCTGTGCATGGGATTTCCCAGGCAAGAATCCTGGGGTGGGTTGCCATGCCTTCCTCAGGGGACCTCCCTGATCCAGGGATCAAACCTGCGTCACCTGTATTGCAGGTGGATTCTTTACCTCCTGAGCCACCTGGGAAGCCCATATAATACAATGCTTCTAGCCAAATCACTTGACACCATTATTTCACCCATGAAAAAACCACATTTAACAGTTAACCCTATTTAACAGCCTTCTAATGTTGATTAAAGATAAAGGTAGTTGAAGTTCTTATTGTAAACTGCTACTGGAATATGGACTATGGATTAGAATTTCAGATACTAATTAACCATTCCAATGTTTTCTTATAGGAAGTTTAAGGTTTTATGTCTTATGATCAAGTTTTTTATTCATTTTGAATTAACTTTTAATGTGTGGTGTAACATAGTGGACCAGTTTTTTTCCTTTTCGTGTGTGTCTAGTTTTACCAACACCGTTTATTGAAGAGACTATCCTTTCCCCATTGGGTATTTGCAGATCCTTTGTTGTAAATTAATTGACCATATATGTGTGGGTTTATTTCTGGGCTTACCATTCTGTTTCAATGATTTAAATGTCTGTTTTTATGGCAATAACATACAGTTTTGATTGTCATAGCTTTGTATTATAGTTTGAAATCAGAAAGTGTGATGCCTTAAGCTTTTTCCTTCTTTCTCAAGAGTGCTTTGGCTATTTGGGGTCCAAAATAGTTGGCTTAAAGCTCAACATTCAGAAAACGAGGATCATGGCATATGGTCCCATCACTTCATGGGAAATAGATGGGGAAACAGTGGAAACAGTGTCAGACTTTATTTTTTTTTTGGCTCCAAAATCACTGCAGATGGTGATTGTACCCATGAAATTAAAAAACGCTTACTCCTTGGAAGGAAAGTTATGACCAACCTAGACAGCATATTCAAAAGCAGAGACATTACTTTGCTGACTAAGGTCCATCTAGTCAAGGCTATGGTTTTTCCAGTGGTCATGTATGGATGTGAGAGTTGGACTGTGAAGAAATCTGAGTGCCAAAGAATTGACGCTTTTGAACCGTGATGTTGAAGAAGACTCTTGAGAGTCCCTTGGACTGAAAGGAGATCCAACCAATCCATTC
>SJYA01000452.1:2811558-2948644 GCA_006410615.1 Neotragus moschatus | reverse complement strand
TCAGACTTTATTTTTTTTTTGGCTCCAAAATCACTGCAGATGGTGATTGTACCCATGAAATTAAAAAACGCTTACTCCTTGGAAGGAAAGTTATGACCAACCTAGACAGCATATTCAAAAGCAGAGACATTACTTTGCTGACTAAGGTCCATCTAGTCAAGGCTATGGTTTTTCCAGTGGTCATGTATGGATGTGAGAGTTGGACTGTGAAGAAATCTGAGTGCCAAAGAATTGACGCTTTTGAACCGTGATGTTGAAGAAGACTCTTGAGAGTCCCTTGGACTGAAAGGAGATCCAACCAATCCATTCTAAAGGAGATCAGTCCTGGGTGTTCATTGGAAGGACTGATGCTGAAGCTGAAACTCCAATACTTTGGCCACCTCATGCGAAGAGTTGACTCATTGGAAAAGACTCTGATGCTGGGAGGGATTGGGGGCAGGAGGAGAAGGGGACGACAGGGGACGAGATGGCTGGATGGCATCACTGACTGGATGGACATGAGTTTGGGTAAACTCTGGGAGTTGGTGATGGACTGGGAGGCCTGGCATGCTGCAATTCATGGGGTCGCAGAGTCGAACACAACTGAGTGACTGAACTGAACTAAACTGAACTGTAATTCCTTATGTCCTTTATTTTTTTTCCAAAATCCTTATCACTTTCTGACATTATATATGTATTTACTTATTTGCTAGTGTCTATCTTCATCTACAAGAATATAATCTCTATAAGACAAGAAACTGCAGCCATGAAATTAAAAGATGCTTGCTCCTTGGAAGAAAAACTATGACCAACCTACACAGTGTATTAAAAAGCAGAGACATTAGTTTACCAACAAAGGTCCATTGAGTCAAAGGTATGGTTTCCAGTAGTCATGTATGGATGTGAGAGTTGGTCTATAATGAAAGCTGAGCATTGAAGAATTGATGCTTTTGAACTGTGGTGTTGGAGAAAACTCGAGAGTCCCTTGGACTGCAAGGAGATCCAACTAGTCAATCCTAAAGAAAATCAATCCTGAATATTCATTGGAAGGACTGATACTGAAGCTGAAACTGCAATATTTTGGCCACCTGATGCAAAGAACTGATTCATTGGAAAAGACCCCGATGCTGGGAAAGATAGGTGGGAGAAGGGGATGACAGAAGATGAGATGGTTGGATGGCATCACTGACATGATGGACATGAGTTTAAATAAGCTCCAGGAGTTGGTGATGGACAGGGAAGCCTGGCATGCTGCAGTCCATGGGGTTGCAAAGAGTCAGACATGACTGAGTGACTGAACTGAACCGATACTCTCTATGCCTGACCTATGGTAAAAGTTTGTTTTATCTTCTGCTATGTAGCAAACCACACTAAAATGTAGTGACTTGTTTATTTGCCTATTATTCTGTAATTTCGCTGGACTTCAGTTGGTCAGTTCTTCTGTTCATCTAACCTTTGGTCACTCACATGGTTGCATTCATCTGGAAGTTCCATGGTACTGGGTGGCCCAAGATGGCAAATCTAGTGGTCAGCTGTTTGCTGAAGTTCCTTGATTCTCCTCTATGTGGCACATAACAAGATATCGTGTGTTTCTTAAATGGTGGCAGCAGTGGTCTAAGACAGGGGTCCCCAAAGCCCCAGGCCACAGACTGGTACTGGTTTGTGGCCTGTTGGGAAGTAGGCCACACAGCAGGAGGTAAGTGGAGGCCCAGCGTGTGAAGATTTATCTGTATTTACCACAGCTCCCCATCACTTACATTACGTGAGCTCCACCTCCAGTCAGATTAGTGGTGGCAATAGATTCTCATTGGAATGCAAACCCTACTGTGAGCTGCGCATGTGCGGAATCCAGGTTGCATGCTCCTTTTAAGAATCTAATGCCTGATGATCTGAAGCGAAGCTGAGACGGTGATGCTAGCATTCGGAGCAGCTGCAAATGCAGGTCATCATCAGGTCCCACTGATTCTGCATTATGGTGAGTTGTATAATTATTTCATTACATATCACAATGTAATGTTGGACGGTAAGGCGATCCAACCAGTCCATCCTAAAGGAAATCAACTCTGAATATTCATTGGAAGGACTGATGCTGAAGATAAAGCTCCAACACTTTGGCCACCTGATGCGAAGAGCTGACTCACTGGAAAAGACTCTGATGCTGGAAAAGATTGAAGGCAGGAGAAGCAGGCGACAGAGATAAGACAGTTAGATGGCATCACTGACTCGATGGACATGAGTCTGAGGAAACTCTGGAAGATAGTGAAGGACAAGGAAGCCTAGCATGCTGCAGTCCATGGGGTCGCAAAGAGTTGGACATGGCTTACCAACTGAACAACAATAATAATTGAACTAAAGTACACAATAAATGTAATACACTTGAATCTTCTCGAAACCATCCCCTGCCCCCCATCTGTGGAGAAACGTCTTCCACAAAACCATTCCCTGGTGCCAAAAAGGTTGGGGACCACTGTCCTAATATTATAGAAGTGAAAACTGCAAAGTTTCTCAGGGTTTAACCTCAGACGCTATCTATATAATGTTACTTTCACTAGATTCTGTTGATCAAAGCAGGTAAGAAGGACATCTCAGGTTCAAGAGATCAAGAATTAGAAGAGAGGTTCAGGAAAATCACACTGAAAAAGAGAGAGCACAAAGAGCTGGGATTATTCTAACAGTCTCACAGAGCTCAATAGGTTTGTGGAGTGAAGAATGTATTCTATCATGTCTAAAGTTCCATGCTTCATATTCAAGGTCTGCTGTGATCTTACTTCCAGAGCACAGATATCATATCTGGACTGATCACAATCTGCTCTATTATTTATTTATTCATGTATGTATTTTATCCTCAAAGGAAGAACCTTATCTTGTTCTCTCTGAATACCCCATGTATCTAGTAGATACCCAAGCTCCAGAGAGATGCTCTGCAACTCTTTAGTAAATTTACAACCTTGACATTTTATTCCCCACCTTCCGTTCCATCATCATGAAGTCACTAGTGGAATCATACTCTGAAAATCCTGTCATCACTTCTGTCTCTATGCCTTTATCAATCTCATTTTCCCCACCTAAAATGCTCTCTTTCTTCCTCTTGGCTTGTTTCGGTGTTTCTCACTGACAGTCAGCAACTTTGGCCCTACTCACTGAATTCCAGTATAGGCAGGGTTCTTATGACAACCATGATCAATCCTCTGGCTGAATATCAATAGTGAGACCATCCTTTGAGTCTACAGTGGGCCAATATTGTTGTGTCTGTCCAGTACAACCTCTTGTCTTAGGAAGTGTTCTTCCCCACTCCAACTATTCTGTTCTTGAAGAAGTTACTATATTCCTATAAGACTCTGCCCTTCTAGGTACCCTTGAATTATCTGGAATGTTGGAAGAAGGTCAGGCACTAGCCTGCCCATAAGCAGGTGCTGAAGTTTAATAGGAAGCAGCAGTGGAGCAGACCCCTTTTGTCCTTCTTNACTCCAACTATTCTGTTCTTGAAGAAGTTACTATATTCCTATAAGACTCTGCCCTTCTAGGTACCCTTGAATTATCTGGAATGTTGGAAGAAGATCAGGCACTAGCCTGCCCATAAGCAGGTGCTGAAGTTTAATAGGAAGCAGCAGTGGAGCAGACCCCTTTTGTCCTTCTTTGATGGAATCCCCTTCCTCCAAATCTACACTGATGGGTTGACTAAGTGCTGAGGATGCTAGTATCTAAACAAATACTACTCACACCACAGGCCACTGAGTCTCTGTAAAGCTTAGAGGAGGGTTGGGTTGTAAAAATGCTTGGGCTTTTACAAAAACTGAAGCATAAAAGCAGTAGGGGTGGGGGATAGAGTTGAATAAAACAGGGCAGAGGAATTTCTCATACATTTTTCCTGGTTCAGTAGCTAGAAAGAGGAGAAATATATGAATGGAATACTAAAGGCTACTGAGTTAAGGTTTCGGATACTGCACAGATAGAAGTTTAAAACTGGAAAGGAGATAAGGACCTATGCCTGGTGAATACCTCTTAAGTCACCTGAAGAGCTAAGACAGAGGCCCAGTTTGAACAAAGGGCAGGCCGGGGTGAGCTAGGAAGGGGTACTTCTTTTCCTCTGTATGTTAACTTGTGCCAAGCTAAAGTGAATGCGTTCTTGCAGTCAGTGACCTATATTCTCAGCTCTGGTGACTGGCACCCTGTTCTGTCACTCAGCAACCCGGAAACCTGAGTCACCAGTTTTACATTGACTCTACCGTCCCTCGCCCCTCAGTTAATCATCAACAAGCCCTGTCAAATTTGCCTCTTTTTCTCTCAATCCATCTCCTCCTCTCAACTGTTACTACCATTGACCTAGTTCAGGTCCCTATAATCTCCCACCTAGACAACTGGTCTTCCCGCCTACAGTTTAATCCTCTCCCAATCCATTCTTCATATGCTGCCAGAATAATCTTTCTCAAGCATGTATCTAACCACGTTGCACTCTTTCTTAACAACTCCCCACCCTCACCAGCTGCCCAGTTCATACAGTCTAAAAGCTGAACTCGAAGCACAGCACTCCAGCCTTTTTACTCCATTTAACTTTCTGCCTTCCTTTCTGGCCATCCCTCCCTCTCCCTCAAACACACACCCTGTGCTCTAGCTGCGCTGACCTACTTTCAGTTCCCCAACACGACAGGCTTTATCAAGCCCCTACACATACCTGGAATGCCTTCTCCTCCCTGTGCCAGCCAGGAGAATTCCAATCCATCTTTGAAACTCAGTTCAGGAGTCATCTCCCCCTGAACTGCCCCAGACAAAATCGGGCCCCACAGCTACTTGTCCTATACATGCCTATTTACTGCTATTATTTTATTACACATGCCCATTTATTTGTCTTCCACCAGCAATGGGAAGCTCTCCGAGAACAAGGCTGTATTTTATTTATCTTTATATTTTCTGTGTCTAGCATAGGCTTAAATAGGGGCTTAAGATTTGTTGAAGGAGCGGATGAATATTTGATAGGTATTTTAGCTCGCCAAAAGTTACAGTAAAGGAACTTCTGCATATAAAATAGCTGATGCTGTGTATGCTGTTATGCTTTAGAAAAAGGCCCTGGTATTTTTCAGTTTTTGTTTATTTAGATGTATTTTAATCATTCAGTCAACAATGATTTATTAAGCATTCACTATGTGTTAGGTCTTGTGCCATTTGTAAAGGTCAAGGTACCTTTAAGCAAGAAAAACAGCCTTGGCTTTCAAGCAGGTACTCTCCAAGAGAAGCTTTTAACTATATGGAATTATAGTACAAAATTATTTTTGAAAGCCTATTTTGGGAGTTCTAATTATTTCACTATTCCTAAGGAAAGTATAATAATTATACGTTGAATAATTATAAAATGAAAAAAATGACATGGTTAGGATAAAGTGGCTAGAGGTCATAGATGGACTGTCATGACCAACCCCTGCCACATGGTGGCAGTACATCTCCAGGGATGAAGATTTTCTAGAGCCCCAGGACTTCAGAAAAGCTGTTCTCACACTTAACTCCAGAGCAAGAGTACTAAAAACTTAGCATGGTAGACTCAATTTGTAGAAAAGATGAAGTAAAGATATAATTTAATTAACTTTCTCCCTCCAAACTTTTGAGTCTTTGGAATCTGCTTTNAGGCAGGTTAGGTGGTCTGATATACCCATCTCTTTCAGAATCTTCCACAGTTTATTGTGATCCACACAGTCAAAGGCTTCAGCATAGTCAATAAAGCAGAAATAAATGTTTTTCTGGAACTCTCTTGCTTTTTCCATGATCCAGCGGATGTTGGCAATTTGATCTCTGTACTTTTGTTATTGAAGTATAGTTGAATTACCATGTGTTAATTACTGCTGTACAGCAAAGTGACTCAGTTACACTTATATACACATCCTTTTTCATATCCTTTTCCACTATAGTTTATCACAGGATATTAAACAGAGTTCCCTGTGCTATACAGTAGGACTTTGTTGTTCAAGATAATATTTTATGTAGTTTTTTAAATATAAAAATTAATGCAAAAAAATCCATAATTTGGTTTTGAACAAGATATCAAACTGAAATGAAGACACAATCCAACCCTGTATCTGCACTACACTGCCTTACTCACTTGACTCTCAGCCTGGCCCAGGTTCCAAAAAACTTTACAAAAGCAGGCAGCTGACCTCATGGCCCGTATTTTACCCATTGCTTTTTTACATTTTAATTTTGCACAAAAATCCTTTTGATTACTGAGTGTTTGAGACCTCCTAACCTTGCTGTGTTCCTGGCCCTGATTATTGCTGGTCCTGCTCCAGGTTGCTTAGAGTAGAGTGATTAGGAGCATCACTTTGGAGTGAGCCATGTGGTTGCCTAAACTCAGTTTTCATCCCCACAAGTACTATTACTGCTTTGAGTTGTTGGGAGAATCAACAGCATACATCATGATCCTCAATGATTCCTCTGTTTGTATTATTTTTTATTATTTTAATAATTGCACTAAACATTCAAATCAACTTAGCAGTTGTCTCAGAAACTGTTCGAGTGTGGTCTTGTGCCCCATTACATTGCGTATGTATTTCCCCCTTATTAATAAGTTGATTCAGAGTCCTGCGAACACCAGGGTTGTGGGGGAATTGGCATCTAGGGTTAGCTTGATCATTAACTAGTCAGGTCATCCAACTAACTCCCTTCTCCTTAGATTTTTCACTTATGACTTAAAAAATTGGAGGGGGGAAGTTTGGGGCTGAATTTCAGACATAAACAAACATAAAAAAGCTGAACCCATCACCTAAGTTCTAGAGTTATCAAGTCATGCCGATCTTGTTTCATTTACACCCCCATGCACTTCCCCCCCTTGCTGGATTACTTGACAGCAAATTTCCACACATACTTCATCCACAAATATGTCATTATACATGTCTAAAAGGTAAGTGCATTCCAATAAAGATAACTATAATATTATTACCATACCTAAAAAATTTAGAATTATTGCTTGATATTAAATGATCAGAGTTCAGATTTCTTTGACTCTTAGATATACTTTCAGTTTGTTTGAATTAGATATAAGACAAAGTCTGCATATTGCAGGTGTTGCTGTATCTCTGTATGTGTGTGTAAATCTCTTAACTCTCTTTATAAGTCCCCTTCCCTCTTTTTATTCTTGCAATTTATGTTGTTAAAGAAACGACATAGTTTGTCCTATAGAGCTTCCCATATTTGCATTGCCTCTGTATGGTGATATTTAACATGTCTTGTGGATACACTGAGAAATAGTTCACACAGAAAACACAATAACACTTGATTCTTATTTACCATAACTCAAAGTGTTGCCTCTGTAATATTCTTCGAAAATGAACAATGAGTTTTAGTTTGTTTTTTTCTAGCCAATAATGTTTAATGTCATCCTTTTGTTAAACCATTGTATTTTTTCCCCCTTATTTCAGTCTGATGATCCCATGATGATTCATGTATCTTTATGTACTTAGAGTGTTCTGTCACTTGCTGGTTAATACAAAGTATATTCTCATTTTCTAGGTTCACCTAGAAATCAATGATTCAAAACTCATTTCACAAGAGGAAACAGACAGCCCTTTAGACAGTGGACAGGGCAGCTGTGAAACAATTGGGCCCTTGAGTGAACAAGGTTTGTAACAGTCAGTAGTTTTATTACTTTTATTTTTAGGANTATGTACTTAGAGTGTTCTGTCACTTGCTGGTTAATACAAAGTATATTCTCATTTTCTAGGTTCACCTAGAAATCAATGATTCAAAACTCATTTCACAAGAGGAAACAGACAGCCCTTTAGACAGTGGACAGGGCAGCTGTGAAACAATTGGGCCCTTGAGTGAACAAGGTTTGTAACAGTCAGTAGTTTTATTACTTTTATTTTTAGGAATAGAATGTGGGAGTGTGGGTTGTAAGTGGACTGGATTAATTAAATTATTCTCTTGATTTTTAAAATTATTAACGCGTCACCTTGTTGTTTGTTCTGTTTATTATAAAAGCAAAATAATAGTGCATGTACTCTTTTGAAAATAACCACTTCTATTATATTATTGAATGTATAAAGTATCTAAAAGCTAGCACATTGCCTGGTTGAATGTATTCATTGTGTAATAAAAGGATTTTTAACACCTGCCAGAAGGATCAGAACAGCTTTACACTTTGTAAATATATATAATTACATTTCTCAGTAAGAGATATTTTTCCAGGGAAAATGTTTTTCAAAATGTATTTTTAGATTTGCTTTGCTACAATTAGTTCTTAGTTACATAA
This sequence comes from Neotragus moschatus, assembly GCA_006410615.1. Lineage (NCBI taxonomy): Eukaryota > Metazoa > Chordata > Mammalia > Artiodactyla > Bovidae > Neotragus > Neotragus moschatus. The sequence goes on along the minus strand of SJYA01000452.1, from coordinate 2,940,429 downwards.
TTTCACAAGGTGATATATCACTTGGATAATTGGATATGATTTTGAGGAGTGGTGGGACTAGGAGAAGGGCCAAATGACAGTAGACCTCTAAAAAAAAAACTATGTTTCCTCCAGATTCAGATGAAGAGATATTTGTGAGCAGGAAATTGAAAAGCAGGAAGGTGCTGCAAGAGAGTGATTCTGAAAGAGAAGACCCAAATGTGTCTCCAGAGAAAACTACCTATGACGATGCTGGAGAGGAGGATAAAGAGAACCTGTGTGCTGGAAAGAATGGAGAAGCCAGAAGAATCTATAAAACTCTGGCAGACAGTGATGAAAGTGACATTGAGGAGTCTTTATGTCAGGAGAATTCTGAAACCCAAGTGACAGCTTGCTTAGAGATGAGTCTCCAGTCTGAAAACTCTATGGACTTTACAGTTTGCAGAAAGATTTCCAAAAAGCCCATTTGTGATAAAGAAGGAATTGGAGGAAAAGCAAAAGTAAAATCAAAGCGAAGACTTGAGAAAGAAGAGCGAAAGGTGGAAAAAATTAGGCAGCTGAAAAAGAAGGAAGCAAAAAATGAGGTATATTTGAAAGAGTAATTTGCTGTTTCCAGGGCAGATTAATGTTTTAGGAAAAAAGAGTTGCTTGTATTTCTTGGAGGTTGTTTCTGCACTCAGAATATAGCTTTGAGTTGATTGTTTTGCAGTGAGGTATGTAATTTAAAATCTGTTGTTTGTTGGTCTCATTCTCCATTTTGGATACAAGAGGACATTTCTAAATAAATAGATTTCTGATTTTCTTTGTGAGCACACAGAGTTACTCTTTGCTGTTTCTGATCTGATGAAAATTAGCTTTCATAGGAGGAATTTTCATGCATCCGTCAGTCGGAAGTCTTGTTTGCTAACTAGAAGAACTGTCCTCAAATTTTATAAACTAGTTACTTAATGAACTGTTAATTGACTTTTCAGAAACAAAGGTATTATTGATTAAGTTAGTTTTGGACAATTGCATCGGATCACAGCATGGATTTCAAAGGATGACAAAGGAACCAGTGACAATGTTCTAGGATGCCATATACTTGTCTGCTCATGAAATGTGAACTTTTCTGTCCTGATGCAAATTGCTGTATGATGTAGTAAAATACTGGATTTAAAATGATTGCATCTGTTTTTTCCTTATGTGTTATCCAGGAATATGATGTGAAACAGCCATTTAACGACAGTGGCTGTCTACTTGTGGATAAAGACCTTTTTGAAACTGGGCTGGAGGAGGAAAATCACTCTCCATTAGAAGATGAAGAGTCGTTAGAATCAATCAGGGCGGCTGTGAAAAACAAAGTGAAAAAGCACAAGGCAAGTAAACAATGATTGCAGTAAGAGCGAACCCACGGCTTCCAACCTTTGCTTTGTGTTCTGATTTACTGATGGAACCTTAATTTTTTTTTTAACTGAAGAAAAACACATGTCAATTGATATAAATTTTTCAGCTGTTAATTTTGGAACCATGCAGTACAAGCAACAGTCATGCTAACTTGTTTGGAAACCAGTATTTTCATTGTCCTGATCAACTCAAAGCTATGTTCTGAGTGCAGAAACAACCTCCAAGAACTAAAAGCAGCTCTCTTTTCCTAAAATGTTAATCTGCCCTGGAAACAGCAAATTATTCTTTCAGATGTACCTCATTTTTTGTTTCCTTCTTTTTCAGCTAATTTTTTCCATCTTTTGCTCTTCTTTCTCCGGTTTTCGCTTTGATTTTACTTCTCCTCTTCCTCCAATCCCTTATTTATCCCAAACTAGTATTTTCATTGCTTTCTGAGGCAAAAAGTAAGGTACTTTATTTTATTTATTTGTTTGGGCCGCGCTGGGTCTCCATTGCTGCGCGTGCGTTTTCCCTAACTGCGCTGGCCGGGGGCTCCTCTGGTTGCAGTGCGCGGGCTTCTCATTGTGGTGGCTTCTCTTGTTGCAGAGCACAGGCTCTCGGCCTGAGGGCTTGGGAGCTGCTGCTCGCGGGCTCTGGAGCACAGGCTCAGTAGTTGTGGTGCATGGGTTAGTTGCTCTGTGGCACCAGACCAGGGATCAAACCTATGTCAGCTGCGTTGGCAGGTGGATTCTTAACACCAGACCACCAGGGAAGTCCCATAAGATACTTTATGGTGTATAAGAAACAAGTGAAAAGGGGGAAGAGATATAAATTTTATAATTTAATAGCCTCTAGGAAATGAACCTATAGGGTTTCCAGAAGGCTATGAAAGAGAAACATCAGTCAAAGCATCCTTGTCCTGAGTGTTTGGAAGCATAATTGTTCTTCCTAAGATTATCTTTTTAGCTCCCTGAGGGGTCATTGTCCCTCTTTAGGGAAATACAGAGGTGTAAGAAATGAGGCCCCAAGCTCCATTGGAGACATCTAATTTATTTTCTAGGCATTACAGGATGTTGTGTGTCTAACATTTTGTGTTTAACAATTATTGATTTATTATTAATGTAGCATGATGTGATGTTGGAGTGCAAAAACAGTCTTTGCATAAGCAACATCCTCTTGTGTCGGTTTAATTTTTGTCTCTATTAATCCATTTGCAACCTTCTCTTTTAGAAAAAAGAACTATCTTTGGAGAGTGGGGTCTATTCATTTGAAGAAGAAACTGAGTTGTCAAAAGGCACCACGAGGAAGGTGAGGTAGAGCCCTATATATTAATATTTGTCATGCTGAGCTCTTTTCCCAGGAGATTGTGGATTTCTCAGGAATTTTATTGTGTCTGTTGTGCTTTCCTGATTCCCAGGATATTGCTTTGTACATAGTAGGAACACAGATATGAATTAGGTTGAATCAGTTCTAAGAGACTTGCAAATAAATGAGCTCTTGAAGTTTATATTGTATTGAGTTTCTTAGAGATGACAGTTTCTTCTCTATCTTTTCTTGGGAAGAGCAGACTCTTAAGGGATATCTATCTGTCTTTCTTGGTAAAAGCATTAATGTACTCTTATTTTTTGTTTTCTTCAAGGAAAGAAAGGCAGCCAAGTTAAGTAAGGAAGCATTAAAAAAATTGCATAGTGAGACTCAGCGCCTTATTCGAGGTAAAGAAACCTATATGATAAACATTGAAGTTTAGAATTGATCTTGATGAATGGCCTTTGTTCTAAAGCCTCTGAAACATTAATATAAACTAAGAAAATTTCCAGAACTAGTGGTGGTAAGGGAATTTTTCATTTTTTAAATTTATTTAAAACTTTAAAAAAATGTTTTGGCCATGCAGCATGTAGGATCTTAGTTTCTCAACCAGGAATCGGACCCAAGCCCCCTGCTTCAGCAGTGCAGAGTTTTAACCAATGGACCACCAGGGAAGTCCCGGGAGGGAATTTTTTAAAGGGTTGTCTATGGTCTGGCTGCATCAGGATCTCTTTTACAAACCAAATTTATAGATTCTTAGGCCCCACGGAAATTCTGACTCAATAGACTTGAAATGGGGTTCAAGAATTTGTATTTTTAAAAAACTTCTTGGATCAGTTGATTTCACAGCTAGTTTTAAAAGCCACTGGTCTTTGTGGAATTCTTTTGTACTTAGATCCTATTTTATGTTAAAGGCAGGATTGTTTTCTGTTTCTGGTGATGGCTTTGGTTGTACTGTTTAATTAACTGAATGTAAAGCAACATTTCAGACTATATAGTATATGTACTTGCTTGTTCTGTTCCATTTTCTAGAGTCTGCACTTAATCTTCCATATCACATGCCTAAGAATAAAACCGTTCATGAGTTCTTCAAACGTAAACCCCGGCCCACTTGCCAGGGAAATGCCATGGCGCTCCTGAAGTAAGAACCTTCTTTCCTTGTGATTATAATTTTCATAAACATTCAGTTTTGAGGCAAACACCTGGTGTAAAAAGTTCAGATTCCTCGCTCCTGTAAAACTGATCTAACCAATTCATTATGTGCAAAGGGTTGGGAATGTTTCTCATTTAGGAGAATGTTTAACTCCAGTTGTTTTCTCTTCTCTAGATCCACTAAGTATCAGGCAAGCCATCACAAAGAAACCACAGACACTGAAAACACAACTGAGATGAATGACAACCACCACAGCAAAGACTCTGTGGAGACAACAGGTGCAGGATGTGAAGTGGAAATTAATGCGCTTCTTGCAGTTTCAAAGGACCCCCAGATCACTGCTGGATCCGATGAGCCTTGCGGTAAAGATCTGACAGGAAGTGAAGAGCTAGAAGTTCCTGAGAAACAGGAGCAAAGCGATGCTAGACCCTCACCTGGGGACATCTCGGTGGCACGTCAAGAATGCAGAGTCCTGGGGAAGAAGGACAGTGAAGACCGTCGGACTGAAGGGGTTGTGGCACCTGAACCTCTTGCCTGCGAGAAAGAAAAAGGCCTGAGAAAAACAGAAGCAGCAGATGAGAAGGTGGAAGAGCCCAGCCAGCAAAATGAATCAGCAGCAGCCGTGCCACCTGAAAAAGCAAGGAGGTTCACTGTGGATAGACTTAAGCAACTGGGAGTAGATGTTTTCGGTAAACCTCAGCTGGGTGCTGACAGAGATTCCTTTGTGATACTTGAAGAACCGGAAACCAACACAGGTAATTCTTTGACTTGTGGGGAGCTTCTCTAGAATGATTTGTTCTGGCAGCTTCTATTATTTGCCACTGTGGAGGACAGGGAACACGGGAGAAACAGCTGCATGTGATCTTAGTACCGATGTACCGGATATGGATAAAAATCCTTATGTACGTTTGGCAAGGTATCAGAACGTTCTGAACCTCATCTAAAAGGGAAACNGACCCAAGCCCCCTGCTTCAGCAGTGCAGAGTTTTAACCAATGGACCACCAGGGAAGTCCCGGGAGGGAATTTTTTAAAGGGTTGTCTATGGTCTGGCTGCATCAGGATCTCTTTTACAAACCAAATTTATAGATTCTTAGGCCCCACGGAAATTCTGACTCAATAGACTTGAAATGGGGTTCAAGAATTTGTATTTTTAAAAAACTTCTTGGATCAGTTGATTTCACAGCTAGTTTTAAAAGCCACTGGTCTTTGTGGAATTCTTTTGTACTTAGATCCTATTTTATGTTAAAGGCAGGATTGTTTTCTGTTTCTGGTGATGGCTTTGGTTGTACTGTTTAATTAACTGAATGTAAAGCAACATTTCAGACTATATAGTATATGTACTTGCTTGTTCTGTTCCATTTTCTAGAGTCTGCACTTAATCTTCCATATCACATGCCTAAGAATAAAACCGTTCATGAGTTCTTCAAACGTAAACCCCGGCCCACTTGCCAGGGAAATGCCATGGCGCTCCTGAAGTAAGAACCTTCTTTCCTTGTGATTATAATTTTCATAAACATTCAGTTTTGAGGCAAACACCTGGTGTAAAAAGTTCAGATTCCTCGCTCCTGTAAAACTGATCTAACCAATTCATTATGTGCAAAGGGTTGGGAATGTTTCTCATTTAGGAGAATGTTTAACTCCAGTTGTTTTCTCTTCTCTAGATCCACTAAGTATCAGGCAAGCCATCACAAAGAAACCACAGACACTGAAAACACAACTGAGATGAATGACAACCACCACAGCAAAGACTCTGTGGAGACAACAGGTGCAGGATGTGAAGTGGAAATTAATGCGCTTCTTGCAGTTTCAAAGGACCCCCAGATCACTGCTGGATCCGATGAGCCTTGCGGTAAAGATCTGACAGGAAGTGAAGAGCTAGAAGTTCCTGAGAAACAGGAGCAAAGCGATGCTAGACCCTCACCTGGGGACATCTCGGTGGCACGTCAAGAATGCAGAGTCCTGGGGAAGAAGGACAGTGAAGACCGTCGGACTGAAGGGGTTGTGGCACCTGAACCTCTTGCCTGCGAGAAAGAAAAAGGCCTGAGAAAAACAGAAGCAGCAGATGAGAAGGTGGAAGAGCCCAGCCAGCAAAATGAATCAGCAGCAGCCGTGCCACCTGAAAAAGCAAGGAGGTTCACTGTGGATAGACTTAAGCAACTGGGAGTAGATGTTTTCGGTAAACCTCAGCTGGGTGCTGACAGAGATTCCTTTGTGATACTTGAAGAACCGGAAACCAACACAGGTAATTCTTTGACTTGTGGGGAGCTTCTCTAGAATGATTTGTTCTGGCAGCTTCTATTATTTGCCACTGTGGAGGACAGGGAACACGGGAGAAACAGCTGCATGTGATCTTAGTACCGATGTACCGGATATGGATAAAAATCCTTATGTACGTTTGGCAAGGTATCAGAACGTTCTGAACCTCATCTAAAAGGGAAACCTGTTGATAGTTAATGTACAAAAGAGGGTACATTGCTGTTGTTTCGTGGTATGACACTGATAAAAGCATTATTCAATTCAGTTTTTCACAGTTAGAAACATCAGCAAATTGCCTGCAAAACTGAATTTCTTTTCTTTCTTTTTTTTTTCACTTATTCAACAAATATTAAACTACCCACTTTATGTAAGATGCTGTAAGGCATACTTGAGAAATCTGACATTTATCCTACGCTTAAGCTGCTTAGACTCTAGCAGAGGAGATAAGTAGGCAAATAGCAGTAATACAGGAAAGTGGCGTCTTCTATCAGGAACATGTGTCACTAATAATTGGAAAAAATTACCATAGGGAAAAAGGTAGTGTGTACTTTGCTGAAAGAAATATTTAGAATAAAGCATGGAAGTTCAGAGAAGGGATGTTTCTTACAATAGGCGGTTAAAGGCTTGAAGAATAATCAGATGTAATTACTTGTTCACTTTCTTCCCCTCTATACTTCAGTGAGGATCTTCTGGCTTTTTCCTCCTCTATCCCCTGTGCTTCCATAGTCGAGGACACGTTGGGCAGCCATGTTTACTGAATGAATTAAGGAGTGAATGAATGAGTCTTCAAGAGAGAACCCAAGGGACATACCTGGAGGTCCAGCGCTTAAGACTCCACACTTCCACCTCACGGGGCACAGGTTCTATTCCTAGTCAGGGAACTAAAATCCCACATGCTGCGTCATGCGGCCAGAAATTAAAAAAGAGAACTTAGGTATTCCCCACTTTGGGTAGATTTCCTGATTTGTAGGTAAAATTGGGTTTCCCTCCTCGACTTCGAGGCAGTGTTGTTTGATAATTAAGAGCTTAGGCTTGGTAGCAAGATCAGAATTTGAATCTGGACATTACTCACTGTTTAAACTTGAGTATGCTATTTGACCTCTCCAAGGCAACTTTAAAAAAATGAAATAACACTTCTGGTTCACAGTGCAGCACTATAGTAAAGCTATGTTAATAATGCATACGAATGGAAAGCATAAAGAAGCACTCAAATGGTAGCTGCTCTTTTTATTATTAGTGAAATTATTTACACTGAAATGCTGCTTCATTAAATAGCGTATGGTTGGCAGGTGCTAGGTCAGCCACAGTATCAGTTAAGTCATTGATTGAATGGGTGGATTTTGTGGAAGTGGAAAGAAAGACGTTCTTGGGAGGGACAGAAAGAGCTCCATGTGGTACATATTGGGAGGACGTGTAAGTCAGTTTGACCAGAGCAGGTGGTGGGGTGGAAGAGCTGTGTAACAGAACTAGCGTAGCTCTATTAGCAAAGAAGCCTGGGAATAAGCTGGTGCCCAGAGCAGGGAGAGAAAGTTTTATTGTATGGGACTAGACATTACCTAAACAGCCTCAGACTAACAGGTGAGGAAGAAACTTATACTAGACACTATGAAATTTTGTTATATGGGAATAGAAGTTTTCTTTATCATCTCAGACTGAGAAACAGGAAAGGGAAGAAACCTCCTTTTTGCAACAGTGGAAACAGTGTCAAACTTTATTTTGGGGGGCTCCAAAATCACTGCTGATGGTGATTGCAGCCATGAAACTAAAAGACACTTACTCCTTGAAAGGAAAGTTATGACCAACCTAGATAGCATATTGAAAAGCAGAGACATTACTTTGCCAGCAAAAGTCTGTCTAGTCAAGGCTATGGTTTTTCCAATGGTCTTTCCAACTTTCCAATGGATGTGAAAGTTGGACTGTGAAGAAAGCTGAGAGCCGAAGAATTGATGCTTTTGAACTGTGGTGTTGGAGAAGACTCTTGAGAGTCCCTTGGACTGCAAGGAGATCCAACCAGTCCATCCTAAAGGAGATCAGTCCTGGGTGTTCATTGGAAGGACTGATGCTGAAGCTGAAACTCCAATACTTTGGCCACTTGATGTGAAGAGTTGACTCATTGGAAAAGACCCTGATGGTGGGAGGGATTGAGGGCAGGAGGAGAAGGGGACGACAGAGGATGAGATGGCTGGATGGCATCACCAACTCGATGGGCATGAGTTTGGGTAAACTCCGGGAGTTGGTGATGGACAGGGAGGCCTGGTATGCTGCGATTCATGGGATCGCAAAGGGTCGAACGCGACTGAGCGACTGAACTGAACTGAATGTATTAGATACTGATTGATTTTTATTTTTTTAGTAGTTATCTTTAATTCTCATAACCCCAAGTATTATTTTGCAAATGAAGAAAATGAGGTTTGGAGAGATTGGGTAATTTTTCCAACATTGCAATTGCTTATACAGGGAGCTAGCACAATGCCTGGCTCATAATAGGCACTTATTTTTAACTCAGGATATGTTTTCCTTCAGAACTAATATTTGACATGAATGTTGGGTTTCAGATCACTCTGTTTTATAACATATATGAAGTTAGGGTCAGCATTCATTCATTTATGCAGTAAACTTTTACTTAGCATGGTGTTTGGTGTTGCTTGCTGTATGTACCAGTAAGATGTAGTCCCTTCTCTCAAGGAATTTAAAATCTAATAGGAGTTACAGGCAGGAAAATTGGATATTAAGTGCTATGCATACTTTGAGCCCAGAGAGAGTTCCTCACATGGAGTCAGGGAAGTTTCTAGAAGGAGTTGATACCTGAGCTGAGTCCCGAAGCCTGAGTAGGAGATACAAGGCAGAGAGGTGAGGGAGGGCTTTCTTGGTGAAGGGGACAGACCTGCAAAAGATAGAGACAAGAGAAAGCATAGGATGCTCTGGTTAGCTGACGTGAAGATTGCAAGGTGGTTGGTGACCAGAGGCCAGAGGGTGCAGGGGTTTTAGGTGGAGACATGAGCTGGAGCAGAGATGTTTCACTTAAAGAGGAGATGAACGCTGGGAGAAGACTGAAGGAGGTAGAGGATTTTGAACAGGGATTCTGTGAGGAGGAGGGTGGTGATTGAGTTGCGTAGTAAAGGACAAGGGAAGTGGTTGCTCCATTGGGTTGGGGGATGAAGAGTTTTGAGGAGCCTGGCTTTCTCCAGAAGAATGAAAGCTACTCCTGCCTCACTCTTATTTTAGGTCCTGAGTAATCTTCGTCCCCTTCCATTTGTTTTATTCTCTTGGCACCAGTGATGACCTTCCTACTTCTGTTCCCTTCCCACTGCCACTGCCTGCTGTTTCCAACTTACTGAGCTGATAAGAAATGGGATGCAGACTTATAGCTTCTCTGCCTATTCTTTGGTTTGCAGTGTAAACATGCCATCCCTTTCGAGTTGGATTTTTGCAACTAAATAAATGATGTTGTTTAGTCACTAAGTCATGTCTGACTCTGTGACTCTATGGACTGTAGCCCACCAGGCTCCTCTGTCCATGGGATTTCCCAGGCAAGAGTCCTGGAGTGGGGTGCCATTTCATTTATCCAGGGGATCTTCCTGACCCAGGGGTTGAACCCACTTCTGCATCTCCTCCATTACCACTGCGCCACTTGGGAAGCCCAGTAAATAATGTCAGGGACTCATTGAAAAAGGTTTCTTTCCAGTTTTTCTCTTTTTCTACTAAGACCCTTTAGGGAGGGAAAAACCACATCTGGATGCTAACCGCAAAACTACCAAAGTATGAGTTGAGTGAATTTTATAAAAAAGAACCAAACTTGGCGTACCCTGGACACATTATCATGGAAGAGAAGGCGTATGAGAATAGCCCAAACCCAAAGAAACTGTCCTTCTTTTCCTTTCTTTTCTCTTTATAACTGTCAGCTCTTATAACAGATCCCATTACGGTATAATCGGCTTGTTACACAGTGAGTAGGGGATGGTACCAGGTGACAGCTGGCTGAGGGAGAAAGGAAAGAAAGTTCTGAGCAAGAGCGATGGGGAAAGGGGAAGGCCATATTGTGGTCAGACCACTGCACTCATACTACCTGTGTGTTCCCATTTGTATATAAGTTGATTTGTGGTGAAAGTTGCTTAGTCATATCTGACTCTTTACAGCCACATGGACTGTAGCCCACCAGGCTCCTTGGTCCGTGGAATTCTCCAGGCAAGAATATTGGAGTGGGTAGCCGTTCTCTTCTCCAGATCTTCCCAACCCAGGGATCGAACCCAGGGCTCCCACACTGCAGTTGGATTCTTTACTCTCTGAGCCACCAGGGAAGCCCAGGGACCACCTCTCAATGGGATTTACTTTCTCAGTGTACTGATTATATCTTTGTAAAAGTTTCATGAAGAAACTTCCAGCCCTGCTACCAAGTTGCATCCCTAATTGCACTGATTATTATTTTCTTTTTCTTTTTTTGGCCACACCACATGGCTTTGGGATCTTAGTTCCCCCCACCCAGGGATTGAACTTGGGCCCTCAGCAATGAAAGCTCAGAGTCTTAACCACTGCCTTACCAGGAAAGTCCCTCTTTTTCCATTTTTAAAATAGACCTTGCTTGTATTTAGAGAGATTGCTAATAAACAGTGAGATGTTCAAAATATGGAATATTTTAAAAGGAGACTGAAACCTGTGACAAATTAAGGCCTTGCATAATTAAGGAGTATGCTATTTTTCTACCAGCTTGATGCTTTTTTAAAAAGAATTGCACATATTTAGAAACTTCAGTTGTAAATATCTACCCTAAAAGGAGTTTTAAGGAACTCACTGAGGAAGAACAGTTACAGTAGTCCTTTAGTTGGGGTTCAGTCATATGAATTGAACACAGGTGTTGGTAGCAAAGGAGTTTTTAGTGTCTCTCTGTACTTTATTTTCCTTACAAGTTTGTTGAACCTAGCTTGTACTTCTTAACTGGAATCTAAAAGGCAAACTGACATACTGGTTGGTGCTTGGTTTAGAACTGGAAGCCTTGAAGCAGCGTTTCTGGAAGCATGCTAACCCAGCAGCCAAACCCAGGGCTGGTCAGAAGGTGAATGTGAACATCATAGTGAAAGATGTGGGCACTGACGGGAAGGAAGAGCTCAAGGCAGACGTGGTGCCAGTGACTTTGGCAGCTGAGAAGCTGGATGGGGCAAGCCACACAAAACCAGGTATTTGAGTCCATGGGCTTGCTTTAGTTGTATATTGTTACTGGCCGTGAGTGGAGTGGGGTGCCTGACTCTTCTCCTCTGGCTGGTCTTTATGGCTGCTGAAGACCTTATAGTGAGGCATTATAGAATCTTTTTCCTTGGAGACTCCGGAGGTTGGATATGGCCTAGTTGTATGAGGTGGGTAAGATGGCTTTATTTCTTAAAAAAATTTTTTGTCTTACTTGAAAAAATACCCATGGCAGAAAAATGGAATAAACAACAAATTTCTGCAGTAAACAAAATTTCTGGAATAAACCAAAAGATTTTTCTGTCGGAGACATCTTCTGTAACCATGTTGTGTGGCCCTTTAAGCTTTTTGCATGCAAGTACATGTCTGTTTGAAAAATAAAATAATAATGCAGCCATGCATCATACATTCTGCTTTGTAGTCTATATTAGGGACAGGTCTGTTGTTCCCACTCCCACTTTGAAAATACGAGCAATTTATCACATAGAAAAAAATTAAACACTTAGGAAAAGGTATAAAATGAAAAATCAGGGCGGGGACATATGTATACCTATGGCTGATTCATGTTGATGTTTGGCAGAAAACAATAAAACTTTGTAAAGCGATTATCCTTCAATTAAAAGATAAATTTAAAAACAAATTAGTCTTCCCAGAGGCAGCTTAGCAATGTCTTGTGTGTCCTAGGAACATTCATGTGCGTTTACTATTGTGAGTGTGAGAGATGCTGAGCACTTCCTCTCTGCCAGACGCCGCTCTAGGTGCTTTACAGTAAATGACGTCAGCGTCCTTATTTTATATGTGAGGAAACTGACACACAGCATTTAAACAACCTGCTCAAACTTATATTACTCGCAAGTAAGAGAATCAGTAGCCTAATCCAGACCATCTAACTCAAGAGTTCAGATATTCATATTGCTTTTGAGGGTTTTTTTTTAACATTACATGATATTCCACTGTACAGGTATAACACGATTTGTTTAAGCATACTTCTGTTAAGGGACATCATGTTTGTTTCCGTTTTAGTATTTCACACAATATTGCATCCTAGTATCACAAATATGTTAGTAAATCTTGATGCAAAATTCCTTACAGTGGAATCACTGAGTCCTGGTCACATTTTCCATCAAAATAAGTTGTACCAATTTTCACTCTGAATGACAGTGTGTAAGAGTTCCCGTTTCTTCCTGTTAATAATGGATATAACAAATGTTTGCCAAATATATAAAAACTGGTATTATTTTGATTTGTATTGCTGGTAAGGAGTGAGGTTAAGCATTATTTTTAACACCAGTTCATGTCTTTTGCTCATATTTACTCTTGAGTTGTCTCTTCAACGTGGGTACAGTTATCAATATTTTCCTTCATGGCTTCTGAGCCAGAGATTTTTGAAGATTCACTTGCCTCCATTCCTCTTTTTTTTTTTTTTTTTTTGCTTTTTTAAATAATAATTTTATAATCTCTGTAATATCCCAGAGTATAGAACATAATTATGGGAGTTATCTCCTACACTCAATTCCTAATATTCCCCCTTTGTTAAGATAACAAAAGCCTAAAATACGAAGGTCTCTGGTTTTCCTTTTGTGATGTGCCTAGAACACTTCTGGGGTTGCCTGAAATGGACACTTGTGTTGTTGTGTGTAGTCGGTCATTGCATCTAAAGCATCTCTTCATACTTTTGCTCAGGGGAAAAACTTCAGGTGCTGAAAGCTAAACTTCAAGAAGCAATGAAACTCCGAAGGTTGGAGGAGCGTCAAAAACGCCAAGCGTTACTCAAGTTAGATAATGAGGATGGATTTGAGGAGGAAGAGGAGGAGGAGGAGGAAGAAATGACAGATGAGTCCGAGGAAGATGGAGAAGAGGAGGGAGAGGAAGCCTTGGAGGAAGAAGAGGAGAAAGAAGAGGGAGAGGAGAAAGAAGGCAATGAGGAGGTTGCTGGCAATTAACGTGGTTTTGTTACTAGGTCACGATGAATAAGGGAAAGAGAAAATCAGATCTGAGTAAGAGGATGATGAGCATTTTCGACTGTAGAAGAGATCTCAGGGTCAGAGATGAAGGTAGCTCATGTGTGCTAAATCTTAGTGCATTCAATTCTTTCAGCCCCGTGGAACACCTGCAGTTCACAGTCATGCCCTGGCTTCTACCTGTTGGTTTACATATTGTACTATAATGCTGATATCGAAATGGCTTTCTATTCAAGACTCTTATCTTTGTTGTTCATTTAGACTTCTCTATTTAGGGAAAAAAAAGCACTTTTAACCTCGGTCAGGTTGAGGTCTGGAATAAATTCTCAGGCCAAGACCTTCCCAAGTTAATTGTTGAAGAAGGTATTTGTAGATGGGCCTCTTGCCCTTGTTCTAAGATATCGTTTTCCACCTAGAGAAGACAGGTGATGATAGGATTTTTGGTATTAAGAGAAAGAAAAGTGTCCTTGTTTGAACAGTGGAGTCATTTGAAAGAGCTGGTTAATGTTTAGCCCTGAGTAAAGGAAGAGGAAAGCCATGGCTGAACCGAGCAGGGTGTCACAGGCTGGTTGAAGGCCAGGAGTTGTCCCGCAGTCTCAGGCTAATCATGCAGTCTCTCATTGACTCAGTTAAATGATAATCCAGTTCATTCAGAATCTCATAGCAGTTTTGAAAGGGTAAAAGGTAAAGTGACAAAGTGTAAAAGAGCTCTAGAAGTGTCTACAACTAATAAATTGTATTAATGATGATGGCTGGACTGAGCTTCCTTCAGGTTTACCTGTTCAGATTTAAGACGTGACTTGTAACTAAGTAGCCATGTTTCAGGCTAGTATGTTTGCTTTAAAAATTTTTGACTTGTACTATTTTGTTTTTGGGTGGCGTGATTGGTAAAGACTACAGAATTCCTTCTCGGTGGTGAAGAAATAGAAACCAAAGATGAGAAAGAAATAGATAAAGAAAACAATGATGATGGCAGTGGTGAAATTGGCAAGTCAGTTGGCCTCTCTGTCCCCAAGCCTCTCTCATCTGATTCTACCTTCCTTCTATTCAAGGACAGCTCTTGCAAGATGGGGTAAGTAATTCTCTCTAAGGAAAGATAAGATTCCCTGGTAAATACCAGGGAATTTGCCCCTCTTGTAAGAAGTAGAAACAGATATTCAATTTACCTATTTATTTTGTAGTTACTCTCCTAGTGAAGAAAAATCGGAAATAGATGAAAACTCAGGCAAAAGACCTAGCAAATTAGGTAAGTAGTGACTCTTAATGTAGAACTTGACACTTGATTTTTCTCTGATCCTCCAGCTTTAACATTTAAGGACTACAATTCCGTAAGGTTCCATTTTTCTGAACCTTGGTGAACTTTTCCCAGTCTTAGCTATGACAGTGATAGGAATTTATGAACTATATTGTTTTCCTTGGGAATTCCCTTGTAGTCCAGTGGTTAGGACTCCATGCTTTTACTGTTGAGGGCCCAGGTTCAATTCCTGGTCGAGGAACTAAGATCTCACAAGTTGCATGGTGCAGCCAATAAACAAACAAAAAAAATCCCAAATATTTTTCTTGGTCCAGTTTTTGAAATCTCACATGCAGCTTCTTTCCAGTTGACCCTGAGCATTTAATAGGTCTTTACTGAATATGTGTTGATTGAGTGACACATGAAACATTTCTGTCATACAGATCAAAGGAAGATATATAAGTGATCAGATAATGGAAAGGGTGATCACAGGCATTCGGGAAGGTGAGAGAAAGACAAGGACTTTGAGGGGTCACTTAGCTCAGAGGGATAAACCCTGATTCTATGGTGCTATCTTAGTACCATAATTGACCTTTAATGTAATGTTTTGGAACATGGAACTTGAGAGGTTTACCAGTGGGTCTTACCAGACAGTTTCATTCTCAACTCTTTTTCCTAAATCTGACTTATTTCTGGGAATCATGCACTTAAAAGTTGTCTTTCTTTAGATGAAGATGATTCATGCTCATTACTGACAAAGGAGAGCAGCCACAATAGCAGCTTTGAGCTGATAGGCTCCACACTTCCATCCTATCAGCCTTGTAACAGACAAACAGGCCGTGGGACCAGTCTTTTCCCTACAGCAGGAGGATTCAGATCTCCTTCCCCAGGGCTATTTCGAGCCAGTTTGGTCAGTTCAGCCTCTAAGGTGAGATGGTAATGGTTTTCTAATCTCCTCCCGCTTTTGCTTCCCACATTGCTAAATAAAGTGTGTCCAAGCCAAAAACTCCCACCACGTTATGTATGTTCACTTTTAAAAATCCACCCCCTTTGTGTATTAAAAACAAGCCTCATCCAGGGTTCTTTCTTTCTTGAGGATTTTTTTTTATGCTTCCCTTGGCTATGCATTGTCCTCCCCAACTGCAATTGCCTGAGAGTAGATTCAGTTTTACAAATAGCAGCTTCTGTTGTTGTCATGACAGTGAATGACATTTGTAAAATGTTTTGTTTTTGTTTGGTTTTGTTTTGGTGCCAGAGTTCAGGAAAGCTGTCTGAGCCTTCACTTCCCATTGAGGATTCCCAGGATCTGTATAACGCCTCCCCAGAACCTAAGACACTTTTCCTAGGAGCAGGAGACTTCCAGTTCTGCTTAGAAGATGATACTCAGAGCCAACTGTTGGATGCAGATGGGTAGGTAGCTTTATGTTTCTGTGGGTGGGATTGTGCTGGGTACTGCTTAATTTTGTTTAAAAATAAAGCGAGCTTCTGTCACTCCATCTGTGCTTTCTCTTCTGAGAAAGAGAGGTGTGCAGACCATTAGTATTATATTCTACAAGTTTGAACAAAGTCTATCTAGAAAATAAAAAGTAAATAGCCTTGCTAGCGTTCTGATCCTTCAATTTCTACCTTATTAGACCTGCATAACTCTTATAAGGTCATCAAATTTCCCTGTATCCATATCCCTGGGGGCTCAAATGGTAAAGAATCTGCCTGCAGTGCGGGAGATCTGGGTTTGATCCCTGGGTCGGGAAGATCCCCTGGAGAAGGAAATGGCAACCTGCTCCAGTATTCTTGCCTGGAGAATTCCATGGACAGAGGAGCCTGGAAGGCCCCAGTCCATGGCATAGCAGAGAGTCAGACACGACTGAGTGACTAACATTTCCACTTTCGTCCCACTACGTTAGGATTTTTGGGTGGCATGGAGAATTGACACCTCCGTGGCACATTATGTGGCCGTAACACCAGGCCCTACTCTAGCACCATCTGAAGCCCCAAATTAGCCTTTACCCTTTGTCTTTTGAATAGCCTTTATTCTTTCGTAAACATCTCCCTCCCTCTTAAGGTTATCACAGGCTAAAGTCTGACACTCTTATCTTCTGGTTCAGAATTCAGCTTCTAACTTTGCTTTTGGAAATGAGTTCAGGCTTTTCCCCCACTACTTTTTTTTTCCTGAAGCATTTCTTACACTCTTCATTGGGCTTGTAGGTTCTTAAATGTTAGAAACCACAGGAATCAGTACCAAGATTTGAAGCCTCGGTTGCTGTTGGCCAGTATGGATGAGAACGCCATGGATGCCAACATGGATGAACTGCTGGATTTATGTACCGGGAAGTTTGCATCTCAGGGTGAAAAGCCTCTGCCTGGGAAGAGTGACAAGAAAGAGAACATGGAGGAACTTCTGGATCTTTGTTCAGGAAAATTTACTTCTCAGGGTAATTATCCAACAAAGCAGCAAGGCTCACCCACCCAGATATCTTAAGTCAGTGTCCATGTGAAGAAGTCCTTTAGTCTCAGATGAAATGTTCACAAAAAACAGAGCCGTGGTGGATTTTTGAACCTAGATTGAATTCACTGCTTAGCTCCTAACATTTAGAGCTCTTACTTTTTTAGGAGGGTGAAGTATCACCTTAAGACTGCTTTGACTTTGGCCATATGACTTGTCGTTTATGGCTAGAATATGTGCAAAGCTTGGAGTGGCGTCTGCTGCAGAGTGAACTTCATATAAATGCTAAGTTATTACTTCCACCTGTGCACCCCTTTCTCCTCCTCACACCCCTGCTAGAATGTAAGCTCTTTGGGAGATGAGATCTTTGTTTTATTCACTGCTGTCTCCCTGGTGCCTGGCACATAGTAAGCACTAAATAAGGATTTATTGAATGAATGGATGGTGAGCTCTTTTTGGCAAGCTTACCTTAGAACTGTGTTGAGCTGGCATGTCTTCAGATGGCTGGGGAAAGAGGATAAAGCTGTCAGTTCTTGGTGACAAATCTTTTTCTTTGTTGTAATGTAGATGTCTCTACTCTGGATCCATCAGAGTTAACTAAGCAGGAGAAGGAGAGTAGCCTGGGTGATCCAATGGAAGAAGCACTCGCTCTTTGTTCAGGCTCTTTCCCAACAGACCGGTGAGTCCCAGTGATGTGAGGGAATTTGGCAAGTTCCATCTTCTGATAAAGTACAGGGGTAGCTTCTCTAGGCTTAGCAGTAAATGGTCATCTTAGGTGCTTCATATCCTGTCTGGGAGTCTTGCAGTGGGTTTGAGTCTCTTATTTGCACGGTGAAATTATTTATTATAATACTTTCATTTAGTTGATTGGGAACAGGGTAAAAAAGGCAAGAAAAAGCACACGGAAGTTCTCAACATCACCAGTGATTAAGAATATACAAATCAAAACCCCATTTTTTAAATACTTCCTCACTCCCAGCAGTGATTCCACTTTTGGGTATATACACAGAAGAACTGAGAACGTGGTTTTTTAGTAGGTATTTGTACACCCATGTTCCTAGCAGCATTATTCATAACAGTCACAAGATGGAAGCATCCCAAGTGGATACATACATAGTGGAATATTACTCAGCCTTTAAAAGGGAAGGAGGTTCTGATACATGCTAAGACATGGATGAACTGTGAGGAGATTGTGCTCAGTGAAATGAGCCATTCACAAATACGCAAATGCTGTATGATTCCATTTCTATGAGGTACTTAGTATAGTCAAATTCATACAGACAGGAAGTAGGAAGGTGGTTGCCAGGGGCTGTGCGGTGATAAGAATGAGGAGTTGGTATTGAAAAAGTATAGAGTTTTAATTTTTTAAGATGAAAAGTGTTCTAGAGGTTGGTTGGATAACACTGTGAATGTACTTAACACTAATGAACTGTACATTTAAAGTGGTTACGATAGTAAACTTTATGTTGTATGTATTTTATCATAGTTTAAAAAAAAATTTTTTTTTGAAAGGCAGGATATCTTGTTTCCTGTTTCTTGAAGAGATTGCTGGGGCTCTAAGATATTTTCAGTCCCTAAGTTGGCTGACTGCTTATAGTTGGCTTTCAACAGCTTGTGTATGGATTTGTTGGTTTGCATCTTAGGGAAGAAGAAGGTGAAGAGGAGGAATTTGGNCCTGCAGTGCGGGAGATCTGGGTTTGATCCCTGGGTCGGGAAGATCCCCTGGAGAAGGAAATGGCAACCTGCTCCAGTATTCTTGCCTGGAGAATTCCATGGACAGAGGAGCCTGGAAGGCCCCAGTCCATGGCATAGCAGAGAGTCAGACACGACTGAGTGACTAACATTTCCACTTTCGTCCCACTACGTTAGGATTTTTGGGTGGCATGGAGAATTGACACCTCCGTGGCACATTATGTGGCCGTAACACCAGGCCCTACTCTAGCACCATCTGAAGCCCCAAATTAGCCTTTACCCTTTGTCTTTTGAATAGCCTTTATTCTTTCGTAAACATCTCCCTCCCTCTTAAGGTTATCACAGGCTAAAGTCTGACACTCTTATCTTCTGGTTCAGAATTCAGCTTCTAACTTTGCTTTTGGAAATGAGTTCAGGCTTTTCCCCCACTACTTTTTTTTTCCTGAAGCATTTCTTACACTCTTCATTGGGCTTGTAGGTTCTTAAATGTTAGAAACCACAGGAATCAGTACCAAGATTTGAAGCCTCGGTTGCTGTTGGCCAGTATGGATGAGAACGCCATGGATGCCAACATGGATGAACTGCTGGATTTATGTACCGGGAAGTTTGCATCTCAGGGTGAAAAGCCTCTGCCTGGGAAGAGTGACAAGAAAGAGAACATGGAGGAACTTCTGGATCTTTGTTCAGGAAAATTTACTTCTCAGGGTAATTATCCAACAAAGCAGCAAGGCTCACCCACCCAGATATCTTAAGTCAGTGTCCATGTGAAGAAGTCCTTTAGTCTCAGATGAAATGTTCACAAAAAACAGAGCCGTGGTGGATTTTTGAACCTAGATTGAATTCACTGCTTAGCTCCTAACATTTAGAGCTCTTACTTTTTTAGGAGGGTGAAGTATCACCTTAAGACTGCTTTGACTTTGGCCATATGACTTGTCGTTTATGGCTAGAATATGTGCAAAGCTTGGAGTGGCGTCTGCTGCAGAGTGAACTTCATATAAATGCTAAGTTATTACTTCCACCTGTGCACCCCTTTCTCCTCCTCACACCCCTGCTAGAATGTAAGCTCTTTGGGAGATGAGATCTTTGTTTTATTCACTGCTGTCTCCCTGGTGCCTGGCACATAGTAAGCACTAAATAAGGATTTATTGAATGAATGGATGGTGAGCTCTTTTTGGCAAGCTTACCTTAGAACTGTGTTGAGCTGGCATGTCTTCAGATGGCTGGGGAAAGAGGATAAAGCTGTCAGTTCTTGGTGACAAATCTTTTTCTTTGTTGTAATGTAGATGTCTCTACTCTGGATCCATCAGAGTTAACTAAGCAGGAGAAGGAGAGTAGCCTGGGTGATCCAATGGAAGAAGCACTCGCTCTTTGTTCAGGCTCTTTCCCAACAGACCGGTGAGTCCCAGTGATGTGAGGGAATTTGGCAAGTTCCATCTTCTGATAAAGTACAGGGGTAGCTTCTCTAGGCTTAGCAGTAAATGGTCATCTTAGGTGCTTCATATCCTGTCTGGGAGTCTTGCAGTGGGTTTGAGTCTCTTATTTGCACGGTGAAATTATTTATTATAATACTTTCATTTAGTTGATTGGGAACAGGGTAAAAAAGGCAAGAAAAAGCACACGGAAGTTCTCAACATCACCAGTGATTAAGAATATACAAATCAAAACCCCATTTTTTAAATACTTCCTCACTCCCAGCAGTGATTCCACTTTTGGGTATATACACAGAAGAACTGAGAACGTGGTTTTTTAGTAGGTATTTGTACACCCATGTTCCTAGCAGCATTATTCATAACAGTCACAAGATGGAAGCATCCCAAGTGGATACATACATAGTGGAATATTACTCAGCCTTTAAAAGGGAAGGAGGTTCTGATACATGCTAAGACATGGATGAACTGTGAGGAGATTGTGCTCAGTGAAATGAGCCATTCACAAATACGCAAATGCTGTATGATTCCATTTCTATGAGGTACTTAGTATAGTCAAATTCATACAGACAGGAAGTAGGAAGGTGGTTGCCAGGGGCTGTGCGGTGATAAGAATGAGGAGTTGGTATTGAAAAAGTATAGAGTTTTAATTTTTTAAGATGAAAAGTGTTCTAGAGGTTGGTTGGATAACACTGTGAATGTACTTAACACTAATGAACTGTACATTTAAAGTGGTTACGATAGTAAACTTTATGTTGTATGTATTTTATCATAGTTTAAAAAAAAATTTTTTTTTGAAAGGCAGGATATCTTGTTTCCTGTTTCTTGAAGAGATTGCTGGGGCTCTAAGATATTTTCAGTCCCTAAGTTGGCTGACTGCTTATAGTTGGCTTTCAACAGCTTGTGTATGGATTTGTTGGTTTGCATCTTAGGGAAGAAGAAGGTGAAGAGGAGGAATTTGGAGACTTTCGGCTTGTCCCAAATGATGAGTTTGCTAGCGATGAGGTGAGTTCAAAGGGAGCAAAGCAATCATAACTGAGCTCCATGTATAGCTGCTGGGGAGTTTTGTTTGTTTTGTAGTTTGAATTCTTGAGAAGTCTGTTTGGCATGTTATCAAAAGCAATTTCCTAGACTGAAATGTTTGGGCAGAAGTTTCTGAATCCTGTGTTAGCTGAGGACGCATTTTATGCTGTGTAGCTTTGCCAGTGATACTGTGTGATTTTGCAGGATGAGCACAGTGATTCTGACAAGGAGGATCTGACCCCGGAAGACCGTGAAGATGAGGATGAGGAAGACCTCCTGCAGCAGTCGGAGAAGTCAAAACGGAAAATGTAGGTGTTACAGCCCTTTCTTCCGTTGCAAGAAAGTTCTCCTGATAGTTGAGCTGAAGCTTGCCACCGCCATTTTACCTGCATTTACTGGTTCTGTTTTTGCTTTTTGTGGTTAACACAGATTGAAAAACATCCATTTATATGAGTATTCAAAGATAGTCACATCGTCCTCAAGTGATTTCTGTACTAAACATCCCTAGTTCTTCAGCTGTTTCTCGTGTGACGTTGCTTCCAGACTCTTCACATATGTGGATTCTCTCTCTTTCTTCAGGTGTGGTCTGACTACTGCCCTGTGTGGTGGCGCAGCCACATCCCTTGCTCTGGTTGCCTGCTACTTGTAAAGTAACCAATAGGCATAAGAACTGAGTCACTGGAGAGCCTGAGCGTCTAGTAGATGATTAAAAGTCCGCATGTCTTTTTTCCTTTGAATTACCAGCATTCCAGGTCTTCCTCCTGCTAGTTTCAGGCAAATGACCCACCGTTAATTTTTTAAATATTTTGTTTTGATTATGAAAGTAAGCCATTTATTTTAGAACATTTAAAAGAATACAGAAAGATAAGGCATCCATGTCCACCATTCAGAACATTTGTGAAAGCGGTGGTAGTGGTTATTATTGCCTTTGTTAGGCATATATTTTCATATGGTTGAAATCTGTAAAGTTTTTTTATATATACAGTTTTGCATCTTGCTTTTTTCACCACTTACTATATCTGTAAATATTTTTCCATGATATTGAAAATTGGATAAAAACCGTTTTAATAGATATTTCACATTTTATTGTATGTGGATGACTTTTAGATTTCAAATATAGGACATCATATTGATCCTTATTAGATTTATTTTGTTATGTTTAGCCCATCATTCCATTCTGTTGAGATCAGTTTTGGATTCTGATTTGTCACTTGTCAAATTAACCATCTCATACAGCTTTGGGTCATCTATAGATTTTTTTCTAAGGCAGTGGTTCTTAAACCTTATTTAACTATAGTGTCCTTTGTTCAAATGAAGTCTTTTAAAGAATAGCAGCTAAAAGTTGAGCTGCTCAAAGAAGGTTAGATGGGAAGATTGAGGAGCTTGGTGGCTTTTGGCCCCTGAAGGAATTCCTCAGGAACCCTAGGATTTAGAGGAACTCAGCTTTAAAATAATAATGGAAGTCTTGGATAAAAATCACCTTTCAGAAAGCCATCAAGCTTCTGCCATTCTCGACCATAGGTAACAGCAGTTTGAACTCTAGGTGACAGTAGATTTGTTTTCAGTATGACCTGAAGTCAGAAAAACTAACTTGTGGTGGTTTTGATTACCACTAACTTAAATTAAAAGACACTTACTCCTTGGAAGAGAAGTTATGACCAACCTAGAAAGCATATTCAAAAGCAGAGACATTACTTTGCCAACAAAGGTCTGTCTAGTCAAGGCTATCGTTTTTCCAGTGGTCATGTATGGATGTGAGAGTTGGACTGTGAAGAAAGCTGAGTGCCAAAGAATTGATGCTTCTGAACTGTGGTGTTGGAGAAGACTCTTGAGAGTCCCTTGGACTGCAAGGAGATCCAGCCAGTCCATTCTAAAGGGGATCAGCCCTGAGTGATTTGGAAGGAATGATGCTGAAGCTGAAACTCCAGTACTTTGGCCACATCATGCGAAGAGTTGACTTATTGGAAAAGACTCTGATGCTGGGAGGGATTAGGGGCAGGAGGAAAAGGGGAGGACAGAGGATGAAATGGCTGGATGGCATCACCGACTCGATGGATGTGAGTCTGAGTGAACTCTGGGAGTTGGTGATGGACAGGGAGGCCTGGCGTGCTGCGATTCATGGGGTCACAGAGTCGGACATGACTGAGTGACTGAACAGCAACAAAATGAGCCTCAGTCATACCTGTAACTTGTGGGTCAAGATTTGGCAGGCTGTAGGAAGACCCCAGTCTGTTACCTTTCCATACCATAGTATCTCTAGTCTATCTCCTGAAGCTGGTAAGCTTAAATGCAAAACAAAATAGTATGAACCTTCTGATAGTATGTCTCAAATATATAGAGGAGATTGAGAGTTCTGGCTTTAAAAAAAAAAAAAAGAGAGTTCTGGCTTTAGAGTCACCAGCCTAGGTTGAATCCCGACTCTGCTGCCTCCCAGCTGTGTGGCCATCAGTAAGCTGTTTACTCTCTGAGTTTCAGTTCCTTCAACTGTAAATCAAAGGGAACAATAATAATACCCCTCCCTGAGATAATGCAGTAATGCCCCAAAGCGCAGTTATTGGCACAAAGTATATATTAAATAACAGGCTTTTAAGTCTTATACAAATGTATTATTATTAATTTATGTTTGTTATTAGAGATTGCTGTGTGTTCTGCTTTTGTCATTACTGTGCATATATTCATTGTTGTATTTTCCAATTTTCAATATTGTTTTCCAGGAGATTAAAGAAATACCTGGAGGACGAGGCAGAGGTGTCAGGGAGTGACGTAGGAAGCGAAGATGAGTATGATGGGGAAGAGCTTGATGAATATGAAGAGGATGTGATTGATGAAGTACTTCCTTCTGATGAGGAGCTGCAGAGTCAAGTCAAGAAAATACACATGTCAGTATCCCAACAAGCCCTTCTGAGCAGTGGGCTGCTTCTTAAGGCAGGCCCTATAACCAGCCAGAGTGGCCCTGGTTTTGAACACCGTATTTCTCCTGTCGTAGGAAAACAATGTTAGATGATGATAAGCGTGAGCTACGTTTGTACCAAGAAAGGTACCTTGCTGATGGGGACCTGCACAGTGATGGTCCTGGACGAATGAGGAGATTCCGATGGAAAAACATAGGTATCTTGATCATTGCCTTTAGAAGCAAACGGTACAAGGTCCACATGTGTCCAGTTTAAGCCGGCAAGAGGCGTTCAGAACTACAGCAGACAGTTGTGGGGGACCTGGCCTTGACCTTTATTTTCCATTAGTGGATGGGAAAAGCTTGTGTCAGTATATTGTAAATGAACAGGGTTCACTAGTGTCTGTCCAGATACCCTCTCTTGTGGGGATTGCAGAGTGCTAATAGCCTTAACTCTTTGCTTTAGATGATGCTTCCCAGATGGACTTGTTCCACAGAGACTCTGATGATGATCAGATTGAAGAACAGCTTGACGAGACGGAAGCCAGATGGAGAAAGGAGCGAATTGAACGAGAGCAGTGGCTTCGGGACCATGTAGGAAGCCTGCAAGAGATTCCCCTATTCCAACCCTAGATATGAGGGTCATCTCAGTCACCCAGCTTGTCATGATAGTTGTCAAAACCTTGGGCAGTGTATTGCTGTCTCTTTTAACCCTTGAATTTTCTTTTGTGCTTTGAAAAGATTACCACGAGCAGTTGTATTCATGTTTTTGTCCAAAATACTTTTTTTTTAAATTATTTGTCTGAAGCAACAGAGGGTAGCAAAAAGGAAAATAAATGTTACCCCAAGTACTCTAGCTTCCAGGCTATGCTAATGCTTTGGGTCTTTGGGAGAACCATGGGCTTCTGTTAATGCTGTCTGATTTTTATTTTCAGGCACAGCAGGGGAGAATTGCAGCTGAAGATGAAGAAGAGATTGGGGAAGACAGTCAGTTTATGATGCTGGCCAAGAAGGTTACAGCCAAAGCTCTGCAGAAGAATGGTGAGCTCTTAGTCCTTCACAGGGGCTGTCCCCCTGGATTGTTGGTACTGGAGCCTTGGAGGTGACTCCAGCCTTCAGAGGCTGTTGCAGCTTAGTCATGGACCTGTGTCTAATATTATCTTCAAGGGGCCCCTCGGATGGGGAGAGACAATATTCTTTCAATCTAATCCTATTGGACGGTAGATATTGTAGTGGAGAGAGTATATAGCTGGTTTCACTTTATGTTCTAAGGCAGCTTGTGCATGTGTGCATGCTAAGTTGCTTCATTCGTGTCTAGCTCTTTGTGACCCCATTGACTGTAGCTGACCAGGCTCCTCTGTCCATGGGATTCTGCAGGCAAGAATACTGGAGTGGGTTCCCATGCCCTCCTCCAGAGGCTCTTCCCATCAGGAATCAAACCTGTTTTGATGCAGGGATCAAACCCGCATCTCTTAAATCTCCTGCATTGGCAGGTGGGTTTTTTACCACTAGCGCCATCTGGGAAGCCCTGTAAGGCAGATCAGAGGAATGAATTCTGGCTTCTTTGTTTAGTCGCCCAGGATTATATACCTAAGTGTTAGAGCTGGAATTTGTCTTACCACTGTTGTTTTTTCTTATTATTACTGTTAATTAGACAATGAGTTTAACTGAATTGTCTGTCTTAACCACTTACTATACTTTCAAATCGTGATTATAAAATAATCAGAGTTCCTCTGGCCTCAGTTTATTAGTTTAGTTAAGGGCCTGTTAGTTTGTTTAGATTTAAAAACAGTTCGACCCAGTTTTGCCCAGAGCAGGCCTCTCTGTCTTTTCTTTTCAGTCAGTCACACTGTGGTTATTCAAGAATCAAAGTCTTTATTCAGAAATCCTTTTGAAGCCATCAAGCCGGGAAGTGACAGCCAGGTTGGTTGGGGACCTTGTTCGCCTGAAGTCATGATTGGCGATGTTAACAGGCCTCAGTCAGTTTAAGGGAGTGCTCTGTCATTAGGGGAGGGAGGTGGCTGTGGGAAGTGGAAGGAGGTGTCAAAGGAGCCTGCTAGCTCTCTTCTGTTTGAGCAGGGTGGAAATGGGTCCCCTCCATACCTGGCGGGTGCAGGGAGGAGCTGGCTTCTCCTTTCTTGGCACTTGGAATTTGATACCAGATGACTCTTCTTTCCTCAGCTGAAGACAGGCTCCCTGCTCAACCAGCCCAAAGCTGTGCTTCAGAAACTGGCTGCCCTCTCTGACCTCAACCCCAGTGCTCCCCGAAATTCTAGAAACTTTGTCTTCCATACACTTTCTCCTGTCAAGGCTGAGGCAGCAAAGGAATCATCTAAGCCTCGGGTAGGGAATTTGAGAACTGATTTGGTGACGCTCCAAAGCAGAGTGAATGAATGAGTGAATTGAATTGAATTGAAAATATATATGTATTTCTGGCTTAAAGATTTATGCTATAGGGTTAATCTTGCATTCCCAGTAAGGTACAAGGGGATTGCAACCCCCAGTAAGTATAATCAGCTGTGAGACTTGCCTGGAAATTTTCAATGTCTTTTTTTCCTAATTATCCGTGGTTTAACTGTGAGCTGCTTAAGAGCTAGTTGAAGCTAAGCATGAATGAACCACAGCCTGTACAACGGTCTTGAGTTGATTCTTGTCTCTTTCTCTGCTCTGTAGGTACGGAGAAGGGGTCCGTCTTTAATGACATCCACTTCACCTAAGCGCCTCAAAACAGATGATAGCACTTCAGAATCGAAGCAAAGTATCTTCCGTTACTTGGAAAGCTAGCACTGTGAGGGCCCCAGCACCTCTGTGGGGACTCCGTTGAGAGTATCTGGCACTGAAGGCTGGAACTGATGCTCACACGGATGATCCCCACCTCCTTCACAATAGTGCATTAAGATGGAGAACAGAGATTCCAGTTCTTTCCACTGTGTGGCTCTGGACATCTCTTTCCTAGTTGGCCAGTAACAATTCTGTAGTGTTTACAACAGCAACTTATGGGATACCTGGGTGTCCTCCATTAAATATTTGACATGTTACCCTAGCAACTTCCTGGATTGATTCCTTTTGATGAAAGGGGTATTTGGAGGAAGAAAAAGTGTGACAGGACGGAAAATTACAGATAGCAGTGAATATTGAAACTGAGGTGATGCCTTCACACCCCTACGATGTGCAGGATGGTGACCAGGACTCGGTGAAAGAGAGACTTCTCAGAGCTAAGGATCAACAGATGGGCTATTTCGTAAGTCACGCCCCTTCCATCTTCCTTTCTGGCCCTTCCCAAGGCAGTCTCAAGTTTCCAGTTCACCTTTGCTTTCTTTATAATAAGGAGTCAAACTGGTACCCAAGTCAGAAAGAGCAAATTTTTAGAGTATGAGGATGAAGACAGAAGGTTACACCCGGTGGCCATCCACATTAGATATTCCATGGAGCAGAGGCCTCTCTTCTAGGACTTCAGTTTTTGATTTGAAACACTGTTGCTCAAGGACCTTCCTTCTCATTCTGACTGAAGAATTATATATATAACCATTATTTATTGCATTCAGCTGGGTTGAGTACCTTGCCCTGACCAGTCAGAGGACAATGAAGTAATAACTTCATTACTTATTTTGAGAGAAGACCATCAAGGAGTTTGATCAAAATGTTAAGAGGATTGCCACCAGTCCCAGTTTTCTCCGAACCACCATGAGGCTCTCAGAATTTTAAACAGATATTTTTCCCCCCTCGGAACCAAACGTCACTGCTTCCTTGGAAAAATGTCCCGTGTAAACACTGTGCTTTCACTGTCGTGAGCTGGACTTAGGAAGCTGGGTGAGCTGTGCCAGTTTTTTTTAACTGGAGGTTGAAGAATACCAACTTAACTGATGGAATTAAGATATAGGTTTTCTGCAGTTGTTTCTAATGTACAAGATGCTGACTGATGGAATTTGCATTTGTATATTTGTAATCTTGTAACAGAGAAAATGTATATAAAGATGTTTTAATATGTATGTAGTTTTTCAATAAATCCAGTGCCTTGAAGGCACGATTTGGTGTCCAGACTAAACGCTCATGCTTGGGTCAGAACCTGTCTAATGTTGAGCATTGTGTTTTTAGGGTGTCTCTCCCAGGGAAGGCTTCTCTGGGCCTAGTGTGAGAGGCACTGCTGTTGTCCCCTCCATGTCGTCTCAACTCCGGTGAATTGATCGTGTTAACTTACCAAGTGGTCTGGGTGCGCAGGGAAGAGAGTTTACATGTATATTACAGTCCTTCGATTGACAGCTGTGGGTCCGAGGTGATCGTCACTGCCCTCACTTTGAGTGCTCTAAACAGTGCCCGAGGCTTGGCAGCCCTTGCTGGGCAACACAGAACCAGGGGCAAGGGCTGGATATTTCCCCCCTCTTCTTTTCCCATATCCTTTTTTGAGGGGGAGAGATGGAGAAGAGGATTTTGGAGTTGACCACTAAGGATAAGAAAATCAGTGCCTGAGAAATCTAGGGAGCAAAGGGTTTCTATTCTAAGCTCCAAAAAGAAAGTACTCTTTGGAGACAGAAAAGTTGAAGCTTAAGTTCTGCGTTACTTTTCTCCATGCCAGTACAACTGTCAGAAGGCAAGCTAAGCTTTGACCCTGGTATGACTGAAGTAGAGAGTGGTGACCTGACCACATGTCCTGTGCCCAGAGCACTGAGCCATCAGCTTCAGCTTCCTTCTAACGAAACCGCACAGCCCAGGGCCTGTGCTGTGCTCCTGCTAGGACTCAGCTTTACTAGCTTGGAGATTACATACTTGGAGAGATGAGAGCCTATGAGTCTGGGAGATTGGGGTGCTCAGTGTCTTCGTGTTCCACACACTGGGGTAGGAACACATGGTACTTACTTGATTTAAACAGTATTAATTCTGATATTAATTCAGTCCACAGCCACACAAATCATACTTGAGTCTCTTCCATAAAGCATCTAGTTATACTCACATGAGTGCTCCAGAGACAAGGTGCTCAGAATTTCTTATGCAAATTCTCAACTGCCTCTCTACAAACTTCACCCTGCTTTAAGAATCTCTAATGGCTCAGAGTAGGTGTCTCAAGGTTTTATCTCCCAGAGGTCTATCTGATAACTTTTGGGGCTTCTTCTCTGGAGCTCTGTACACTAAAGAACAGGGTAAGTATTTGGGGTGGGGGATATTGAGGAGGGAGGAATTTTGTGATCTTGGTGGCTCAGCTGATAAATCCACCTACAATGCAGCAGACCTGGGTTCAGTCCCTGAGTTGGCAAGATTCCCCAGGAGAAAGGAATGGTTACCCACTCCAGTATTCTGGCCTGGAAGATTCCATAGACTGTTTAGTCCGTGGTGTCGCAGAGTTGGACACGACTGAGCGACTTTCACTTTCACTGTGATGCTCTGATTATAGCATTCCTGAGATGGACTGTATCTTCTCCCTTTGTGTCCTGCTCACTGCCGGGCATGGGGCCTGAAATGCAGTATTGCCAGTAAATGCTGAATGAAAAAGACTACCCCTTTCAGAGCCGCCATTTCTGTCTCAAATGAAAATAGTCATTCACACCCGTCTCGGAGTTGCCGTGAGGCTTGTTGGAAGATGTATGTGGATGCATTATGTCTGGTGCTACTCTTCAAGCATACAGATCTGTCACTATCACAGCTGCATCATGTTTTGTGGACCACTCATAGGCCTGTGGTCTCATAAGCATCTTTAAAACCGTGATCTCTAAAAACCTGCTCTTGCTCCTGTGTTTTCCACTTCAGTAAAGGAGACCTCCACATACCCAGTCACTCAGGCTGAAGGTCATTCTCGACCCCTGCTTCCTTACTCCCATAATCAAACTAGAAGTCCTGTTATTTCTACTTTCACACTACATCTTGAATCACCTCTATAGCCAATGCCCTGATCCAAGATTCCATAATTTCTTACCAGCTGTTCCTTCTGATCTCCCCACTCACTTTTGCCTCCTTTCCATCCAATCTGCGCAGCAGCCAAAGGGCAACATGTATATAATTAAATTAGAGGATGCCAGTCCCTCACTCAAAACCTTTGTGTGTCTCCCAGTGCATTCAGAATTAGGCTCAAGCTCCCCATGGCCTACAAGACCTCCATGCCATAACCATGCCTCCCACCCTCCAGTCACATTACACTCAGCTTCAGGGGCTTCCCAAGTATCCTTCCCTTTTCCTGGGATGACCTTTTCTCCACTGTCTTTTTTTTTAACTTTTTAGCTTGCACTGGGGTATAGCTGATGAACAATGCTGTGGTGGTTCCAGGTGAACAGCAAATGGACTCAGGTGTCACTCGTGGTAAAGAATCCCCCTGCCAATGCAGGAGACGTGAGACACCAGTTCGATCCCTGGGTTGGGAAGGAGGACGTGGCAACCCACTCCAGTATTGCCTGGAGAATCCCCATGGACAGAGGAGCCTGGCAGCTACGGTCCATGGGGTTGGAAAGAGCTGGACATCACTGAAGCGACTGAGCATGCACGTCTGCAAAGGGACTCGGCCAAACATATACACGTATCCATTCTCCCCCAAACCCTTTTCCCATCCCAGCTGCCCCATAGCATTGAGCAGAAGTCTATGTGCTGTACAATAGGTCCTTGTTTCCACCCTCCTTTGTCTACTGTTAGCTTAAATCTAACTTCTTCAGAGATGCTTCCATTACCACCTCTTTCTTAATTAGGTTACCTCTGTTTCCTGTTGTTTTGTTTTGTTTTCTTTTGGGTCTTTTATCACAGTTTACCACTTTAATGTTTGTTTAGATCTGCGTCCTGCATTAGACTAAATTCTGTAAAAGCAGAGATCATATATATTGTGTTTTAAAAAAATGTATGTTTCAGGTAGCACCATGCCTGGCACATAGCATTATTAATAAAAATGTATTGAGCAATGAATGATCTGAAGGCTGGAAGAGCTCATGGTGAAGAGCGGGAGCTGAATGGCCCACAAGGATGTTTTCTAATGTGGGCTAGAACAGATAGAGGTGGTTGCTGTGTGAGATCTTAAGCCCTTCCTCTGCAGCTTACACGTGGCCTGACCCTGGAATAAGTCATTCTGAAGTTTTCCTCAGCTGGAAAAGGAAGCTAAAGTGAACTGGCCTGGGTTAGCTCCCAGGGTTATGGTTGGGATCATAGGTACAATTAATGGGAGATGAGGGAGCACGTTTAAGAGGCTGTGCTCATGCTGACTGACCCACTGCTGAGGGGAAGGTGGGGGAAGGTGGGGCTCGTTGCCGTCTAGCTGAGTGGGAAGGAGAAGCCAAGTCTTGCCAAAGCTCCGTAGCTGCCAGCCCACGGGCCAAGCCTGGGCCCAGGGGTCCCTCGCTCTGCGCTGGGGCTCCTGGGAGGGGCCAGGCTGGAGGTCTGCTTGTGTGCCTGGAGTCTCCATGAGCTGGGGAAACAGGCGCGGCTTTGTGTACAGCCCGTGCCACCTCAGGGTCTGCCTTCTGAGACCCAGATGCCGGATCTCTGTCCCTTGTGGTTGTATCATCCTGGTCTGTACTACCCACGTCCTTCCCATCCCCTCATCCTCTCTGCTCTTCTCTCACCTGAAAGGTTTTTCATTTTCAGTTTATTGATCCAGTCCTTCCCTGGGGTGGGATACATAATGGGAAAAGGGGGTTTGAAGCAGCTTCAGCCTAAGGGTGATTGGAGGAAGCTGTGGGGCTGGACACTGGGGTTCTTTCCCTTTGCTTTAGAAGGAACCACGATCTGGTATTCTTGATGGCTGGTGGGGTAGACGTGGGGGTGAAGAGGCAGCTCCTAGCTCCTGGCTGGAGAGTCACTGGGCCCAGTCCAAGTGGGGGAAGGTGCTGCAGCAGGACTGGGAGAATCCTGTAGCTTTTTCAGTCTTCATTTCCTTTTTTTCTCAGTGACTGAGGAAGGAAAAAAACTGACTGCCCACCCCTCTCTTTGTCTTGTCTAATTTAACTTATGTTATTTATCAAAAAGACAGGTTATTTGGAAAACCAGATGGACCCAGGCAAAAATCATCTGGGTTTTTCAAACATGAAAAATTAGGTTCTGGGGGCCCAGAAGGAAAGGCGTATGAATGTATGTGTGTGTATGTGTGTGTGTGTGTGTTTGGGAGGGGGTGAGGAGTATTGAGAGTACTTTAGGTCTCTGCAGTCAGACCCAGAAATTGCTCCATCACATCCAAGCTCTCCTCCTCTCTCTTTTTCCTTCAAGTTCTTTATGATCACAAACTAAATGAGAAAACTGAAATCTTGACGTTGGCGGCTGGGAGTGTGGAAAGGTTTAATTGGCCAAGGATGAGAACATGTCAGGGCTGGAGCAGAACAGCGGCTGACAGCTTTCTGCTCTCCTGCCCTCGCCTCCTCCCACAGATCCACTGGGTTAGTCAGAGCTTCAGGTACAGAGAGGTTTCTGGAGCAGAAACCTGGTCTACCTCTTGTCCCTTCAGTGTTAGCATCCCAGAACGATCATAGCAGGGATGGAAGTGAGACTTTAGGGGAAGAACTTACCTTTTCATAAGTTTCTGACAATGATATGGCCAAAGAACACTAGAGGGGGTACTTCCCTGGTGGTCCAGTGGTTAAGACTCAGCACTCCCAATTCAGGGGGCCTGGGTTTGATTCCTGTTCAGGGAACTAGATCCCACATGTCCAAACTAAAAACATGCCACAAGTAAGGACCCAGTGCAGCCAAATAAACAAATAATAAAAAAAAAAAAAAAAAAGAAGAATCTGCCTTGCAATGCAGGGGATGTGGGTTTCCTCTCTGATCATGGAACTAAAAGCTCACACTGTGGAGCAGCTGAGCCCATGTGCCAAAATCAGAGAGTCCGTGTGCTGCAAAAGATCCTGCATGACGCAACGAAGACCCAATGCAGCCAAATAAATAAATATTTTAAAAAATTTAAAGGACACTAGGACTTGAGGCTTGTCTGTCCAGTAAATGTCCAGGGAGGGAACTAGTTCTGTAGCTGCAGCTAGGAAGTTTTAAAGCTTTTTTCTGTTACCAGCAACAGTATAGGGCAGCATTATCAGAAAGGAGCTGAAGCAGGAGGCCCTGCAGGCGTGACTCCAGGCTGCAACAGAGGAAATGTTCTGTCTGAAAGCATAGAATCCTCTCTCTGCATGCACACGTGCACACACACAACAGCCAAGATCCTTTCTGGCCTGGAGAATCTTTGGCAGCAGCAAGAGCACTTGTCCCATTGTGAGGGTCATTTTTCAAAGCGTCACTGGACTGTGAAAGCCACTTAATAACTTGATCTGTATAATCTGAGTTAATACTAGCTCCGCAGTTGTGAGGATTAAAATTTGAGAAATTTGTAAAGCGTCTGCCTCCCAGCCCGGCACCTAGGAAACCTCAATGAGTGCTTGTTGAATGAATGAATCCCTGAAGCAGAGCATTAAGGCTCCCTTGACCATTTCCAAAGGTCAGTGTGTAAGAGCTTGAATAACAGGCTTGGGGGCTGTCCTGTGGAGCCTGGAACCTGAGGCATGATCTTACCCTGCCGTTCATTCAACACGTGTTTATTGAGTTTCTGTAATATGTGGGGTAGACCCCGTGATGTACCATCCCATCCCCTTCTAGTGAAGGCCTTGCTGGCCGGGCTGCAGACAGCCTGTAGTCAGGAGAATGCCTCAGTTTCAGAGGACACCTCACCCAACACTCACATCCCTCTCCCGCACAGCCCACATCCAGCGATGACAGGAGTGTAAAGCCCTGGCCACATTGGCTCATTTCAGGACAATTCTAAAGGGCCCGTTCTTGCTTCAGAGCTCCCTGAGGGGTTGACTGAGCCTCTATCATGCACCTGTGAGGTAGCTCAGCTGCTGGGCCCTCCCTTCCGCAGACATTGATCCCAAGGGCACTTCTTAGTAACTATCGGCAGCCTAAACTTAGTCTGTCTCCTGAGGAATCCAGCCTACGACTGTGCTAGTCCTGTGGCCAAGGCTTTCAGTTCAGTTCATTTCAGTCACTCAGTCGTGTCTGAATTTGCCACTCCATAAATTGCAGCATGCCAGGCCTCCCTGTCCATCACCAACTCCTGGAGTTTACCCAAACTCATGTCCATCGAGTTGGTGATGCCATCCAGCCATCTCATCCTCTGTCGTCCCTTTCTCCTCCTGCCCCCAAATCCCTCCCAGCATCAGAGTCTTTTCCAATGAGTCAACTCTTCACATGAGGTGGACAAAGTACTGGAGCTTCAGCTTTAGCATCAGTCCTTCCAATGAACACCCAGGACTGATCTCCTTCAGAATGGAATGGCTGGATCTCCTTGCAGTCCAAGGAACTCTCAAGTCTTCTCCAACACCACAGTTCAAAAGCATCAATTCTTCGGCACTCTTTCGTCACAGTCCAACTCTCACATCCATACATGACCACTGGAAAAATAGCCTGACTAGACAGACCTTTGTTGGCAAAGTAATGTCTCTGCTTTTTAATATGCTATCTAGTTTGGTCGTAACTTTCCTTCCAAGGAGTAAGCGTCTTTTAATTTCATGGCTGCAATCACCATCTACAGTGATTTTGGGGCCCCCCAAAATAAAGTCTGACACTGTTTCCNACCAGGCCTCCCTGTCCATCACCAACTCCTGGAGTTTACCCAAACTCATGTCCATCGAGTTGGTGATGCCATCCAGCCATCTCATCCTCTGTCGTCCCTTTCTCCTCCTGCCCCCAAATCCCTCCCAGCATCAGAGTCTTTTCCAATGAGTCAACTCTTCACATGAGGTGGACAAAGTACTGGAGCTTCAGCTTTAGCATCAGTCCTTCCAATGAACACCCAGGACTGATCTCCTTCAGAATGGAATGGCTGGATCTCCTTGCAGTCCAAGGAACTCTCAAGTCTTCTCCAACACCACAGTTCAAAAGCATCAATTCTTCGGCACTCTTTCGTCACAGTCCAACTCTCACATCCATACATGACCACTGGAAAAATAGCCTGACTAGATGGACCTTTGTTGGCAAAGTAATGTCTCTGCTTTTTAATATGCTATCTAGTTTGGTCGTAACTTTCCTTCCAAGGAGTAAGCGTCTTTTAATTTCATGGCTGCAATCACCATCTACAGTGATTTTGGGGCCCCCCAAAATAAAGTCTGACACTGTTTCCACTGTTTCCCCATCTAAAGTCAAGGGTTTAGGTCAGGAAAAGAGACTCCATTGCAGTTTCCGACATCCGTTTCCAGCATTGGAGGTATTCCTGCAGCCTTTTTATGAATGTATCCACCAGAGGGCAGCAACAGCATAGCAGCAGCATAGCCTCCTGAGGCTCAGTGGAGTGGGCTTGAGGTCTTCCCCCCATCCTCCTCCAACTACACCCCCCCCTCCTCAGCCCCTATTCAGTATAAGGCAGGATGACCTCCCTCCATATGCCCACCCTGCTAAGGGAAGACAACTTTGGGAAACTGTCTAAGCCTTAATTTTGTCAGTCTCAGCACGAGCCCCTCCCACCCCAGTGCTAAGGCAAATTATAGTGTGGACCCCTTCCCCTGCAGCTGGCAACTTCCTTGTCCAAGATTTCCCACCTCTCCACACTCACCATCCACAATAGATTTGTTTTCTGTGTGACAAAGTAATTATGAGCTTGGGGCCAGGGGGCCCAGGAGCCAGTCTGAAGATGGTCATTTCAATCTGGTTCTCCCTGTTCTGCCAACATTGATTTTTTTTTTTGTTTTATTTATTATGATGATTTTTCTGTGTGAACTGGCTCTGGTGACATGAGCTATGGAGGTGAGAGGGCAAAAGCAAATTTATTCTCGTCACAATTTAGCTTCTTGAAACCACCCACTTGACATTGTTTGTTTAATCTGCTAGTTTTCGCATCTTTGCTTACCTGCCTTCATTCAGTTCCCTATTCTCCAAAGTTCTTCCAAAGATTCTTCCAGGAATTGGAGCCAGATGTGGCTAGAGGGTGCCATTATATATCAGCAAGCTTTTATTGCATTTCCCATTATTGGGCAGTTATTTCCCAGGCTGAGCTCCCCAACTTCCTGCTTCTTTTTCAGCCCTTCCCCTGGGGCAGTTCTTAGACCAAGCTATGAAGAAAACCTGACAAGGAAGTTATCAGACAGTGAGTTTGAGTGGAACCTATTCCAAAAACACTTCTGCCTGACCTTCAGGCTACTAATGGCCCCTTCAGGCTACTTCCAGACTTTAGACTACAAGTGGGAGGGGCACAGTGCTTGCCTGACTGCAGAGGGAGTCAGCTGAGGCCAAGGGCGATTTGTGGGGCCACGTTTCCCCCCAGGCTGTTTTCTCTGTGTGTGCAGGAGAATGAATAAATCATTGTTCAGGGGCGGGATGCAGCTGCTGGGCTCCTCCCCTCGGCACATGCCCCGACTCCAGCCTCTCCATTGAGGGCTGCTGGAGCAGAGCGCTTTATACACCCAGCTCCCCAAATCCTATTGAGGCCTCCCCCTTTGCACGAGCCACCGGCTCCAGGCCCATTCAGCCTGGACCTTTGTGCTGGAGGTTAAGTGGTTACATGTGGGGGACACCCAGAAAGGACCTGTCAGGCCCTGAAAGGCTGTGCTGATACTCTGCCCTCCTACTGACGAATGGGTGGGTGGAGGAGAGGTGGGCGGCCAGAGGCTGGGGTTGGGGAGGGGGCTGGGGATTATGGAGGCAGCTGCCAGGAAGGAGATGGAACAGACACTCCCTCCTCTCACTCCCCCTTCAGATCATCTTCTCTTCCTCACTCTCTCTGCTGTGGGCTCTGGGATCTTGGGTTTGGCCTCTCTGGGCTCCTGGTGGAAAACAGACCACTTACCACTTGGGTGGATAGGGGAGAAAGCATCTATACTACCTTTCATGCTTCCAGCACCTCCAAAACACCCCTAAGTTTCTCCTTTGTCCCTTCAGGGTCAGAAGAGAGGATGTGGGTGGTGGGGATGGTCGACAAATCCATCTGCTACCCTTCTGTGGAGCACTGGGTTTGGAACTGCCCCTCTGAGATCAACTCTGAATATTCACTTGAAGGACTGATGCTGAAGCTGAAGCTCCAGTATTTTGGTCATCTAATGTGAACAGACAACTCATTGGAAAAGTCCCTGATACTGGGAAAGATCAAGGGCAGAAGAAGAGGGCTTCAGAGGATGAGATAGCTGGATAGCATCACCAGTGCAATGAACATGAATTTGGGAAAACTCTGGGAGACAGTCGGGGACAGGAGGCCTGGCGTCCTGCAGTCCATGGGGTTGTAAAGAGCTGGATACAACTGGGCAACTGAGCAACAAGAACAACAACACTGAGCTTTAAAAGGTTCCTGGGAGGCCTCTCAGGAGCTGTGCAGGGTGCAGGGTTTAGGGTAGGAGAGATCTTGAACGGGATATACAACAAACATTTAGTTGGAAAAGGATGATTCTAAGACTTTTTTAAAAAAAGCCTCAAAACTTCATATCTGAAGCACTACCTCCTCGTTTTACAGCTGGGAGAACAGCCATGTGGGGCTGGAGACTGGACTTGTGCTCCATGCTCAGATGTTCAGCCGTGCCCAGCTCTTTGCAACCCCAGGGACCTCAGGGACCTCCTCTGTGCGTGGAATTCTCCAGGCAACAATACTGGAGTGGGTTGCCGTTTCCTCCTTCAGGGGATCTTCCCAACCCAGGATCAAACCCATGTCTCCTGTGTCTTCTTTACTGACTGAGGCACCAGGGAAGCCTCTGGACACATCTTACCTAAGGTGATCATACAGCAGTTTTTGGCTAGACTAGAACGGCACTTTGCCTTTAAGAGGTGGTGGGCGAAATGAATGAATAAAACAACTAGGTCACCGGCTTCCTAGGCCTTCCCTTCCTGAGATGAGCTAATTCTGAGGAGTGGTTTTTCTTCCTGCCTTAACTGCTCTTTTGTACTTCAAAGGTCCTTCAGGGCTGTGCCTGGCCTTCGGAGCCCAAGTAACAGTGTTCATAATCTTAATGTTATTAAACAATGTTCAAGTCATCTTATCTTTATTTAACCTAAAAAGGTTAGAATGCTTTGATTTGCCCAAGTTCCCAAAGCCATATGGAAAGCTAACAGAGAATGTGAGCTCAGGAAAAAGAAGAAAACAGGTCCCAGTGTATTGGGTTGGCCAAAAAGTTCGTTCAGGCTTTTCCACACAGTGTAATAGAAAACCCTGAAAGAATTCTTTGGCCAGCCTAGTAGCTTGTCCCTCAAGATCAGATGCCAGTGCTTTGCTTTGCTGTGGATCTTTGGGAGCTTCCTCATCTACCTTCCTGCCGTCCACAAGATGAAGCCCAAGGTCCCTGGAGTGCTGGTCGAGGCCTTTCACAACGGGGCCAGATTAATCCTGCAGCCTCGTCTCCCATCTCCATTTGCCCCTCAAGCTCCAGCCACACTGGCCTCCTCTGTGTTATCTGAACACACACTCTGCATTCGGTTTCCTCTGCCTTCACTTCCTTTCTCTCGGTGAGCTTTGAGTCATCCTTCAAGGCCTTCAAATATTCCCTCTGTGAAGCCTTTCGTTACCCTCTTTTGGGCTCGTTAATTTTGTCTTCCGGCTCTGTTGCAGAATTTGTCACATTATATAGCCCACTCTTTTCTATTTCCCTTTCTAAACACAGTGCTGTCCATCCACCAGTCCTGATTCTGCGCTGATTCATTTTCTGGCACAAAGCAGGTAATTGGGTGCTGAATGTGAATGAATGGATGGGAAGGGGCAAGGTCCTTGAGACCGAAACACTTTGATCCTACCCATCTCTTTCTCCCAGGAGTACTGACACTGAGAAATTATCCACTTAGAGAGGAACTCATGTTGATTCTATTACCTGAAGTAGAAATTTCTCTCATGTTCCCTTGTCTTCTTGTCCGACATCCCCGGCCCCTTGGGCCTGGGTCTGGTTACTCCTTGCTAGCCAATCTTAGCTCTGATATCTGTCTGCTCACCAAGATATCAGTTCACTGCCACTGCTGGGTCTTCATGATGGGCTGGCCTGCTACAGAGCCCTGTTCAGGCTGGTTCTGTCCATCTCGGGTGATTTCTGTGTCCCTGCCTGTTAAGTCCCTTTGTAGCTGGGTGGACACAGCCACAGACAGCCCTTCACCTGGAGAGACTGGTTGCCTGGCAACCTGACTAAGGATGCCTCTGGTGACTGAAGAACAGACAACTGGGGGTGGTAGTTTAGACGCTCAGTCGTGTCCGACTCTTGCAGCCTCATGGACTGTAGCCCACCAGGCTCCTCTGTCCATGAGATTTCCCAGGCAAGAATACTGGAGTGGGTTGCCATTTCCTTCTCCGGGGCATCCTCCCCACCCAGGGGCTGAACCTACATCTCCTGCATTTCAGGCGGATTCTTTACTACTAAGCGACCAGGGAAGCCCATAAGAGACATCTACGTTTCTGCCTTTCTGTAGTCATGGACTCCCCTTCCCTCCTGGAGGGATTTTTATCCTCTAGGCTTCCAGCTGTCTGAAAATCCTGGAATTGCCAGGACCACTGTCAGAGCACTTACTTCGTTAATTATACGGTGTTAGAGTACCCCACCCAACGTGATCCTTGGCTAAGGAAAGAGATGCCCTTGGAATTCACTTGTCAGGTATTGTTATTTAGAAATAACCAGCTTTATAGAACAATGGAGTGACCAACTGATGACTCAGCTCTGTCAGGTTATTGCACACCGAGTGTAACAGAGGTTTTAAATAAACAATCGGTATATAGTTATTATTTTTTGTAGCCAGCATACATAGGAAGAGACAGAGACATGTTACGCGATTGTACCTAATGACTTTCTGAGTCTGCCTCCTGTCTCTGACATTCTACATCCTGCAGTTCAGGAGGTTTTAGCATCTAGGGAGGAATGTTTCTAAGCAGGGAATGCAAAGATGATTCCACTGCGTTTTGGGCTCCTCATAATACTAGAGGAATAGGAGAAAGGAGGTCACACTGTAGGCTGAACTGATAAGGACTATTAAGGGGAAATAGAGTTGCTGCTACTTAATAAGGGCTGAGAGGTACCTGAGTGGGACCCAGGGGACCACCCTGTACTCTTGTATTAATCAAGATTCTTCAATTGCCAGTCAGAGAAGTTCCCCTCGAGTCAGGCTTGAAAAAATAAGGGCCTCGTTGCAAGGTATACCAAGGCCTCAGGAAACAAGGACAGGACTATTACCAGGACTTCTGTCTGTGTCTGCATGTCACAGACATGCAGACTACTTTCTCCTACAAGTAGGCTGACTTCTATTTGGCAAAGAATGTGATTGTTGTGGCCCTAGGCTCACATCTTCCTTGCCTTGCCTTCCTTTAATTTTATTTCAGAAATTCCCAGAGAAGGACTCTGACTCACCTAGAGTGGGAGTCGTAATCCTAGGCTCCTCAAATTTCCATGAGATCCACCCGGTTAGAGCTGGGAGAGACCAGGCCCAAAGGAGAGGCAAGAGGAGATTTTCAGGACTCACCAAACAATTAGATAAGGCTGTGACTGTATGACACGGGAGACCTGAATCACTGCAGACCACCAAAGCTCAGAGACTTTACAAGTGAGGATTTGGGTCACATCAGAAGGAAGAAAACTCCAGCTGAAGGTGAGGGGAACTTTCAGTAGATAAGGGAAAGGGGGGCTAGTTAGGCCTCAGTACCTGATGTAGAAATGGGGCTGAGGTCTCTGCGTGTGTATTTTTAGCTGGGGGAGTGTCCAAAGCT
Source organism: Neotragus moschatus (assembly GCA_006410615.1). Lineage (NCBI taxonomy): Eukaryota > Metazoa > Chordata > Mammalia > Artiodactyla > Bovidae > Neotragus > Neotragus moschatus. The sequence goes on along the minus strand of SJYA01000452.1, from coordinate 2,899,931 downwards.
TGAGTTACTTCTGGCTTTCCTTTTTATTTCCTCTTCCCTCTTAAAATACGAATTTTCATATATATTTTTTTCTTTTCTAGTTCCCTTATTTTGTATATAGGATTTATTGTTGTGATTTAATTTGCTATTTACTCTCTAGTCACTCAGATGTGTCTGACTCTTTGCCACCTTATGGACTATATAGCCTGCTAGGCTGCTCTGTCCACGGGATCCTCCAGGCAAGAATATTGGAGTAGGTTGCTATTTCCTTCTCCAGGGGATCCTCCCGATCCAAAGACTAAACCCAGATCTCCTGCATAGCAGGCAGATTCTTTACCATCTGAGCCACCAGGAAACTGTCTAGGTTGCAGAATGGTAAATTGGAATTAAGTTGGAAATGGAAGAGGATGGCTTATCATGGAAATCAGAAACAAATTCTTCCTCTAAAAAAAAAAAAAAAAGGCAAAAGAAAGGGAAGAGGGAAAGACAAGAGTACTTTTCTGGCCTCCAGGCACAGCTTGTGGGATTTTAGTTCTCCAATCAGGGATGGAATCCAAACCCTTGGCAGCGAAAGCACAGATCCTAACCACTGGTTGTTGTTGTTCAGTCACCCAGTTGTGTCTGACTCTTTGCAACCCCATGGACTGCAGCACGCCAGGCTTCCCTGTCCCTCACCATCTCCTGAAATTTGCCCAAGTTTATGTCCATTGCATCAGTGACACCATCCGGCCATCTCATCCTCTGACACCTTCTTCCCCTTCTGCCTTCAATCTTTCCCACCATCAGGGACTTTTCCAATGAGTCTGATGCTGTTCTCATCAGATGACCAAAATACTGGAGCTTCAGCTTCAGCTTCAGCATCGGTTCTTCCAATGAGTATTCAGGGTTGATTTCTCTTAAGATTGATTGGTTTGATCTCCTTGCTGTACAGGGACTTTCAAGAGTCTTCTCTAGCACCACAGTTCGAAGGCATCAATTCTTTGGAGCTCTGCCTTCTTTATGGTCCAGCTCTCAGAACCATACAAGACCACCAGGAAGACCACAGCCTTGACTATTCGAACCTTTGTTGGCAGAGTAATGTCTCTGCTTTTCAACACACTGTCTAGGCTTGTCACCTCTTTCCTGCCAAGAAGCAATCATCTTCTGATTTCATGGCTGCAGTCACCATCCACAGTGACTTTAGAGCCCAAGAAGAGGAAATCTGTCACAACTTCCACATTTTCCCCTTCTATTTGTCATGAAGTAATGGGGCTGGATGCCATGATCTTAGTTTTTTTTAATATTTAGTTTTAAACTGGCTCTTTCTCTCTTCTCCTTTACCATCATCCAGAGGCTCCTCAGTACCTTATCACTTTCTGCCATTAGAGTGGTATCATCTGTATATCTGAGGTTGTTATTTCTCCCACCTATCTTGATTTCCGCTTATAACTCATCCAGCCTGGCATTTCCCATGATATGCTCAGTATATAAATTAAACAAACAGTGACACCAGACAGCCCTGCTGTGCTGATTTCTCCATCTTGAGTCAATCAGTTGTTCCATACAGGGTTCTAATTGTCACTTCTTGACCCACATAAAGGTTTCTCAGGAGACAGTTAAGACGGTCTGGTGTTCCCATCTCTTTAAGAGCTTTCCACAATTTGTTATGATCCACACAGTCAAAGGCTTTAGCATAGTCAATGAAACAGAAGTAGATGTTTTTCTGGAACTCCTTTGCTTTCTCTATGATCCGGTGAATGCTGGCAATTTGATCTCTGGTTCCTCTGCCTTTCCAGGGTATTTTTAAACGTATTATGATTGAAAGATGAATCATATTTAATGGGTGGCATGGAGAGGGTAGCATGAGAAAGGTATAAGCAAATTGCTGGGCTTACTCAGTAAAGCTGTGGGTATGGAAGGGATCTCCTGGAAGCTCACTTGCCCTAAAGGCTAAATTTGTCACAGACGTCTTTCTGGGGCTGCCTCTCCCTAAGGGCAGCCAGTGCTTTTTGGTTTTATCATTAGAGTCAGCAATTACTCTGTTCATTAAGTGACTTTAATGAAATAAGCACAAAACGAACATATAATTTCAAATTGTGGGTGGAAAAAAAAAAAAAGCCTTGGGATAATATAATAAGGGGAACTATCTGGCCTAGGAGGTCAGAGAAGGTTTACCTGGGAAGAAATCTGAGATATGAGAGGAGAGAGAATTTTAAGCAGAGGGTTCAGTGCGGCAGAAAGGAGCGCGAGGCTGCAAGGGCAAAGGCTGAAGCCAGAGCGAGAGAGCAGGATGCCGAGCCCCACGGCGGCTTGCCTTAAGGATTTAAAGCGGCAATGCGGGAGCCACTGATGGCTTTTAGGCTGGAAGGTGGTGATGACACGATCAGATTTTCATTCTGAAAATGTCACTGTGAGGCAAACCGATCGGGGAGACACAGTGAATACAGTTAAGAAATTAAACAGGACCTGCAAGGCTGGGTCCAGGCTGCCGGAGGCGGGGGAGGAGGTTCCGGCGCTCGGACTTGCGAGAGGCTCTGCAGAAAACCGAACCGGCCCACGTGGGCCAGGCCGCCCCGCCCCGCCGTGCTGACGCCGCCCGACTCCGCAGTCCGGGCCTGGGCTGGGCGCAGCGCCCGGGAACCCGCACCCCACGCCCCGACCCGCGGGGACGCCCAGGCCTAGGGACCAGTCCCCAGCCCGGAGGGAGCAGTTCCCGCCGCGGGGTCCTAGCCACCGGAGCCAGCCGGGCGGGGCGGCGCCTCAAGGCCGTGAGTCCGGGCCGGAGCGGGAGGGTTTGGACCCCAGCCGCAGGGGGCGGGGGTCGTTGCCTCTGCCCAGCTGCCTTTTGCTGGTCGGGGGCAGGGGTGGGAGGGAGGAGGTGGCGGGGAGGATTAGGGAAGGATGGTCTGGATCCTCTGTCTCCTGGGGATGGTATCCCTTTCCCGCAAGTCTAGGCAGGAAGGGAAGCCGCCTCCGCTCATCCTTACCACCACCACCCCCCAGCCCCCCACCTCCCACCTTCACCATCCCCGCCCCACCGGANGTCTGGATCCTCTGTCTCCTGGGGATGGTATCCCTTTCCCGCAAGTCTAGGCAGGAAGGGAAGCCGCCTCCGCTCATCCTTACCACCACCACCCCCCAGCCCCCCACCTCCCACCTTCACCATCCCCGCCCCACCGGACCCACCCCCGACAAATTGCGGATTAGCTTGGAGAGAAGCCTGATGCCAGAGTGTCTCGGCTCCCATTTTACCTTCCCTGAGGACCCCTTGATTCTTAGCACCGCCCCTACCTCCTTCCAGCTTGCTTCACGGCCCCGCCCAAGTTTAGAAAAAAAGAAAACATTTGGGCGGGACGATCTCCCGGCACCTGGCTTACCGGGATGGAGTCTGTAGGTTTCCCAGGGACTGTCCCTACACCGTTGCCCCCAGGACTTCTTCCCGGTCCTGTGCTGGATGTGGGGAGGGGCCCTGCCACATTCACTGACACTCCCTCTTACTCTTACTGATTCCGTTTTCTAATCCTAGTAATTTACGGTCAGGAGAAACTTCTTGTCAATTTAAATTCAGATCTGGGGAGAAGTCGGTTATTGGGAAGGAAAGAATAATGCGGTGTGTCCTCTCTCCAGGGCCTCAGGATGGAGCAAGATAGAGGCAGGGACCCGGGATAGTAATAAACATGGAAGGAAGGGGTGAGACCAGAAGAGAGGCTTGTCAGTGGGAGAAGGGCTTCCTCACTGGGCAGTGGAGGGAGCCCAATCCAGCTCTCCCAGCCCTGAGCTGTCAGCAGCCCGGATCCAACTGCCCTATGCACTCACTCAGCAAGGAGGTACTGCCTCCTGCTCAGTGCCAGGTTCCATGCTGGCTCCTGAACATGGTGAAGGTTATAGAGAGGAATTCCGTGTCCAGTATGGGGGCCAGGAGGCTGCTATGACAAGATGCTGCTGCTGCTGCTAAGTCGCTTCAGTCGTGTCCGACTCTTTGCGACCCCATAGACAGCAGCCCACCAGGCTCCCCCGTCCCTGGGATTCTCCAGGCAAGGATAGTGGAGTGGATTGCCATTTCCTTCTCCAATGCATGAAAGTGAAAAGTGAAAGTGAAGTCGCTCAGTGGTGTCCGACCCTCAGCCACCCGATGGACTGTGGCCTACCAGGCTCCTCCGTCCACGGGATTTTCCAGGCAAGAGTACTGGAGTGGGTTGCCATTGCCTTCTCCACTATGACAGGATAGAGGAAATAAAAACAAGTTGAATAGGCATTTACTGACCGTCAACTATGTGCCAGGGACAAGGAACAAACAGGCATAAGACAGCATGTATCCAGGCAGTGAGGACCCAGAGGAAGGCACAGTTGACTGTATGTTTGTGTATATAGAGGCAGTGGGGAGAACTCAGAATGGTTTCAGGAAGGTGGGGATTTTAGAGCCGAATCTTAGCATACAAAGACTTCCCTTGTGGCTCAGCTTTGTAAAGAATCTGCTTGCAGTGCGGGAGACCTGGGTTCCATCCCTGGGCTGGGAAGATCCCCTGGAGAAGGGAAAGGCTGCCCACTCCAGTATTCTGGCCTAGAGAATTCCGTGGACTGTATAGTCCATTGGGCCGGCTTTCACTTCACTTAGCATACGAAAAGGAACCTGCCAGTGGAGAAGGGAAAAGCTGGAAGGGAAGGGGAGAGGAAGGATATGTTGGGCCAAGGGATTGTGGGAGGAGAATAATAGTGTGTTCTGAGATCTCTGAGCAGTTTGGGAGGGGCTGAGAGTGGTAAGAGACAGGTCTGAAGCAGTGAGCAGGAGCCAGAAGAAACCCAGCCTCTTAGGCCAGGAGCCATGACAAATTTACATTTTTAATTAGAGGCAGAGAGGTCAGTGAAAAAGTCATAGCAGTCCGTATCCAGATTAGAAATGGCCCACTCCAAGAGAAAGGGGAGATGTTTGCACATCGCATGCATGTGTTAGTGCCCGCAGTTTCCAGTCGGTGTGACTGGAGAGTGGGCCTGCTTGGCTGAGGACACTGAACAGGGAGAGCAGGGCAGGCGGTGCAGACTCTGAGGAGCCTGTGGTAGGTGCAGAATTCAGCAGCAGTTGGATCTGACTCTTGTCAGATCTGAGAGTCACCACACATGGTAGTTCTTGAACTTCCAGCAGAAGATGAGGTCAGCTGGGGAGAAGTGCCTACAGGGAGAGGACAGCTCGCCTCAGGGCCGAGGGAGAGCCCTGTGAGGAGACGGAGAATGGCAGAGAGGGAAGAGGAGAGCCGCCCAGGGAGGTGTTAGCAGTCAGGGCAGAGGGGCAGCCTGCTGTCTGTTGCTAGGCCCTCTCGACCTCAGGCACCCCACCCTCGCCCGCTCTGACGCATTCTTCTGCTTCCCCTTTACAGGCCAGATGTTCGCCATCCAGCCAGGGGTAGCTGAGGGGGGTCAGTTCCTGGGGGGCCCGCCTCCTGGAGTATGTCCACCCGAACTTCAACCAGACAGCAACTCCAACTTCATGACGAGTGCCAAGGACGCCAATGAGAATTGGCACGGGATGCCAGGCCAAGTGGAGCCCGTACTAATGAGGAGCTCCTCCGAGTTGCCCTCTGACCACCAGGATTTCCAGGCTCCTGGACTCCCTGAGGGGGAGATCCGCAGCCCACCGGAGGGGGCAGAGATTCCTGGAGCTGGGCCTGAGAAGACGGGTGGTGCCAGCACAGTCTGCTCCCCGCTGGAGGACAATGGCTATGCCAGCAGCTCCCTGAGCGTTGACAGCCCTAGCCACAGCCCTGAGTCTGCCTGTGGGACCCCTCCCGGCCCTCCAGACCACCTTCTGCCCTCGGTGGCCCAGGCCGTGCAGCAGCTGCAGGCTCAGGAGCGCTACAAAGAGCAGGAGAAGGAGAAGCACCACGTGCACTTGGTGATGTACCGCCGCCTGGCCCTGCTCCAGTGGATCCGGGGCCTGCAGCACCAGTTGGTCGACCAGCAGGCCCGTCTGCAGGAGAGCTTTGACACCATTCTAGATAACCGGAAGGAGCTTATCCGCTGTCTCCAACAGAGAGCAGTACCATCCAGGCCCCAGGACCAAGACTAAGGGTGTCTCTGTACAGGGGTGCAAGGGTTTCTGTATATATTTGGAGACGTGTGTGGTTATGCACAAGCAAGTACAGATCATTTGCTGGTATAAGTGCAGGGAAGCATAAGTGAGTGTGTCAGTGCGAACATGTAGGCGGATGTGCACAGGCCACGTGTGAATCTGCACCTGTGCTTCAGTATGTGTGCTGTGTGGACACACAAGCCTACGTGTGACTATGTACATATGTGTATGTATAGTATGTATGTTGTTGTTTTGTTGCTAAGTCGTGTCCTGTGTTTTTGTGACCCTGTGGACTGTAGCATACCAGGCTCCTGTGTCCATGGGATTTCCCAGGTAAGAATACTGGAGTGGGTTGCCATCTCCTTCTCCGAGGGATCTTCCTGACCCAGGGATTGAGCCTATGTCTCCTGTATTGGCAGGTGGATTCTTTACCATATGAGCCATCAGAGAAGCACATAGTATATATGTAGGAGGAAGTAAATTTGTATATGTATGCATGGATGCGTACCCCATGGTGTGTATCTGTGTGTGTGAGTGAAAATAGATATGCAAAAGATGTGTGTTTACATATGAGTGAGTTTGAGTGTGCAGATTTCTGGTGGGTATTTGTGAATGAGCCCTTGTGTGTACAGCCTATGTGTAGGGGTACATGTGTGCATGGAATATGCATATTAGGAGCATGTATGTTCAATTGTATATGTAGGGCATCCATCCATACCTTATGTTACCTGTGGTCTACACCAGCCTTTTGTCTACACAGGGTCCCGCTGCTCCCTGGAGAAAAGGCTAGCCTGCTTTCATTTATCTGAAGGTTGTGATTGATCCATTCTCTTGGAATTTCTCAGGCTAACTTTCTTGATCCCTCACCTTCACTCCTCCCAGATCTTGCTCTGCTGAGGCTGTTGTCCCTGATGTTGGATTTGCTGCTCTGGCCTGCCATGGCTTTTTGGCTGCAATTTTGCCAGGGCCATTGGTGGAGAACTGATATCAAGGAAGAGAGCTAGGATGGTGATTGACGCCATGGCAGGCATAGGGGTGAGATCAGAGGAGAAGATGGGGGACTGTCCCACTTGAATTCTGCTACTGGGCGCATGGGAGATGGAGATGGAGGAGAAGACAATGGCAGAACCCTGAGAAGACTGGGAGAATAGGAATTCTAAAACACCAGTTCCAAACAGATCACACCCCTCCACTGCAGAGCAACCATTACAAACCTTATTGACTTAAACTTCTGATGAAAAGGAATCTGTTGATATAATGTCATATGTCAATTACACCTCAATAAAAAATAGAAAAGGAATGTGTGCTTTCTAAGCTTGCAAGGAATGGACAGGTGTTCTAAGGCTGTTGGGGAAAACCTTACTTCCTTCTCTTTGTTTCTACTTGCTGTGCCTTTCTGGCTTTCGCAACACTGGAGGTCAAATTAATTTGGTCTGTGTCCCTGAAATCAGACTGTCTGGGCCAGGAGGAGCCACAGTTCAGCCTTGCAGAGTGGGCAGTGGGCAGTGACAGTCCAGCTCCTGGAAGCCCTTAGGATGCTGGGCCATACCCCCTATGTCACTGCATGGGGCTGATGGGCTCCAGCAGAGGCTCTGTGAGGTGGAAAGCAGGTGAGTTCTAGGGAGAACCAAGGACTAAAGTAGCTGAGCTCCCTGCTTTGCTTTTGTGAGCCAAGAGGATACAAGATCCCGATGGGTGAGCAGTGACCTGGAGATCACTGACATTGCCTCTGGCCCTCGTCTCCCTATCTGCAAAATGTGTGAGTGAGTAGGTGAAAGGTATAGGGAGTGAGCCCTGGGGACTCTTGTGCGGTAAGTATGAACCTGGCTTCTGGACCAAAACCAGGACAAATAAACTGAGACAAAGAAATGCATTTTTTGGTTTGTGTTTCTACTCTACTTGTTATCAGGTGGCCTCTTTTCCACAGTGACTGAGCTCCCCTTTTGAGCAGGGTTCTGGGCTTGGAGCTGGGGCGGGTGGATGGAAGGAAGATACTGGGAGAAGGAACTCAGTCTGCTATGTCTGGCAGTCTCATGGGGGGTTATAGGGAGGTGGGTGTTGGGGGAGTGCTCCTCAGGGGCCTCTCAGTCCAACAGAGGAGACTTCAGCTTCTGCCCAAGGGATTGTCCTTGTCCTGAGGCACCTTTAGGCCTAAAAGGGAGGGGTGTCAATTGTGAGGGACACATGCTTGCCCCACATTCATACAAGCATGCTCACATATTCAAATCTGCCCTAGAGACACCACTTCCCTGAAGGAGGTGGAAGCCTGACTNATATGCCAGCCCCACGCAGGACAGCAGGTCTCCTCCCTCGCAGATGTGGCCCCGCCCTTCCATGGGCTTCCCCAGGTCTTTGTGGCCTCTGAGGCCACTCCAGGTGCGTGAATCTTCAGAGCTGCTAGCCACCTTTGTCCTAGATGTCTCAGGATGGACCACATTCTGAGGGCTCAGAACCCCACACTTTGCAAGCGTGTCTGAGTCACGCTGTTCCTGTCGCCACTGTCACCGGACACCTCCTCCTAGGAATCTGCTTCCAAGTTGCTCCTCAATCCTCATCTTAGTCATAGACAGGAAAACCCTATATCCAACAGATAGTTGTTACTGTCTACCATGTGCCAGACCTTCTGGTAGGCAGTGGTCACTTAGATGAATCGGACACAGTCCTCACCCATTGGAACTTCACAGTCAATTTCTGGAGACCCAGACATGGGTAATAAGAATGCAGTGTGATAAATGCTAATACAAGTCTGTCCATGGTGCTACGGAAGCACTGTCTAAAACGTGTTCCAGTGGGTAGGAAGTAAAAGATTTCCAAGTTCAAAGGGGATGATCAGGAGAGCGTTCAAGGAGGAGCTGGTGTGGACGGTGTGACCAGGGGGATGAGTAAAAGCAGATGAGGAAGACAGCATCCTAGGCGAAGTGAAAGCGGACTCGCCCCGGGGAGCCGAGAACCAGGAGCCTCCAAGAGTTCAGGAGCCAGGCGCTGTCCCAGAAACGATCTCTCTGAGCCGGCAACCCCAATGAGTGAGGCTTTACCTGTACAACTGTTATGAATGCTCGCTCTCATGGGGTTTGGCCTGAGACGTCACATCACTTCCTGGAGTGCTGGGAAGTATAATAAAGTCAGTAAAGTATTTCACTTTTCTGTGAACCACGCGAGCCTCTGTCTTCAGGTACACCCAGAACCTTCACAGTTTGAGAGAGTCTAAAGGAGGAATGAGTACAGGCTGGGAGTCCCAGAAGCCAGTCCTCTGAAGAAAGGGCTTCTGCTCCAGGTCATTGGGCTTCATTATGGGAGCCAACAAGACTTCCTTAAAAGATCGACCCTGATTAATATCAACTAAACTTGTTTCTGCGGGAACCATGCAGCATGGGGTCAGTCCAGAACAGGCAGGTGTACACAGATGTATATATGTGTGCCAAAACCCTCTAAAGAAGACCAGATCTTCTTTCCTCTGGTGCATCTGGTGGGTTTCAATGCCATACTCCATTCTCCCCCCTCGATTTTATTCCTGCTTGCATCTGTGTGTTATTCTTGTCCCTGTAGCCAGCTCTACTTCTTCCCATTCTCAACATCGTCTTTTCTTACTTCCCTATTTCAGCCCAAATGATCTTAACAACATCAGCAATAAGAGCAGGAAGAAGGAAGAGAAGGCAGAGGGTAGGAGGAGGAGAGTGTCCTCTTAGATCACTAACTGTGTCAGGGCAGCCACTGTTCTTGGTGCTTTATCTGTGTTAACTCACCTAATCCTCAGAAGAAAGAGACTTGATCATCCTCCAATTTGTGGTGCAACTTGCCTAAATTCACATAATTGGCAGGAGCAGAGCCAGGACTCAAGCCTAGGGAGTCTGGCTGCAGAATCAATTCTCTAAGCACCTCAAAGTCCACAGCCATTCCCTACCCGCCTTTATAACCATCTTCATTTCCTCCTACCCTACCCTGTTCCATCCCCATCTCATTCTCATTACCATCCTTTCCTGCACAGATTATCCCCGTCCCACTTACTCCATGCCCAATTTCATCCCCATTTGTTACCACCGTCACCACCACCCAGCCTTTGAATCTTCCCCATTCCTATGCCCTTCCTCTTCCTTCCACCACCCCTTATAAAATTGGCTTTAGATTCTTTTTTTTTTTTTAAATATTTATTTGGCTGTGTCAAGTCTCAGTTGTGGCACACATCACGTGGGGTCTTTTGTTGTGGCACGCAGGCTCAGTATTTGCTCCACAGCACGTGGGCTCAGTAGTCGAGGCTGGGGAATGAACCTGAGTCCCTGGCATTGCAAGGCAGATTCTTAACCACTGCACCACCAAGGAAGTCACTAAATTCTTTTTCAAGTTCACTAGCCTTGTGAACAAGAGATAAATTCACTTAAATTTTTGGAGCCCTAGTTTCCTCTTCTGTTCAAGGTAAGAAAGCAAGTACCATTTACTTTATAGGCTTGGTGTGAATATTAAATAATGCTCTTGAAATTGCCTTTACATTGCAAAATATTTTATAGCCCAGTGTGTTGTTGATCTGTTAATTTGCTTTGGTATTATTTTTTGTCCCGTCTAGAAGCAAATGTTTTAATTTCAGTAATTGGCCATTTGTCTTCTAAACAGTGAAATTTTAATGCTGTTTTGAAACTAATTTTAATGGAGGCTACTGAAATGGTAATCTTTATTGTTTGTGATTATTGATAGTTTAAGGAAAATAAAAGTAAATGTTGTTTTATTGACCAGGTTGGGAATATGTCCCATGGGACGTCCTACAAATGAAATGGTTGTGAATGAGGGTGCTGTAGGACTCGATGGGAAGGAGGGGAGATGGGAATAAAGAATGGGAAAGAAGATGGATAAGTGGATGTGAACGAGGTAGAGATAAAGAGCCTAGAAAGGATACAGATGAGAAAAGAATGGTTAAGCTGTGCTGAGACTTCCTGTGTGCCATTTTACTCTCAATATAACCCCAGGAAGCAGTTTCTCTATTATCCTATTTTATAGGTGAAAAAAAAAATCACAAAGTTTCTTCAGGTGGGTTCCATTTCTGGCAGGACAGATATAATTATCTCTCTTCTCACATTCCGCCTCACAGCTCAGGCCAGAAAGAAACGTGTTTTTTTTCAGAGACTCCTTGCCTGAGAAACAGGTTTATCTGTGCCCAGAAAGGGTCATCTAAGCCAGGGAGTGTCCCCATGACCCACCTAAGAGTAAGTTCAGTGGAGCTAGGCAAGAGGTGGGAATTTGCCATTGGGATGGAAAGGGGAGGAGACTTGATAGCAGGTGTCTGCTTCATGCTGCAGCTTTACAGGTAACGCTCCAGATGTCTGCTTCCTCCTTCATATGGGAAAACCAAGACAAGAGAAAGTTCTACTTCTTCTGACTCCTTGTGCCTAGAGTGTCTGAAATCCTCATACAGCCTGCCAGGACTCACAAATCCCCTCACCTCTGAATTCATTCCTACTCCCAAAACTCATCCAGATAGGAGCAAAGTCTTCTACGTTCATTTCCTGATTCCCCACCCCAACTTGTCTCAGGTACAGTCACCACCTTGATCTCCTTTTATATGGGAAACTCCTTTTATATGAGACACTCAGATTCTACCCTCATTATCACCGAGCTCTAGTTTGTGTGTGTGCATGTGTGCATACACACATGCGTTGTGGGACTAGGGGTCAGGATGGCTACATGCTCAGCTAACAGACGAGGAGCCTGAGGCAGGGAAATGAGAAGGGAAATGTTGCTGACGCATCCAGAAATGGAAAATTATCTTGTGAAGTCTTGTAGTACCTTGTTTCTTCACAATATTTAACATTTTTCAAATCAATTCCACTTCTGTTATTTGGCTATAGAGTAGGTGCAGCTAACCCTACCTTTCAGTGGATAACCTATAGTCAAAGTCAAGCAGCATTAACTAACCTTGGGAGTTATTTGAGTACTTTACTTAGTGAGGCAAGAATGACTAGAGTCACCTTGCCTTATGAACTTTGCCCAGAGAAGGATAATTACCCTCAGGAGTCCCTTACTAAATTAGCAACCTATGGCTCTGCTCTCCACTGTAATACTATCCCCTTATATGTGATCAGAGTTTGATAGTTTACAGAACCTTTCCTTCTATTTTCCCATAGCTTTCTCACGACTACAATGGGAGGTAAGCAATGGCAAGCCTTTTTATAGAAAAGGAAATAGGCACTCACAGAGGTTAAGCGACTCGCATAGAGTTGACCAGCTTGCAATGGAGCCAGGACCCTACTCTTTGAACCAACATTCAACTGCCCAGCTCTCACCCAGGTCTGCTTTGATTCCCAGGGCAGCAATGTGGCAGGACTTAAAGAAAAAGGATGAATGTGTGCAGGGAGGCTTGTTGGCTCAGCGGGAATGCCTTGGCATTTGGATAATTCTTTGAGTCAGACTGTCCTAGGCAATTCAGGGTCCCAATTTAGCATCCTTGTTCTCAAGATATGAGATACCACTAGGACTGCCTACCTAATTATTGGGTCAAAGGTGGATCAGTGGTAAAGAATTCACCTACCAATGCAGGAGATACATTGGGTTGAGAAGATTCCCTGGAGGAGGAAATGGCAATCCACTCTAGTATTCTTGCCTGGAAAATTCCATGGTCTGAGAAGCCTCACGGGCTACAGTCCATGGGGTGGTGAAGAGTCGGACACAACTAAGCACACATATACACATATTTTTAAAGCCCACCCACTCCTCTCTCCTCCCTGCCATTGAGAACCACAGGTCTGTGGTCTCAGCTTTCTCAGTTTTGGACACTGGTCCTCTTTCTATTGTCCACCCCCTGCCATTCTTCTTTTCTCCCAGGGCAGTTTCAGGACATGCTTCTCTTGGATCCCATCAGCTAGAAAGCATCAAGAGTTACTAAAGCTTGAGCCCCCAAGCCTCTGAGGGTTAAGGAGTGAAGTGAAAGTCGCTCAGTCACGTCAGAGTCTTTGCGACCCTACGGACTGTAGGCTCCCATGCTCCTCTGTCTGTGGGATTCTCCAGGCAAGAATACTGGAGTGGGTTGCCATTTCTTTCGCCAAGGGATCTTTCCAACCCAGGGTTCAAACCCGGATCTCCTGCATTGCAGGCAGACTTTTTATGGACTGAGCCACCAGGGAAGCTGAGGCTTAAGGAGGCTGCTCCTTTAAGAAGGCTGGTTCCCAGGACTAACAGGGGAGGGGGTACTAGGAGGGACTAGGCGGATGGGGCAGGGCAGTTGGTAGAGTAGGGAGAGGACCCCACCCCCGCCCCCTTCAGGCCTCACCTAATCGCCACTCTCTGCGTTATTACCCGCCTAACGCAGCGTGCTTTTAAATAAAATATGCAAAGATTTCTCTCTCAAATTATCTCCCCGGGCAAGCTAGCTCAACTCTAGCTTGTTAATAGAAAAAATGCAAATAAGTTCTCCCACCTCGCTCCCTCAGCCCATAGGCCCTGGATAGCTCGTGCAATTCCTCCTTTCGGGGGATTTCTGTTTCCTTTGAAACCAATCTTTAGGAGAATGGGAGAGCTTTTCCCAGGTGCCGTTAGAAGGGAGAATCTTGGCGGGGAGGGAACAGCTCAGGTAGGAGTCTGAGGAAATCACTGTGTTATGGGGCTTGCCTCTTTCTGAGCCTCCTTTTCCTCATCTGAGATCTCAGTTAGTCCTTCACTGGGCTGCTGGTGAGGCTGAACAGAGGCAAAGCCAGTGGGCTGGTGCAGGGTGCACCTTTCCAGTTTAAACCTGCTGTGCCTGGAAGATACCGAGGTGGAGAAGACAGGCTCAGCTTCTGTCCTCAAGAAGCTTACAGTCTAGCAGGAAAAATAAAACCCAGACCACTTAAAATTTGAAAAGCAATTATAAGACATCTTAATCAAGCAATCAAAATCAGTGTCAAAGTAGGGAGACAAATGGATATCCANCGAGGTGGAGAAGACAGGCTCAGCTTCTGTCCTCAAGAAGCTTACAGTCTAGCAGGAAAAATAAAACCCAGACCACTTAAAATTTGAAAAGCAATTATAAGACATCTTAATCAAGCAATCAAAATCAGTGTCAAAGTAGGGAGACAAATGGATATCCACCTCCTTATTCTGACCCAATCCTAGGAAGCATTCCTGCCTAAAATGCAGGGTCTGAGGGATGAAGAACCAAGGAGGAAACCATCAGACAAACCTAAATTCAAGGTCAGGTCTTAGAAATAGCAATGTTATGAAAGAGGAATGAACTGTTCCAGGTTAAATGGGCTGAAAAGACAAGACAACTAAATGGAGAGTATCATCCTGGATTATTTACTGGCTTTAGAGAAGGACAGTGTCTGTGAAGCACATCATTGGGACATTTAGCAAAATGTGAATACGGATTGTCTTGTATACATTTTATTGTATCTATTTACATTTCCTAAATGGTCATCAAATTAGGGTTACATAGAAGAGTATCCTTGTTTGGGGGAAATATATGTAGAAATGTATATGGGTAAAAGCTTGTATTTAAAACTTAATGTCAGATGGTTCAGCAACTACTGTGGCAAAATGTTAACGATTGGGGAATCAGGTGAGAAATTTAGGGTTGTTCATTGACTTATTCTTGTAACTTTTCTGTAGGTTTGAAAATTTTCAAAATAAAACATTGAAAAAAGAAAAATATACAATTGGCTTTTTAAAAGTATGATAACGATATTGTAGCTATGATTTTTAAAGTCCTTATCTTTTAGGGACATTTGATACATAAAACATTTTCAGATGCAATAAAATGATCTGTATTATTTGCTTAACAATACAGACTCCGTGCCAGGTTTCAAATCTAGATGTAGTTGGGAGTTCAGGTGAAACCAGATCCATGTGCATTGATAACTGAAGTTGTGTGATGGGGAAGTTCTCTCTCTTTTTCTTGCATTTGAATTTTCTATAATTAAAAAAGTGTTGTTTTTGAGAAAACCAGTTACAAGAAATACGATGAGTATCAGAAGGAAAGTATGGCAGGGGAACGCAGTCCAGTCTGAGGGATTTGAAAAGTGAAAGTTGCTCAGTCGTGTCTGATTCTTTGTGACCCCATGGAATTCTCCAGGCCAGAATTCTGCAGTGGGTAGCCATTCCCTTCTCCAGGGATCTTCCCAACCCAGGGACCAAACCCAGGTCTCCCACATTGCAGGCAGATTCTTCACCAGCTGAGCCACCAGGGAAGCCCAGTTTGGAGAGGTTTGGAGCAGGTTTTCTAGAAGAAGAGTGTTTAAGCAGAGATTTAGAGCGAGTGGGGCCAAAGTAAGGAAGAGCTCCCTAGGCCAATGGTCCAAAAGATAGGAGAGTGAGATGCAGTGTGGTGGAGTTCATAAGATCCAGGTGGAGATAAGAAGCCAGCTGGGGAGTGGAGATGGAGCTAGTGAGGACCTTGCAGTCCACCTAAGGCATTGGTATTTTATCCTGAGAGCAATGGAGTGCTTTCAGCAGGGAAGTGACAGGATCAGATCTACATCTGAGAAAGGCCACTCTGGTGCTTTGCGGGCTAATAGGAAGGTAGCAGGCTGGGGACTGCTGTAAATTCCTGTCCTGTGAATAGCATCTGAATCACTTCCCTCCCCTGAGCCTGCCTGACCCTCCCTTCCCAACTAAGGGATGGAAGTTCTGTGCCAGGTTTCAAATCTGGGACTAGCCCATCCCCAAAGCCTTACAGCTCTCATCCCATCTCCAATTCCCATTCCCTCCATCATCATATGGAAGCTGTAGGGCTGATGGTTAAGGGTTCAGATTCTGGAGCTGAGCTGCCTGGAGTCAAATTCCACCTCTGCCCCTTACTAGCTGATGACCTTGGACAGACTTCTTTAACTGCTTAATGTATAAAATAGGGATGATAATATTACTACTTATGTCACAGGGAAGTTGTGAGGATTCAGTACATTGATATATATCAAGTGCTTAGAACAGTGCCTGACCTGTAATAAGGACTCAATATGTCTACTCTGAAATAGGTGAGGGATATTAAGAGGCAGAAACTTCCAGTCATAAGATAAATGAGTCATGAGCGTGAACTGTACATTGTGCAGAATACAGTCAATAATTATGTAATATCTTTGTATGGTTACAGATGGTAACTAGACTTATCATGGTGATCATTTTTGAAATATATAGAAACAGCAAATGACTGTGTTATGTACCAGGAGCCAACACTGTTGTAGGTCAATTATCCTTTAAAAACAAACTAACTAATAGGAAAAGATCAGGTTTGTCGTTACCAAAGGAGAGGGACTGAGAATTGGATGAAGATAGTCAAAACGTAGAAGTTATAAATAAATACCAGGGATGTAAAGAACAACATGACAAATATGGTTAACACCGCTGTGTGAAAGTTATTGAGAGAGTAAGTCCTAAGGGTTCTCATAACAAAGACTTTTTTTCTATTTCTTTTGTTTTGTGTCTATGTGAGATGATGGAGCATGTGTGGATCATGACATACTGTGGAAAGCTCTTAGAGAGATGGGAATACCAGTCTTATCTGTTTCCTGAGAAACCTGTATGCGGGTCAAGAAGCATCAGTTAGAACGCTGTATGGAACAACTGATCAGTTCAAGATGGAGAAAGTACGACAGGGCTGTCTGC
Organism: Neotragus moschatus; assembly: GCA_006410615.1. Lineage (NCBI taxonomy): Eukaryota > Metazoa > Chordata > Mammalia > Artiodactyla > Bovidae > Neotragus > Neotragus moschatus. The sequence continues at coordinate 2,883,352 of SJYA01000452.1, read as the reverse complement.
TGTCACCCTGATTGTTTAACTTATATACTGAGCACATCGTGGGAAATGCCAGGCTGGATGAGTTACAAGCTGAAATCAAGATAGGTGGGAGAAACATCAACAACCTCAGATAGGCGGGTGATACCTACCACTCTAATGGCAGAAAGCAACGAGGAACTAAAGAGCCTCTTGATGCAGGTGAAGGAGGAGAGTGAAAGAGCTGGCTTAAGACTGAATATTAAAAAAAAAAGAAAAACTAAGATCATGGCATCAGGCCCCATTATTGTATGGCAAATAGAAGGGGAAAAGGTGGAAATAGTGACAGATTTCCTCTTCTTGGGCTCTAAAGTCACTGTGGATGGTGACTGCAGCCATGAAATCAGAAGACAGTTGCTTCTTGGCAGGAAAGCTATGACAAACCAAGACAGTGTGTTGAAAAGCAGAGACATTACTCTGCCAACAAAGGTCTGCATAGTCAAGGCTATGGCCTTCCTAATGGTCGAGTATGGTTGTGAGAGCTGGACCATAAAGAAAGTAGAATGCTGAAGAATTGATGCCTTCGAACTGTGGTGCTGGAGCAGACTCCTGAGAGTCCCTGGGACGGCAAGGAGATCAAACCAGTCAATCTTAAGGGAAATCAACCCTGAATATTCGCTGGAGAGACTGATGCTGAAGCTGAAGCTCCAGTATTTTGGTCATTTGATGCAAACAGCCTACTCATTGGAAAAGTCCCTGATGCTGGGGTAGATTGAAGGCAGAAGGGGAAGATGGTGTCAGAAGATGAGATGGCTGGATGGCATCACCGATGCAACAAACATGAACTCGGGCAAACTCCAGGAGGTGGGGAGGGACAGGGAGGCCTGGTGTGTTGCAGTCCATGGGGCCACAAAGAGTCGGACACAACTGGGCAACTGAACAACAACAACGAGATGATAAATGTTTAATAAGCTTATTGGGGTAATCATTTCGTGATGTCTGTAAGCCAAATCATTATGCTGTACACCTTAAACTTATACAGTATTGTATGTCAATTATCTCTCAAAAGTCTGGAAGGAAAAAAAGTTTACTTTGTACCAAGTATTGTCCTGGAAGGATGTAGATGTGAAAGGGAAGAGAAGAATTGAAAAGGAAGAGAAAGATCTCAGCTTTACTGGACAGATGGGACACAGGTCAAAAACAGCAGTATCAAAGCTCTCTCTCTCTTTTTTTTTTATTTTATGACATTAAATACACTTGGAAACAACCAAGGTCCATCAATGGGGGAATGGCTAAGGACATCGTAACATCTAGTAATATTTAGGAAGAGGTTGGAAAAATTCCCATTTTATCATATTAGGTGAAAAAGTCAGAAGTAAAATTGCAAACATTATATGACTTTAACCATATTCTGGAAAGAATAGAAAAAGAAATTCAAAGGTAAATACGTTGAAATATTTACAGTGGTTACCTCTAGATGGTGCTATTTGGGTGTGGTTTAATTTTTCAAAAAATTGTTTTTGAAATATCGAATACTGTGCATGAATTACTTGTATAATGGTAGGGTTTCAACCTTATTTTGTTGAAAATAGAACATTGCTTTTGGTTACAAATGACTAATAATGAACATCATTAGCCAGCAGAAAAATGCAAATCAAACCACAATGAGATAATCACTTCACACCCACAAGGATGGTTATAACCAAAACAACAGATAGCAACAAGTGTTGATGAAGATATGGAGAAATTGGAACTCCCATCACCAGCTAGTGGGAATGGAAAACAAGGTAGCCACTTGGAAAACAGTCTGACAGTTCCTCAAAAGGTTAACATAGAGTTACCCACNATCCACCTGCAATGCAGGAGACCTGGGTTCCATCCCTGGGTTGGGAAGATCCCCTGGAGAAGGGAAAGGCTACCCACTCCAGTATTCTAGCCTGGAGAATTACATGGACTGTATAATTCATGGGGTCGTAAAGAGTCAGACACAACTGAGTGACTTTTCTTCTATACTTACTTAATCTTCACAGTCCTGTAAGATAGAGATTACTGCCCTAATTTTTCAGGTGAAATTTAGAAGTCAGTTGAGACTTGGGAGCAAAGTGGCTTTCCCTAAAAAGCAGAGCCAGGACTAGAACTCAGCTTCCTTCCTGTTTCTCTTCTCACTGTTCACGTCATTTATAAGGCCCCAGGCACAGGCCTCGTGCTCACCTGCGACTAAGATTCTAAGACAGCTCATGGTGGGGGTCTGCCCCACCCCACCCCCTCATCACGTAAATCATAAGCTGGGTTTAGTTACAGGAGACCCAGACTGAAACAGGTACACAGACCCCATCCAGACCTGCAAGGACAGAATAGGGGAGCCCCCAGCTGAGGGTAAGGAGGGAGCTTGTTGGGCAGAGTCTCTGGCTCTGGTAGAAGGCAGTGAAACCTGGTTCTGACCTTACGGGTGAGCAGTGGCAGGGGAGGTTTCCAGTATGAAAGAGCAGGGAAAGAAGGTGTAGGATTGGGGCAGGAAGCTCCCTAAGCATTTGCCAGACAGGCTAGCCAGTTACTCAGTTAACATTTCTATGAAGCAGACTGTTCCAGATGGGACTTCAGAGGCGGGCGGGAGCGGGAGGAGGGCAGCACATATAGAGGGCCTTTGCCAGGGCTGGCGCGGCTGCAGGCAGATGTATACGAGGGTGGATTCAGGTATGAGATGTGTCAGAAAGTGTGATGCTGCGCAGAGTGCTCAGTCGTGTTCGACTCTTTGTGACCCCATGGACTGTAGCCCGCTAGGCTCCTCTGTCCATGGGATTGGACATGGCAAGAATACTGGAGTGGATTACCATTTCCTCCTCCAGGGGATCTTTCTAATCCAGGGATCAAACCCACATCTCCTGCATTGCCGCGGATTCTTTACTGCTGAGCCACTGGGGAAGCCCTGCTGTGCAGAGGGTCAGGCCCCAAATCCAGAGAAGGGAGCAGGAGTCCCAAGCCACTTGGACTTTGTGCGTCCACTCCCATCCCCACTCTGGGCCTGCGGAAGGAAGGCATCAAGAGGACAGATCCCATCACATCAGAACCCACACGGCCTGGCTCCTTCACGGCACCCTTCAGCTTGTCTTGCCCTGGTGTAAGCCATCACAGAAGCCCCCTGGATGTTGCCTGGTGTCTCATTAATGGTATTACTGATCTCATTAAGTTGATCTTTCTCCTCTCTTCAGCCTCCTAGCTGTCAACTGTCACCTCAGTGATTCTCAGCCTGAGGCTGAGTTAAACCTTGGTGGCTCCAGTCCAGAAGAGCCTGCAAAGGTGGCTGTTGGTCCCATGAAACAGATTCAGAAAAACCAGTCAGAGCTTCCTCTGGGGGAAGATTAGCTCACTAGAACTACCTTCACAAAGCATCACAGACCAAGTGGCTTCAACAACAAAATTTATGATTTCAGAGTCCTGGAGTCTAGAAGTCTGAGATCAGGGTGTAGGCAGGATTGTTCCTTCTGAGCGCTTATGAGGGAAAATCTGTTTCATGCCTCTTATCCAGCCTCTCATGGTTTGCTGGCAATCTCTGGCATTCCTTGGCTTGTAGAAATATCACCCCATCTCTGTTTTCAACTTCACGTGGCATTCTCCCTGTGCACGTCTGTGTCCAGATTTCCCCTCTGTATAAGGACACCTACCCTGATGATCTCGTTCTAACTTGGTCACTTCTGTTGAAGACCCTGTCTCCAGACAATTTGGATATACTGGGGGCTCCAGTCACATTCTGATATTCTGAGGGCTAGGACTTCAATCGTCCTCTTTTGGAGGACAGAATCCAGCTTATAACAGGGGACCATCTTTTGCCCTTCTTAATCCCCCTCTGAACACCACATGTCTTTAGGAAACACATTTGCATACCAAATAGCATGAACTAAAGCTCAGAAATGACTTCTTAATAGAACATGGTGCCAGAAATGTTAATGGCCAGAGAGGAGAAAAAGGAGAGGAGAAAGAGAAGGAAGAAGAGGCAGTAGAGAAGGAGAAGAATGGGGGAGAAAAGTCACATCCAAACTCATTTTCAGGACCATGCAGTAAGCAAGAAGACCGAAGCGAAGTCTCTCTAAGGACTTGGGCTGAATCTCTTAGCTGGACCCAAACCAAAACCTTGGTCAGGGAAGATGATTTACATTTATACATAAATTTATAATATAATTTATATTACATTATGTAAAATTTATATTAAATAACCTTTCCTTTTACAGACAAAATGTCTAGTGGAAGGAATCACACATAAAAGAGGACATACCATATAATTCCATTTATATGAAAGTGAAGATTAGGAAAAAAAAATCTATAGTGAAAGAAGTCAGAAGTGCTTACCTTTGGGAGGTCTTGATTGGGAGGAGGCATGAGGGAGACTCTCCCGTACCTTATCTGGTAGTGGGGTGGGTGTGTACACATGTGTGACACCACTGAGCTTTATTTTATATTTAAATTATCTCACTTTTTTATAATTAAATTAGGCCATTGACAAATTAGTAAATAAACCCATTCCATACTTTTCTTCTCCTCCGTGATCATCTCATCAGGCAACGGCAACCCACTCCAATACTCTTGCCTGGAAAATCCCATGGACGGAGGAGCCTGGTAGGCTGCAGTCCATGGGGTCGCTAAGAGTCGGACATGACTGAGCGACTTCACTTTCACTTTTCACTCTCATGCATTGGAGAAGGAAACGGCAACCCACTCCAGTGTTCTTGCCTGGAGAATCCCAGGGACCGGGGAGCCTGGTGGGCTGCCGTCTATGGGGTCACACAGAGTCGGACACGACTGAAGTGACTTAGCAGCAGTAGCAGCAGTAATCATCCCATACCACTTTGCCCAGCTCTCAGGCTGTTTTCATACTCTCTGTGCTCACAAATGCTCACACGTGTGAAATAATAGAAACGTCTAGCATGGTGTCCAGCATGCGATAGCAACTCAGAAAATTCAAATTCCCATTATGCTCCTGTGTACATCATGTTCTAGGGCTACAGAATGGGCGGTGTTCAGAGCGGATCTGGGCTCCCTCTTCCCTCCCACCCAAGGAGCATGACTCCAGGGTCTGAGGGTAGAAGGTATACAGGCCCTGGTGGAAGACTAGTGAAAAAAAAAACCCATAATATCCCCTATCCCCAGGAACAGAACATAGCCCACCAGAAACCCCAAATCATAATTAAAAGATGCCCTGCAACTCTCTTGGCAGCATAAATTTTGAAGATGAAAGTAAATGATTAAAATAATTAAACACTTCAAGCTGACAAGCTGGAGCAGAATCTTGCCAGCGGACGTTTGTCAGTAATTAGCTAATTAATCCTGGCGCAGATTATAAGCCANTGGGGTCGCTAAGAGTCGGACATGACTGAGCGACTTCACTTTCACTTTTCACTCTCATGCATTGGAGAAGGAAACGGCAACCCACTCCAGTGTTCTTGCCTGGAGAATCCCAGGGACCGGGGAGCCTGGTGGGCTGCCGTCTATGGGGTCACACAGAGTCGGACACGACTGAAGTGACTTAGCAGCAGTAGCAGCAGTAATCATCCCATACCACTTTGCCCAGCTCTCAGGCTGTTTTCATACTCTCTGTGCTCACAAATGCTCACACGTGTGAAATAATAGAAACGTCTAGCATGGTGTCCAGCATGCGATAGCAACTCAGAAAATTCAAATTCCCATTATGCTCCTGTGTACATCATGTTCTAGGGCTACAGAATGGGCGGTGTTCAGAGCGGATCTGGGCTCCCTCTTCCCTCCCACCCAAGGAGCATGACTCCAGGGTCTGAGGGTAGAAGGTATACAGGCCCTGGTGGAAGACTAGTGAAAAAAAAAACCCATAATATCCCCTATCCCCAGGAACAGAACATAGCCCACCAGAAACCCCAAATCATAATTAAAAGATGCCCTGCAACTCTCTTGGCAGCATAAATTTTGAAGATGAAAGTAAATGATTAAAATAATTAAACACTTCAAGCTGACAAGCTGGAGCAGAATCTTGCCAGCGGACGTTTGTCAGTAATTAGCTAATTAATCCTGGCGCAGATTATAAGCCACAACAAACCAGTCAGGCTGAACAGAGCCGGCTGCTCTAATTCTTTAAAAAGAATTAGACTTTTTAAAAAGAGAAGGTTGGGAGGAGGAGGAGGGAGCAAGACAGAGGCAAGTAGGAAAAATAAGAAAAAGACATGGCTTTTCTGGCCACCTATCCTAACCCTAGCAAATAGTGTGGCTCCAGTCTGTAGGAGGCTTCCTGGAGAGTTGTGAACCTGTTTCTAGCCCAAGGACCCTGTATCTTTGGGGACTTCAACAGAATAGATACTGAGGAGGAGGGGAGGGAGTGTTCTGGTCCCCAAACCAGAAGGAACAGTGGGAAGGAGTCCAGGTAGGAGATGATGTCATATCAAGTGGGTACAGAACTATGCCATTTATTTTTCACCAGAGGACCCCAACAGTGGAAAGGATCCCATTTGTGTGGAAAGGAATAAGATCCAAATAGGGGATCGGGATCCAGCCAAGCAGTCTGGGATCAGGACAGGCCGGAGACTAGTGCTTTCAACAGAAATGTAACGCAAACTACAAATGTAATTGAAGAAAGTAAAAAGAAACAGATGGAATTAACTTTAATAATCTATTTTATTTGACCCAAAAGGCTATCATTCAGCATACAATTAATATAAAATATTTTTAAAGAGATATTTTCCTTTTTCTCAGACTAAGCCTTTAAATTCTGGTATGTGCTTTACACTTAACAGCCCATTTCAATTCGGACTAGTCAGAGTTTTTGTTTGTTTGGTTTTTTGGCTGGACTCGGCCCATGGAACTTCCCTGCCTGTACCCTGTACAAACATGTACCCTCTGCATTGGAAGTGCAGAGTCTTAACCAGGGAAGTCCTTCTAGTCATAGTTCAAGTGCCTAGTGGCTCCTATATTGGATGATACATCTCTAGACAGAAAAAAGTGGGGAATTGGGATCCTAAGCCCTGGGACAATCTCCAGGAGGGCAGAGGGAGAACAGAGTGACGTGACCGCCTTCTCATCTTTCTCTCCTTGGCTGTTCTCCCACCTATCTGTGTCTGCTGGCATTTTCCAGCCTAGTTAGCCTCAGCTTCACAGGTCTCCAAGGTGAAGGGTTTGGGCAGCTCTTAGAATGGGAGAAAATATTTGCAAACGAAGCAACTGACAGGGATTAATCTCCAAAATATACAAACAGCTCATGCAGCTCACTATAAAAAAAACAATGCAATCAAAAAACGGGGTGGGGGAATCTAAATAGACATTTCTCCAAAGAAGATCTACAGATGGCTAAGAAACACATGAAAAGATGCTCAATATCGCTACATATTAGAGAACTGCAAATCAGAACTACAATGAGGCATCACCTCACACTGGTGAGAATGACCATCACCCAAAAATCTGCAAACAATAAATGCTGGAGAGGGTGTGGAGAGAAGGGAACCCTCCTACACTGTTGGTGGGAATGCAAATTGGTACAACCACTCTGGAGAACACTACAGTGGTTCTTTTAAAAACTAAAAATAAAATTACCATATGATCCAACAGTTCTACTCCTGGGCATATACCTGGAGAAACAATAATTCAAAAAGATGCATACATCCAAATATTCACTGCAGCATTATTTACAATAGCCATGACATGGAAGCAACCTAAGGGTCCATCAACAGAGGAATGGATGAAGGTGTGGTACGGATACACAAAGGAATATTACTCAGGCATAAAAAGAAATGAAATAGTGCCATTTGCAGAGACGTGGATAGACCTAGAGACTGTCATAGAGAGGGAAGTTAGGAAGAGAAAAACAGGTATCATATCACTTACATGAGGAATCTAGGAAAATGGTACAGATGAACTTGTTTGCAAACCAGAAATAGAGATAGATGTAGAGAAACGAACTTAAGGATGCCAAGGGGGGAAGAAGGGGTGGGAGGAATTGGGAGAATGGGACTGACACATATACACGACTAGGTATAAAACAGATAACTAATGCGAACCTTCTGTATACCACAGGGAAGTCTACTCAGTGCTCTGTGGTGGCCTAAATGGGGAGGAAACCCAAATCAGTTATACGCATATGTATAACTAATTCGCTTCGCTATACAGCAGAAAAAGCATAAAGCAACTACACTCCAATAACTTAAAAAAAAAAGATGAGTGTCTGGGAAGAAGAGAGGAGAATCCAGAGGGACTGGTCCCCTGCCCTGCTGCGTACACATGGGGAAGGCAGTGCTGCTGTACACAGAGGTGTGACTTGCTGTCTGGGAGCGAGTGGGCATCTGTGTGTTCCAGAGATGCTCCAGGACCTGAGCACTGACCCTCAGAGAGCTTCCTGCAGCTGCAGTCCCTGTGAAAAGCTCGAGTTCCTTCGTAATAATCACAACGGACAATGGACAGCAATGGCACATTTCACTCCAGTGGAACGTTCTGTTAGGACTGTCAGATGGAATCTATCGCTTAGAAGATAATCAGGATCTTTTCTCTTTCCAATTATTGTATTGTGTAAAACTATATAACATAAAATTTACCATTGTAACCATTTAATTGTACAGTTAAGTGGTAATAAGTACATTTACACTATTGGGCAACCATCACTATCAATCATCTGCAGAACATTTTCATCTTGCAAACTGTTTGTTAATTGCTCAGTTGTGTCCGACTCTTTGTGACCCCATGGTCTGTAGCCTGCCAGCCTCCTCTGTCCACTGAATTCTCCAGGCAAGAAAACTGGAGTAGGCAGCCATCCCCTTCTCCAGGGGATCTTGCTGACTCAGGGACTGAACCCAGGTCTCCCGCGTTGCAGGCAGATTCTTTACTGTGAGCCACCAGAGAAGCACTGAGAGAAGGAAAGGGCAACCCACTCCAGTGTTCTTGCCTGGAGAATCCCATGGACAGAGAAGCCTGGCAGGTAACAGTCCATGGGGTCGCAAGAGTCGGANATCATTCAGCATACAATTAATATAAAATATTTTTAAAGAGATATTTTCCTTTTTCTCAGACTAAGCCTTTAAATTCTGGTATGTGCTTTACACTTAACAGCCCATTTCAATTCGGACTAGTCAGAGTTTTTGTTTGTTTGGTTTTTTGGCTGGACTCGGCCCATGGAACTTCCCTGCCTGTACCCTGTACAAACATGTACCCTCTGCATTGGAAGTGCAGAGTCTTAACCAGGGAAGTCCTTCTAGTCATAGTTCAAGTGCCTAGTGGCTCCTATATTGGATGATACATCTCTAGACAGAAAAAAGTGGGGAATTGGGATCCTAAGCCCTGGGACAATCTCCAGGAGGGCAGAGGGAGAACAGAGTGACGTGACCGCCTTCTCATCTTTCTCTCCTTGGCTGTTCTCCCACCTATCTGTGTCTGCTGGCATTTTCCAGCCTAGTTAGCCTCAGCTTCACAGGTCTCCAAGGTGAAGGGTTTGGGCAGCTCTTAGAATGGGAGAAAATATTTGCAAACGAAGCAACTGACAGGGATTAATCTCCAAAATATACAAACAGCTCATGCAGCTCACTATAAAAAAAACAATGCAATCAAAAAACGGGGTGGGGGAATCTAAATAGACATTTCTCCAAAGAAGATCTACAGATGGCTAAGAAACACATGAAAAGATGCTCAATATCGCTACATATTAGAGAACTGCAAATCAGAACTACAATGAGGCATCACCTCACACTGGTGAGAATGACCATCACCCAAAAATCTGCAAACAATAAATGCTGGAGAGGGTGTGGAGAGAAGGGAACCCTCCTACACTGTTGGTGGGAATGCAAATTGGTACAACCACTCTGGAGAACACTACAGTGGTTCTTTTAAAAACTAAAAATAAAATTACCATATGATCCAACAGTTCTACTCCTGGGCATATACCTGGAGAAACAATAATTCAAAAAGATGCATACATCCAAATATTCACTGCAGCATTATTTACAATAGCCATGACATGGAAGCAACCTAAGGGTCCATCAACAGAGGAATGGATGAAGGTGTGGTACGGATACACAAAGGAATATTACTCAGGCATAAAAAGAAATGAAATAGTGCCATTTGCAGAGACGTGGATAGACCTAGAGACTGTCATAGAGAGGGAAGTTAGGAAGAGAAAAACAGGTATCATATCACTTACATGAGGAATCTAGGAAAATGGTACAGATGAACTTGTTTGCAAACCAGAAATAGAGATAGATGTAGAGAAACGAACTTAAGGATGCCAAGGGGGGAAGAAGGGGTGGGAGGAATTGGGAGAATGGGACTGACACATATACACGACTAGGTATAAAACAGATAACTAATGCGAACCTTCTGTATACCACAGGGAAGTCTACTCAGTGCTCTGTGGTGGCCTAAATGGGGAGGAAACCCAAATCAGTTATACGCATATGTATAACTAATTCGCTTCGCTATACAGCAGAAAAAGCATAAAGCAACTACACTCCAATAACTTAAAAAAAAAAGATGAGTGTCTGGGAAGAAGAGAGGAGAATCCAGAGGGACTGGTCCCCTGCCCTGCTGCGTACACATGGGGAAGGCAGTGCTGCTGTACACAGAGGTGTGACTTGCTGTCTGGGAGCGAGTGGGCATCTGTGTGTTCCAGAGATGCTCCAGGACCTGAGCACTGACCCTCAGAGAGCTTCCTGCAGCTGCAGTCCCTGTGAAAAGCTCGAGTTCCTTCGTAATAATCACAACGGACAATGGACAGCAATGGCACATTTCACTCCAGTGGAACGTTCTGTTAGGACTGTCAGATGGAATCTATCGCTTAGAAGATAATCAGGATCTTTTCTCTTTCCAATTATTGTATTGTGTAAAACTATATAACATAAAATTTACCATTGTAACCATTTAATTGTACAGTTAAGTGGTAATAAGTACATTTACACTATTGGGCAACCATCACTATCAATCATCTGCAGAACATTTTCATCTTGCAAACTGTTTGTTAATTGCTCAGTTGTGTCCGACTCTTTGTGACCCCATGGTCTGTAGCCTGCCAGCCTCCTCTGTCCACTGAATTCTCCAGGCAAGAAAACTGGAGTAGGCAGCCATTCCCTTCTCCAGGGGATCTTGCTGACTCAGGGACTGAACCCAGGTCTCCCGCGTTGCAGGCAGATTCTTTACTGTGAGCCACCAGAGAAGCACTGAGAGAAGGAAAGGGCAACCCACTCCAGTGTTCTTGCCTGGAGAATCCCATGGACAGAGAAGCCTGGCAGGTAACAGTCCATGGGGTCGCAAGAGTCGGACACGACTACACCACCACCACCAGAGAAGCAATGAAAACAGTTTAATTCCTCATTAAGCAAATAACTCTCCATTCACTCAGCCCCTGGCAACCGCTATGGTACTTTCTGTCTCTATGAATTTGACTAATCTAGGTAGTTCATATGGATAGAATCACGCCGTTGTTTTTGTGATAGGGAAGAGACCCGCTTTTGGGGACTGACTTATTCCACTTAGCATAATGTCTTCAAGGTTCCATGTTGTGGCTTTCCTTTTTAAGGCTGAATCAAATTCCAATATGTATACACACATTTTGTTTTTCATCAATGGACAGCTGGGTTGCTTTCACATTTTAGCTATTGTCAACAATAGCTAATCAGGATTTCTTCTGAGGCAGAGATCACTGCTTCTAGCCAGAGACCAGTCTGTTTCCACTATCATCCTGGAGTAAGCTCTCTGGAGATAGGAATTGAATCTCTCAGAATGCAAAAGGGAGGGAGTGAAGCTCTGGTAAAAGGGAAGGAATAAAAGGATACAGCTTCTGGAACAGTGGCATAGATTTGTTGATGCAGCCACTGACATTGCCCCCACAGCCTGGAGGGGAGACCTGGGGAGGGAAGAGGAAGCAAGAAGAAGAAGGTGAGTTTTGAGAGCCATGGCACAGCTCAGACTGCAGGACAACAGAGGCCACTTTAACCCCTAAAGTCACTACCAAAGGTACAAAACACTTCCTTCCCTACCCTCAAAGCTCATCATTGTTCAGACAAGTGCACCTCGCCACAAGAAGGAGTAAAGCTTTTTCACTGCAGACTGAAAGACTCAAGTTTGACTATGTATCTTGGCCAGTAGCTCTGGGCTCATAATCAAATAAAGCAGCATTACTCAGGTCCAAGAGAGATGCACAGAGCCTCGTGTGCTGGCTCATAGCTCAGAGACGTCTTCGTTAGCTGGGTTGGTCAGGCAAGTCACCGAGGAGGAGAAACGCTTGAGTTGTACCATGAAGAAGGGGAGGAATCAGAGAGCAGAGAGGAGGAAGAAGGGTACGTTGTAGGGGAGTTTAATACAGACCCTCTCCCCCTTGCCCACTTAGCTCTTCAGAGCCTACAAAGTGTGTTCACATGTATAATCTCATTTCATCCTTATTTGGTTGCAGGATCCCAGAGGTACTGTTTCATTTAAGAGGCAATATAGCATGGTAATTAAGGGTACAGTCTTTGGATTTCTGATTAAATGTGGCAAATGGAATACCTGCATTTATATCTGTTCCCTTAAAAAAAGCTCACTGAAATAAAAGTAAAGGAATATAAAAGAGAAAATGGCGGACCACAGCTGTCAACATGTTTTTAGAAGATGGCAAGTGGATGGAAGAGTTGGCAGAGCTGAGACAGCTACATACTAAGCTACAACAAAGGATGCTAAAGAGGAGTCAGCCAACAAGAGACCCAGGACCACGGGCCGAACAGAGGCATTGGAGGCAACGTTTATCACAGAAGGTGGGAGTGAGACATGGGGCTAAGAATGTGGGAATGGGTTGAAAGTCTGCAGTAGAAGCGGGTCTCTTCCCTATCACAAAAACAACCAGTCATATCTTCCACACTCTGGCAGATTTTATTCTGTTTAAAATGTGAACTAGAGATACGAACTATTGTGTATAAAATAAGCTACAAGGATATGTTGTACGACATGAAGAATACAGCCAATATTTTACAGTAACTATAGATGCAGGGTAATCTTTAAAAAGTGTAAATCACTATATTACAAACCTGTAACATATAATATTGTACATCAACTATATTTCAATTAAGAAAAAGTGAACCAGGGCTTCCCTGGTGGTTCAGTGGTTGAGAGTCCACTTGCAAATGCAGGGAACATAGGTTCAGTCCCTGCTCTGGGAAGATTCCACAGGCCACGGGGCAGAGGGTGAGGCTCTAGGGCCCATGAGACACGGCTTCTAGGATCTTACGGTCAGGTGCATAACCTCTCAAGGGGAGACTGGTGGATTCTTCACTGGAAAAACTGAACACACAAAAGACCTTTAGATATCCAAAGAAAGATAAGATTAAATGGAGAGAAGAGATTCACAGAAATAATAAAAGAAAATTTATCAAAACCAAGAAAGCTTCCAGCTTGAAAGGGCCCACGAAATGTGACAAATATGTTACATGAAAATAGGTACATACAAGCCTCATTAGCATGACTTTTAGATGGGCAAGGCTACCTATACAATCTTAAAAGGTTCCATACAGAAAGGACAGGGTACATACAAAGCATAACACAGAACCAGGAATGGCAACAGACTTCTCAACAGCCACCCTGGAGCAATGCTTTCAAAATTCTAAAGAATTCTGATAGCAGCCTAGCTTTAATCAACAGTGAGGGAAAATAAAGAATTTTCTGAAATTCAAGATTTCAAAAGTTTTACTTCTCATATATTCTTTCTTAGGAAGTTACTGAAGGATGTGGTCCATCAAAANAGTTAAATAAGCAGAGTGACAATACACAGCCTTGACGTACTCCTTTTCCTATTTGGAACCAGTCTGTTTTTCCATGTCCAGTTCTACTTGTTGCTTCCTGACCTGCATACAGATTTCTCAGGAGGCAGGTCAGGTGGTCTGGCATTCCCATCTCTTTAAGAATTTTCCAGAGTTTGCGGTCGTCCACACAGTCAAAGGCTTTAGTATAGTCAATAAAGCAGAAGTGTACTTTACCACAATGAAAATTTTTTAATTAAAAGAAAGGCAGCCTTTGATTCAGATTTCTATAAGATTAGGTGTATGATTAGAATGTAGGGATTAAATGTAAACTCCAAGAGGACAGGGAGTTTTGTCTGTTGCTCACTGCTATATCCTTGGAATCTAGTACAATAATCACTCAATAAACAAATATACTGAGCACTCAATAAATGCTACCTATTTTTATTCTTTGTATTTGTCTTCGGGACACATGCCTTCATGCTGGAGCAATGACATTGCTTCTCATCATGTATGTACAACATGTGCATATACATGCCCACAAACATGCAGTAAGTCTCAGGGAGTATTTCTCCAAGCACTTGCTGAACAAATTAGGAATGACTCGGCAACAAGCATTATTACGCCATTTTTCAGATGAAGAAATTGATTTCAGACTCCAGGGCTGGTGTTCTTCCTTCAGCAGGCAACAGTTGAAGAGCTGTAGAAGCACAGAGCTGAGAAATCACCTGAAATTAATAGGAATGACAAATAGATGTGTTTGGCTGGAAAAGAGGACTCATGCAGGGGAGGAGTGGGCAACAACTCTGGTGATTTGAATGCTTGTCAGATGGTGGGGGAGAGCCTTGAATGTCAAGTGAGGGGGCCTGGAAATTATTCAAAAGCAATGTAGAGCCGTTAAAAGTCTTCATAGGAAAGACCTTTTAGGATGCTTCATTTGGCAGCACTATACAGATTGTGCTGGAGTGGGAGGCTAGGGCATAAACACTTCTTATGAGGCTGCCACATTGAAATGATAATGTTCTAAACTGGCACAACAGAGACAGTGGCAGGAATAATGAAAAAAACTTGATGGAATTTATAAACCTCTAGTTAGACAAATGAAAAACGGAAGTGGTGGTTTAGTCGCTAGGTCATATCCAACNGCTGGAGTGGGAGGCTAGGGCATAAACACTTCTTATGAGGCTGCCACATTGAAATGATAATGTTCTAAACTGGCACAACAGAGACAGTGGCAGGAATAATGAAAAAAACTTGATGGAATTTATAAACCTCTAGTTAGACAAATGAAAAACGGAAGTGGTGGTTTAGTCGCTAGGTCATATCCAACTCTTGCAACCCCATGGACTGTAGCCTGCCAGGCTCCTCTGTCCATGGGATTCTACAGGCAAGAATACTGCAGTGGGCTGCTTTGAAATAGAGAGAATATACAAATTACCAGTACCAGGAAGCAGAGAAAGGTTATCACTATAAATTCTAGAAAAATTAAAAGAATAATAAGAGGGTACCACAAACAATCTCTAATAAATTTGACAACTTGGATAAAAATGTGATTTGTTTGAATTACTCAAGAAGAAGTAGATAACTTGAATAGCCTCATGTCTGTTAAAGAAACCACATCTTGTTTTAAGGTAAAGGGGGATGTGCCTATTACTTCCCACTGTTTGTTTCATCCAGTCTCAGCATTCAGTGCTACCATCTCACTCATCTGGGTCATTCAAAGACTAGCTTAAGCTAGTTTGAAGTAGGCTTCCATTTTTTGTGGTTGGAAGAATCATGAATAATCCAGGTCTTAAACACTATTTCCAAGACAAGAGAGCCGGTGGCATCTGTCCATGGTGCTAACTGTGTGCCCCTCCCTATTCACTGCTTCAGCATGAAATCAGGGCCACTGAATTCATTCTCAACCCCAGGCACCCTGTACCCTGTTGATTCTGTCCATGGTTTTGACCACAGTCTTCATCTGCCACCACAGCCCTCGGAGTCAGAGCTTAGTCAGTCTAAGTCACATCAGAGCTTAGTCACATTTCCCAAATTTGGGAACTCAAGAAGATGCCCACTCCCCTTCTGGATGTAGCTTCAGAGACCTCTGGTGGTCCTGTAGTATGAAACTCAAGCAAAATTGAGGCCATGCTCTGGAACAGAAGGCATAAACAACTTGAGAGAGAAGGCCAGCCATCAGTGGACAAGTCCTGGCCCCTAAAAAGAAGTCTGGCAAAATCAAGCAGAAAGTCAAGGCCGCTACCAACTGGGCAGAGCTCCATCCTTGGAAGAACAGGAGAGAAAACTAAAGAAGGAATTCTGCCATGTGGACCATGTACAACTTAAAGCAGTGGAAGAAGTCACAGCCTGGCAGGTGTAAGAATGCCACAGACATCCTTAGATACCACGTGACAAGCTTATATAGAACCTCTAAGTCTAGATGGACCTTGCTGTGGGAGGGAGATGAATCTGAGCCTGTCTGGTTCCCTTGATGGAACTCTACAGTTTACTTACCCAAAGGGAACCCAATACTATGGGCTGAGTTTTCTTGGAGGCAGAACTTCTCCAGTTCAGGGAAAACACTGAGGCCCTTGCTGTCACTTATACATGACCCTAAAGAGATGAAAAGAGAGACAGGAGTTGGATCAGCCAGAGAGGGCATCCAAGAGTGGGTGCCTCTTAGGGAGAGGGGAGAGTCAATTTTCAAATAACATTTTTTAGTTCCTATTATGTGTCAGGATCTGCAAAATGCTTTTTCACACACTTCCTTTTTTAACTCAAACAATCCAGTGAGAAGGCTATTTTTATCCCATACTGTATTTTTCAGAGTGCTCCAGAGAACAGAATCAATAGGATATATATAGACATATATATGAGGAGATTTATTAGAGTAATTAGCTCACATGGTTATGGAGGCTGAGAAGTCTCACAGTAAGCTGTTAGCAAGCTGAAGCACCAGGAATGCTGGTGGTATAACTGAGCCTGAGACCAAAAGCCTGACCATCAGGAGCTCTGATGTTTAAGGGCAGGATAAAATGGATGTCTCAGCTCAAGAAGAGAGCAAGAGAACTTATCAACAGATTGGATGATGCCCATCTATGCTGGTAAAGGAAGATCTTCTTTACTCAGTCTTCTGATTCAAATGCTTATCTCTCCTGTAAACACCCTCACAGACTCACTCAGAAATGTTTACCAGCTATCTGGGCATCTCTTAGCTCAGTCAAGTTGACACACAAAATTAACCATCACACACACACACACACACACACACACACACACACACACACACACAAACCAGAGCCCAGAAGGGTAAATGATTTGCCCAAGGTCATATGGTCAAATATGTGGCAGAGCCCTTGCTTTTTCTATTGGATGATGTAAGCTACAACTTGAACCCTGCACCTACTCACTCACACTGGATCCTCCAAGCAGGAAGCACATTTTGGAAAAGCCATCTGCCTTTCTATCAGCTAGCTGCACCTACCATAGCTGAATGAGGTAAGTACCAGCCATGCTTCTTCTTGTGGTCAAAAGAAGCTAGAGGTGCTTTGGGCACACATTAGGCCTGGCAGCTGGAGGAGGTTTGGAGACTTCAGGTAGCAGGGAGGGGGAGGAAGCCTTTGTAGGGGGAGTAAACCTTTGTAGAGGGAGGAAGCTGGTGGGGGATGGAGGTGGGAGAGGGCTGGTTCCCTGCTGCTCCCAGAATGATTCTCACCTGCCAATTGATGGCAGGAGGCTCACGAAAGTGCTAATCAGCTCCATTGACACACATAGGTTGGGGCTACAATCCATTTTCACATGAAATGGCAGATCGATTCCTCATTCTCTACAATCCCTGACCAGTTTCATCAGGCCGTCCATCCTTGAGGGGCTGAGATGCTGAGTTAATTCTCCGCATCTCCAGCCACTTGCAAGCTTTGGACTTCTGCATTTCCCCAGAAACAATCTGACTCTCCAAACCGTTGCCAGTACAGTGGAACTCAGGGCTGGGCCTCTAACAGACCTTGGTTCCAGTCTCAGATCACAGTCTAATAGTACGGCTTTGGACAAGTCACCTCACCTCTTCCAACTTCAGTATTTCTCAGCTGTGTAACAGGAATAAAAAATTCAGATCTGCAGGGTCACTGTGAGGAACCCAGTTGTATCTACTGAATGTAAAGTTGGGGAACACTGCAAAGTGTAGCTAATATAAAGCACAGGCTAGAAGAATAGGCTATTTCCCCAAACCTGGCCCTCCCACCTCCCCTCAAGCCCTGTCCTTGAGATCTGACAATCTGGGGAGGGAAGGTCTGTTGACATAGGTCTAGGAGAGGTTCTTCTCCTCTCTTGGGTTAAGAAGTCAAAAACAGCTCTGGTCCTTTTTTTCCTGGTATGGTCAGACATTGTGGTAAGGGCAACTGGATTCTGGAAACTGAGCTTAGAAGTAGCAGAAACCAGGCTGGCAGCAGCTGAACTCAGCCAAGCCAGGTGGAGTGCCTGGGCAAGGGACATTTCTTGGATTCTAGGAACATTTCCGGGCTTATCTCCTACTCTCAAAAAAGAAATCTCACCTATAATGACAGATACTTTGTCAGTACTCATCGTTAATTTCAGGGAAAGGAGATGAACTTATATTCTTCTCACGCATGTCCTCTTCCAAAAGGAGAATTCCTCTGAATCTCTCAGTCCTACGAACTGATCATAGATGATTAGATGGAAGTAGGGAACATTTGCTTAAAGCTGGGCCAGTCAGATTCTTTCTCCCTTCACATGTATTGGGGCAGCCATAGCAGCCTGGAAACAGAGGAAACAAGTTCTCTGAGAGAAGAATGGAGCTGCTGCTGCTGCTCAGTCGCTTCAGTCGTGTCCGACTCTCTGCGACCCCATAGACGGCAGCCCACCAGGCTCCATCATCCCTGGGATTCTCCAGGCAAGAACACTGGAGTGGGTTGCCATTTCCTTCTCCAATGCATGCATGCATGCTAAGTCGCTTCAATCATGTCTGACCCTGTGCAACCCTATGGACAGCAGCCCACCAGGCTCCCCCGTCCCTGGGATTCTCCAGGCAAGAAGACTGGAGTGGGTTGCCATTTCCTTCTCCAATGCATGAAAGTGAACAGTGAAAGTGAAGTCGCTCAGTCGCGTCCGACTCTTAGCAACTCCATGGACTGCAGCCTACCAGACTCCTCCGTCCATGGGACTTTCCAGGCAAGAGTACTGGAGTGGGGTGCCATTGCCTTCTCCGAAGAATGGAACAGACATGCAGAAAACGTAGAGGCAGGAAATTAGGAGGCTCTAAGAGACAGAAATGAGGGGAGTTGCTGCCTGTGATTTCCTAGTTCCCAAGTATCTTATTGAGTGTACCTGTTGGAAGTGGGTTCAATGAGTTTTGCCTGTGTTCTTCCAGTGTAAACAACCCTTTATTAAGCTGGATTGAGCACATTTCTGCTCTTTGCTGCCAACTAGCCCTCTACCTAGAACAGACCTCAAGTGTGCAACTGCTGCTTTAAGTTTCTTTTTTAACCATCTAGTGAAAACATTGACACGTTAAGTGGGACAGTTACAAACACTGACATGGAAGTTGTTTGGCCACGGAAAAGGTCTACTGAAGTGCTTCTGGATTAGCATCTGTACACAGCACATGCCCTGCAGGTGAAGTATCATTCACTCACTCATTCAAAAGTGTTTGGTAAATATCAAGTAATACAGTTACAGATACCTTTAATATGTACTGAGGATACGGAGGGAGCGATACAAACTCTGTGCATATGAAGCTTGCATTCTGTTCAATTTTTCTCATATAGAAAATGGAAACAGTAGCAGTATTAAATAACCAAAACACATTTAATTTAAACACAATAATCAAACAATGTAAATATACACATAGGATTTAATGTGTCTTAAAAGCTGTTATATATTCTCTTCATATGTAAATTAACTCATTTAATTCTTATACCATTTTTATAGGCAGCTGTTATTACATATGCTTTACAATTTAGAAAAATTGGAGCACAGAGAAGTCAAGTAATCTACCTGAGGTTATAGACTTAAGTGTTGAATCTGAGATTTGAACCCAGTCTGCTTGGTGCAAATCACCCATGGACTTAACCATTACATCATACCAGCAGTACAAATGATAACTTCCTAAATCAGACATGAACCTTCATCAGTTCCCCTGGTCTCATCTGGGCTCAGATGAAGGCCAGGAAGTGGAGCAGATCTAACAGGTCATGAAGAAAGGAGAGCCTCGTAGGCGGTAGCCAGAGCGGAGCCAGAGCAGTGCACAAGACTTGGGCCCAGGGTATTGGAAAAGAGCCCTGGCCACTGCTCATCCTACCCTGGGCTCCACACAGCCACTGGAACTCCCCAGACCGGCCAGCCTGCTGACCTCTCCAGGGAGATTCCTGGTAGAGATGCTGTCACTCACATGGGTAGCTGCTTGCCTCAAAGAGCAGACCACCCAGCCCAGGGCCTGCATCTTCTGACTCTGCTCTCAATTCTTTCTCTTCCAGAACATTTATAGCCAGCTGCTCTGATTCAGAAGTTTTCTCACATCCATGCCTTCCTTAGCAGCCCCTGTCCTGACTGCGTTATTCCCTACCAGATGATGCTAACAGCCTCGTTATTGGTCTTCCGGGGTCAAGTCTCTCCCTCCAATTCCTCCTCTTCACAATGGTTACAACAACTTTTCTCCAATGTATCACTGACTAAGTCGTGCTCTTGCTTTAAAAGCAGTGGCTCCCTTTAGGGTGTTCCCATTTGGGGAAACTAAGTGAAGGATGTCTTGGAACGTTCAGCACTATTTTGCAAGTTTTCTGTAAATCTAAACTTTATTCCAAAGCAAAAAGTTTATTTTAAAACACAGTGACTCACCATGCCCCTTACCCTGATGTTCAAGATCCCCTGGCACACCCCTGCCCCCAGCTGCCTTCCCATCATTTCTTGAAGATGCCATCTTTGGGGAACTCCAATATCATTACATTGTTTGGAATGCTCTTCTTTACATCCTTGACTTTCTTCCCTGTTAGCCTGATGAGTTCTCAGTCAGTTGTTTTTATTTATGACACACTTATGTAGTATTGTGTGCTACTATTTATGCAGTAATAGTTCTATGTCCTAAGCATCTTAAAAATATTAATTAATGTAATCTTTACAATAAACCCATAAGGAAGGTAAACATTTTACAGATAGGGGAACGAAGGCACAGAGAAGTCAAGTAACCTACCTCAAATCACCCAGAGTTGGTATTCAAATACCAGAGTTGGTATTCTGAATCTAGACTCCATGCTCTTAACTAGTACACTGTGCTGCCTTTTCAGCTTTCAAAATTCACCTTGAACATCATTCCTTCTGGAGCCTTCCTTGATGTCTTTCGAATAAAGTTACTCTTTTCCCCACCCTCAGGTCCCAAAGCTCTTTGTATATTAATTAGTTCACTAAAAATTAACCAATCAATCCATCCATTCACTCATTCATTCATTATGCATTGATACATATTTATTGAGCACTCACTATATGGCCAATCATTCTTCTAGGCACTGAGAATCCATCCACCTAAAAGCAGTCTGTGCAATCCTATATTGGAATTATTTGTTGATGTCTCTCTCTTTCTCCCTGGGGACTCCCCCTTGAAACTGTTAATCTTTGTAACTCCTTTCGAACCTTGCACTGTACCTGGCATGCCGTTTGTCCCCGTTTGTCCTCAGTGAATGTGTTTTGCAGGAATAAATGAATAGTTAATCAAGAATGGTGGTGACAGTAATGATAGTGTCTACTGTTCAGATGAATCTGATGTGCAACTGTGACAGTGTGGGCCAGGGGCCAGGTACATTATCGCAGTCAAGCCCCAGGCCAAGAGGCTCCTGGGGAGATGACAAGTGCCTTCTGTATGTAGACCAAGCCGTTGTTGTCACTATGATTATTTCTGCCATTAGTGCTGGTGTTATGCTACAGCATGGCAGATGCCAGCAGCAAGCTGGCCTGCTGCACTTCCTCATGGCAGAAGCCTCGGGGAAGCAAATGCTTTCAGAAGACGAGCAGCAAGGACTAGGCTGGGGATGGGCTTTCAGCCCGGACTCTTAGCAATCCAAACATCAGTCCTGGGTGGCTGGAGTCAGGGCATGTTTGTCTAGTGTCTTGTCTCTGCAGTCCAAAGCCCTAGATATATCAAGGAGCGGGGATATAGAAGAGGGGTCCTTTGGAGCAGGAATCATCAGATTAAAGAGCCCCAAGCAAGAGAGCTCGTCAACTTTCATCGGCTCAGAGGCTTACCGTGTGATGGGAAAATTAGGGGTGGGCTCCAGGTGGAATATGGGTTTGCAGTGAAAATGGTAGGGGGACAGATAAGGCAGAGCTTAACATAGCCCTGAAATCCTTTATTTTTCCAAGCCCTGGGAGGAGATTCACCAGGCTTCCTGGTTCTATTTAATCTCCTTGGGGACCAAAAGTCAAACGGCACAAATGATACTTCCGATGTTTGTGCAGAAAGAAATCTCATAAGTCCTCTTTGACTTTTCCTAAAGGATCCAAAAATCACTGTATTTAATGATTACAGGCTTCTTGGGCCACTGGAATTCTCTAAAAGTCATTAGGTCTATCCCCCTGCCTCTGAGCAAGAGGATGAAATAGTTATAGGTGGTAAATAGCAACTACATGCCAGTGACATGCTTGGGGCTGTCAGTTTCAGACAGTTCAGGGTAGCAACAGGTCTCTAATTATGGAGCACTTCAATTCTACTGGGGCTGCATCAGCTCCTGTGGGACCTGCAAGAAGAGTTGTGTTTGGGTCATCAGCAGATGTGACCACTTTGGTCCCTGGGGGTAACGCAAGGAAGAGAGAGGTTTCATTTTTCTGACAGCTTCCAGGATGCTGGAACCTACTGCTAAAAACACCAGCCAGCTCTGGTGTTTGTGTTTTAGGCCAATCCCACAACCCAGGGATGGACGGTGGGGAGATTTTCCAAGGACAAGTCTTTCTTTCCAGATGGAGAAACTAAGGCTTGGAGCACAAGATGTAGTCATAGACTCTGTCCAGTCTCTAGTTTCCTGATTATTAACTTAACCTCTTCTCTAGGACTGGTTCGATCTCAAAACCTTCTAACTGAAAACCAAACTTCTTTTCCNTTGGGGGCAGGAGGAGAAGGGGATGACAGAGGATGAGATGGCTGGGTGGCATCACTGACTCGATGGACATGAGTCTGAGTGAAGCCCGGGAGTTGGTGATGGACAGGGAGGCCTGGCGTGCTGCGATTCATGGGGTCTCAAAGAGTCGGACATGACTGAGTGACTGAACAGAACTGAACTGAAGAAACACGTGTTTGGAAGAAAGCTTCCTGACCTGATATAGAAGGTGCTAAATAGAAATGTGATGAGGGAATTACCTGGCAGAACAGCAGTTAGGGCTCCTTGCTTTCACCACCAAGAGCGTTGGTTTGATCCCTGCTCAGGAAACTAAGATCCTGCAAGCTGTATGGTGTGATCAAAAAAAGAATAGAGGAAAGATAAACATCCAGGCTGAAATAAAAGTAGGTACTATGAAGGCCAAATATATGATATAGAAAGATGCTTTGTACAAAAGGATGAGGGTTTAGAAATGCTGCTTAAGACTTTAAGTGTCTAACCATCAATTAAGTATAGGAGACAGAAAAATGAACTGTTTAAATGATGTATTTGCCCAACTGGGATGAACAGCCTCAGAAATACCACCAAGGCTGAGAAGAATGGGACTGGAATGTGGAAGAGAGTGTTTTACACAATGTGGGCCTAATAAGACCAAAACCTGGGGACTATCAGGGCCTGTTCCAGACGGGCAGGTAGCATATTTCAGATGTAATCAAGGAGGCAAGGGCAGCATTGAGAGATGAAATCAAGGACCTCTAATGAATAGCAGTAGTTGAATGGCATGTTACGAGGCAAAGACAGAGTCAAAGGGGAAGCTATAGTCAGTGAAGGTCCATTAGAGTGTGCCAGGAGAATGGGTTCTGAGTGGCAGAAGCAAATGAAACTGGAGACATGGAAGCTTGAGGAGGGGGACAGTCATTCAATTAACCACGGTTCTGGCAGATGATCCCTTGCTATTGAGGCATCTTCCTATCACACTGTGTATTATTTTTAAAGTGCTGACTTGCATCATGCAATGAAAAGACATACTTTGTTCAAAATAAATCAATCTACTGGAAGGAGTGTGGTGTAAACCAGAGAACAAGAGATACACATTGGTAACAGGTGTGAATTTTACTTTACAACAGTCACGCATAAGAAGTGGTACATTTTTCTACATTTGATAAATATCACATAAGCCCTCACTCACTCTGGTCAAAAAGAAACTCAACTTTAGAAATGTTNTGGAAGGAGTGTGGTGTAAACCAGAGAACAAGAGATACACATTGGTAACAGGTGTGAATTTTACTTTACAACAGTCACGCATAAGAAGTGGTACATTTTTCTACATTTGATAAATATCACATAAGCCCTCACTCACTCTGGTCAAAAAGAAACTCAACTTTAGAAATGTTTTGGGGGTCTCTCCCTCTCCCTCTCCCTGGGAAATGGCACCCCACTCCAGCACTCTTGCCTGGAAAATCTCATAGACTTAGAAGCCTGGTAGGCTACAGTCCATGGGGTCGCAAAGAGTCGGACACGAGTGAGCGACTTCACTTCACTTCCCTCTTCCTAAGATCACACAAAAATTCTGAGTAATGTACACAGGCTTCCCTTAGGTTCCCCAGATACAGAATCTGAGAAAGGGATTCTTGCTCAAGTGATTTATTCCGGGAGTGATTTCTGGAGAGAGGGTATGAGAGAAGGAAGACAGGACAGAATAAAAAGCTGGTGAGAATGCAGTCTCAACTGGTTCTACAAGAAAGCTCTGGAGTACAAAATGGACCTCAGAACTAGTTACCCACTGAGGCAAAAGAACCAGTCTTTTGTATCCCTGTGTCAGTGAGTTATTGCTCAAAGTGGGGTGCAGCCTCTCAGGTGAGGGGATGATAATTCTCTAGAAAAGAGGTAGCTGTTCTGGGCTGACTGTGTCGTCTACCCAAATTCATATATTGAATCCCTAACCACCAATATGATTATACTTGGAGACAGGGCCTTTGGGAGATAATTAGGATTAGATTAGGCCATGAGGGTTTGCCTTTATGATGGGATGAGAAATCTTATAAGAGAAAAGGGAGATATAACTCTCTCCCTCCCTCCATCTTTCTTTCTCTCTCTCCACATATTGAGGAAAGGCCAAGTAAGGAGACAGTGACAAGTCAGCCATCTGTAGCCCTGGGAAAGAGCTTTCACCAGGAACTGAACTTTGTTGGCACCTTGATCTTTATAGAACTGAGAAAATAAATTTCTACTGTTGAAGCCACTCAGGCTGTAATCTTTTGTATGGTAGCCCAAGCAGACTAATATAGCAACTGTGAGTTGTTAGCCAACTATGTTAACTAACATAGCTGGGGGGGGGGGCGGTGTTTACACAGATAGGGTGTCTACAGTCCACTCTTTGCCCCAGCCAGCTCTACTTTCTTCTCATATTAAATTCACTCTGTCTAGGCATAGCTTTTTCAGGACCCTGGTTGGTCACAATTCTGACCAATCAATTCTAAACTTACAAGAGTAGGGTTTAGTGGAATGAACTACAGCCTCTTTTGCTATATTTTGCCTATGAGCTGTAACTGACATTCACCATCTTCGTCTACCACCACTCATTTTATTTTTTAATTTTTTGGGTCAAACCATACGGCCTATGGGCTGGACCAGAGATCTCTTAGTTCCTGGACCAGAGATTGAACCTGCAATGGAAGCTCTGAGTCTTAACCACTGGACTGCCAGGGAAACCACCCCCACCACCACACATTTTATTATTTATTATTTATTCTATTTTTTAATTTATTTTTGGCCATGCTGTTATGGTGTGCTGGCTTCTCATTGCGTTGGCTTCTTTTGCTGTAGAGTACAGGTTCTAGGCTTCCCTGGTGGCTAAGATGGTAAAGTGTCTGTCCACAATGCAGGAGACCTGCGTTCGATCCCTGGGTTGGGAAGATTTCCTGGAGAAGGAAATGGCAGCCCACTCCAGTACTCTTCCCTGGAAAATCCCATGGATGGAGGAGCCTGAGACTACGGTCCATGAGGTCCCAAAGAGTTGGACTCGACTGAGCGACTTCACTTTCACTTTTTCTCAGGTTCTAGGGCATGTGGACTTCAGTCTTGGTGACAAGTGGGCTCAGTAGGTGTGGTGCATGGGCTTGTTGTCCCGTGGCATGTGGAATCTTCCTGGACCAGGGATCGAACCCATGTTCCCTGCATTGGCAGGCAGATTCTCAGCCACTGGACCAGCAGGGAAGTCCCTGCCACCCATTTTAGACCTCTCTCCCCTTTGGCTTACCTGGTGAATTGACCCACTTCCTAATTTATTTTGTCCTTCAGCTTCATTGAGATATATTTGACATATAATACTGTGCATTAAGTCCAAGGTGTACAATGTGATGATTTGATACACGTTCACACCCTCATTTCTAAGGTGTCTAGTCTTGACACTTGGTCACCAGGTCCTTACCAGGCCATGGTTGCTATACTTATAGTTCAGCTGGGTATAAGAGTACCAAGAGATGCCCCAGTAGATCACCTGGGTGCCAGATATATTCCTCTATGTCCTCATTATGTAGCACAGCCCTCTCTCCTCATAAGGATTAGCATCAATTATCCCTGCCAGACTCTTTGTGCAGTTCACTTGTGCTCTCTGGACTTGCTCAGACTTGCTCCTAGATGTCTCACTCTCACTTTATGATGTGTTACTGCTGGGGCCACTTCACCTTATAATCTGGTAGGTTAGATAGAATTCAGCTCATAATGAGAAATTCAGACTACATGGTCGTTTAACAGCCTATGGTCAGACACTTCTATCCAGACGGTATACCCTTCCTCTAGAGTCAGAAGTCTGAGCTACAACTCTCCCATTGTGGATTAACAGAAGTTTCATATGGCATATTTCTTTACCAAAGACTCCTGTAGTAATACACAGTCAGCTGGGGCAAGGGGCCCAAGGAGCCAGGCTGCTTATATTGTAGCCCAACACAGCTGAAGCACTTTCTTATTCTGAACCTGCTCAGAGCTAGAGACCCTCAATGTGTCAATAGACAAGACCACCAGGCCACCACTCAGCCTCTAAAACAAAAAATACAAAGCTTAATTGATTGTTTACTTACGTACATGCTGATTAGGCTTAGTTTCTCCAAGAAAAGCAGACTGTTCATATTAGACTTTTGAGAGAGCATGGAATTCAGAGACTAGATTTTCAGAGGCATGAGGGGTTGATATAATCTTAATAAGTGTGGTTTCTTGGGTGAAACTCAAGAAACATTTGGTTCATTGGTTGGCATTCAGAAGTATGTTTGTTGGAATGGGTCAAGTCTTGACTGGCTGACTTAGAAATAAGGAGCTGTCACTGAGTGATTGGCTTGCAAAAAAAGGATGTTGATTATGTCATTGACAGATGTATCAATATTGATTGAGTAAAAGTGTTTAAACCTGTTCTGGTGATTTGTTACCAAGGGTATAGAACTCTCATTTATTGATTAGGCAGGTTTAAAACAGATTCTTGCTTTGTACCATGAATTCAAAAAACAGTCAATCTTTCATAATAATGTGGAAACTTTTTTTAAGTATTTATATTTGGCTGCATCAGGTCTTAGCTACAGTACGTGGGATATTTGTTGTGGGTGCAAGGGTTCAGTAGTTGTGGTGTGCCATCTTAGTAGCCCTGCAGCATGTGGAAGCTTAGTTCCCAACTAGGGATGAATCTACGTGGCCTGCATTGGAAGGCAGATTCTTAACCCCTGGACCACCAGGAAAGTCCCAGTAATACGGAAACTTTTTAAAATTCTGTTTTCTGTTTTGATTTTTCATTGAGCCAAAACTCATAAAAAGAGTTTTGAAGCCACTCGAGAAATATGACCCAAGATTTCTCAGGCCTGACCAAGAAAACAAGTTCAAACAATTTCTTGAGTCTACTACCTAAGACAGCCAGGCTATTTTCTTCTAGCTTAGATGTAAACTGTTCCATTTCCCTGCAATGTTGATTGATATAAAATATAAAGTTGGGGGCCAGATTGTGTACCTATGATATAATGTGTGAATCCCTCCATAATTTTGTTTTTCTGTTCTGTAAGAGGTTCTTGCCTAAAGACTTTAGACCCAGCAGCTTGTTAGCATGAAGTGAAAGTGAAAGTTGCTTAGTCGTGTCCAACTCTTTGGGACCCCATGGACTACACAGTCCGTGGAACTCTCCAGGCCAGAATACTGAAGTGAGTAGCCTTTCCCTTCTCCAGGGGATCTTTCCAACCCAGGAATCGAGCTGGGGTCTTCTGCATTGCAGGCAAATTCTTTACCAGCTGAGCCACAAGGGAAATCCAAGAATACTAGAGTAGGTAGCCTATCCCTTCTCCAGCAGATCTTTCAAACCCAAGAACCAAACCAGGGTCTCCTGCATTGCAGGCAGATTTTTTACCAACTGAGCTTTCAGGGAAGCCCATTAGCATGAATATCTGCTGAAGAATTGCCTTTAGCTTCTGAAGTAGGAGAAAGGGAGTAACAGAAGCCAGATAGGGCAGGAATAAAGTTAAGCAAGAATGTGTCTTGGTTGGAGTCTAGCTTTAGTCTGATCCACAGGGAAACTCTGGAGGACAAACTATATTCTGCATTAAGTTAAGGGAATTGATCTTTTATCCCTGTGTCAGTAAGTCAATGATTGCAGAGTGGGAATTGGTTCATAGCCTCCCAGGCAAAAATGCTTCTCTTAGGGGTTGATGGAAGTTCTCCAAAGAAAGGCAAAGTTGTGAGTTGTTATTAATCAAGATTTATAGAAGCTAGGGTATGGCAGCTACTACAAGTAGGTAAAGGGATATGGGCAGGGCATCAACATTTTCTATTAATATCCATGAATATTTAGGGGTGGGCCACTGATTTCCAGTCTTGGTCCCAACCTTACTATCACAGAGTCTTTTGAGTATGGGCTAAACTGGTGCTTCCATGTCAAGCTTGGGAGTCTTGGCAAAGCTGGTAGCCTCCTGTACTATGACCACATTCCCAGTCATTCTTCTTTATGATCCTGCCAAACTTCCCAGAGTTCATGAAGGAGCAGGATATGACTTCTTATACTCATGGAGCCTAACAACCCGGCATCTCCTTCCCATCTCAAGAAAAAGAAAAAGCAAATCGCTCTTCTGAATGTTCCTTTGATAAGTAAAGAAATTCAGGCTCAATGAATTTTGCACCAAAGTTGGAAGAGGTAGACCTGGGACCAGAGTTAGGTGCTGATTCACAGGCCTCCCACTACTTTGGGGGTCTGCAANGAGAGGACGCAGGGGAGGCCAGGCCGGGCCTGGGTATAGGGACAGCCGGGAGGAGTTCGTGGGAGGTTGGGTGAGTACCGGGGAGGTCTTGAGCGTGGAACCCCGACTGCTCTGGTCAGCTTTTGCGTAGTTTTAGAATTAGGAGACAGGCAGACAGGCTTAGGGCCTTGACTTTGGCTCCTCCCAGGGTTCCTGGGTCAGTACTGTGCTCCAGCTTTAGCTGAATGCTTGCTAGGCGAGAGTTGCTTAAGGGAACTCAGTTTAAGTGTTTAAGTGCCAGCCCGGCTCCAGGATTCCTAGACCCCCTAGTCTCTGATAAATTTCTTGTTGTCAGTGCTGAAGAGGTTAAATTGTGACAGCATAAGGTGGGATCCTGAGGAGAGTGAGAGATTGTGGGACTAGAAACCTGCCATTTCCCTTCCTCTGTTTGTATCTTCCCTAGTTTTAGCTCTGATCTTTCTTTTTCAGGGCACTGGCTACCTAGTTTTCCTTGTATTTAAGTAGCTAGTGGAGTTAGGAAACTGGAGCCCCGTCACTCATTTGCTTTATGACCTTGCACAACTTATTTCGCAGTGCCCAAGTTTCCTTATCTGCTAAATCAGGGTTAGTAACACCAACTTCAAAAGCTTATTGAGAGGATTGAGTTGAAAAAGTTTTGTGCAGATGTTTAACACTATGACAGATACTTGGTAGTAAACATACTGAGCGCTTGTATACGTGTTACTTTAAGCAGTTTACATTAATTCATTTAACCTTTTGAAATGGATGCTGTCACATTGACAGTTCTGAGGCATAGAGGTTAAGAAACTTGCTTAAGGCCTCAGGTGACAGAACCCAGCTTCAGACGTCTGCAGTTTGACTCCATATTTTTAAAAGCTTTTGGTTGCTTGTCTGCGGAATCTTGAGTGCGTTTTCACGATTCATAGATATGATACTTTTGAAAAAGTATTATCTGTTGGCCCAGATGATTTAATGTTCATTTGACAAATAGGTTTGGGGCACCTATATGTCTGTACTAGGTGCTGAAGGGATGCAAAGAAAAATAAAATGTGGCCCTTTTCTTAGAAGTTATAATTTAATAAGGGATTCAGATATATGTACAAAGAATTATAACACGAGCTAGAAAATGATGCTGCATATGAAAAGTACATTCAAACTTCTCAGGTAGTGCAGAGAAAGCAGAGATTGTTTTTATCCACTCCAGAGGAAGAAGAGATTTACAACTAGAGACTAGGGACGGCTTTGAGGGCAGGTAACAGTTCATTCTTGCCTTAAGGAAAGGAAAATTATCAAACTGTTAAACATTTATGGTATGGATTGTGTTCCTTAAGTCAAATTACTTTATGAAATTCCATGATTAATTTGTAGAAGTTTTACTTGTAAACCATGTTTTCCAAAGGAGTCAATTTGTTTTTTAAGGGTAAATCTGTCCATTATTTTGAATACTAAGGCCTTTGACATGCAGGTCAGTTTAGCATGAAGTAGTTTAGCAGTAACATTCAGTACATTTATAGGTGTTCTGTTTCTTCACGATAATATATATGAAGCCACTTCAAAAAAATAGAATATGTTTTAAGCCTACTTACATAGTGCTTTTAGGTGTTACAGGGTATGCAGTGTATTTGGTATAATCCATAAAGGGGTCAAAGACGTTAGAAAACCAGGAAATAAATATTACAAGATGATTTTGTATGATAAAAAGAAGTATCACCAGTGAGTATTAGGTTAGCTTTTAAATTAATGGTTTCAAAAGTAAATCCTTATGGTATTCAGAGAAATCACTGTGGTATAGAAGGAAGATGAATTTGAGTTAGTTCTTTTAAAATGATTGAAAATAATTGTATTTAGGTCTAATTTTCCCTATAGTGTTTTCAGATATAAAAATGTTTATGATAGAAGCTTTGGAATTGTATAAGGACTTTTTCCTACCTTTCATTTCATGAAGAAACTATATAGGGTAGGCTGGAAATGAATTAACCTTTTGATATTCAATATTCTTCTGGTATAAAATGAGAGTGACGCTTCCAATCAGCTTTTTGGTTTGTTGCTGTAAGATATTTTGATACTATAGAGAAGATGTTTCCCAGAGATTGCTTGCTTGTTAAAGTGGCACAATATTTCAGTCTGGTTATATGCCCCATTTCATTTCTCTTATCTTCTGGCCTGTATAGAATTGCTTTTAAATTTCTCACAGTGCCTCAGTTCACACAGATTGCTCTTTTTATTTCCCTGAATTCCTGTAGCATGTGTAATCTGAACCACATTGTCTCACACTGAGTATGATAATGTTGTACATGTACAGTTTTCCCCACCTAGGAATTAGGCAGGGGTAGGTGACAGTATCTTCATCTTACACACTCGGAAACTGACTTAGAAAGGGCAGATAATTTGCTTAAGTTCAGACTTGAGCTCAACTAGACTTGCTCAGCCCAGACTACGGAAATCTCCTGGGTTCCGTCTAGAGTATTGTATGCTTACCTTGCTTATCTTGTTGTCCACTTGTTTCCTGTATGTGGATCTTGTATGTTCTTTTTTTAAGGATCAGAAATTGCCTTGAGCTACATAGCCTGCATGATTTAGGGAGTCGTTAGCATCTTCTTTTTTTCTTTTTAATACCCCCTTCACCAATCACTGTACAATGCATGTTTAAAAAACACTATTTTGCCCTTGAATTAAGTTCATTTCAAAATTGAACAGTTGAAGAGTTTACTGTTTCAAAATTTAGCATTCCTTCTAAGTATAACATAAATTCTTGGTAAACAGGCCTCCCCCTGCCCCAATATGAAGCTTTTTTTCTCATTATGACAATAAACATATTAAGTAGTATTTTCTTAACAAAGATGATGCATATGAAGTATAAATATTATAGGAAATATTCATAAGCATAATGAAAGAGATAAAAATTGCCTATACTTCTGCAACTGCAGAACTCAGATGCTAGCGGCATCTAATACTCTTTTGGTTCTTTTTCTTTGCATAGATGATTTATCTATACGTGAATTTTTTCTTTCATAAACAGTCTTTAAATCTTTAAAGTCATAGTCTTTAAATCTCCTGTAGCCTTTAACAAATAAATGTTTCAATCTAGGAGTTTCAAGGCAGCTTGATACTACAGGCACATTTTGTATGCACTTCTCCCCTAAAGTCTAGGAAACCTTATTACTGGTATCTCCAGTTCTCAAATAGTTGTAAAGTATTTGACTATAGCATTTGTTTTTTAAATCCTGTTAAGAGATTTTGACGTTTCAAAAGCTTTCAAACAGGAAGCATGTCTCCCAGCGAAGATTATTCAGCACTATTTGAAAAATGAAAAGTGAAAGTGAGAGTAAGATAGGGAGATTTAGCTTTTTTCTGAAGCTACGGACTGAATATGGAGTTTTCTTCCTTGGGCACTAATTTCTATCTGAATATTTATCTGTTTAATCTGAATGTGTCTGGTTCAGCTAGATAAGATTAGAGTATTGGGATTTTTGAGGTATTTTTAAATAGCTTAGTGCAATATTTGTTAGGATTTTTGCTTTGGCACTCATTGTAACTTTCTCTTTGCTTTGTAAATGGAGTTGGTTTACTTTTTTAGGTGATTTATAGTCTTAGTTGATTTTTTGTTCTTCCTTGAGATGGTTTCTTAATTGCAGCATTGATTCTTTTCATATATGCTGTTGTTTATATAATAATTTACATTCATATTTGTAGAGACATTTCAGGGTTTTGGAATCTTGAGCCTAAAGACAATGGCCATTGGCTTGATTCCTTCAGTTTCTTCGGTTGTTGTTCATGCATTTCAAGCACCTTAATGTTTTATGAGTATTTTCAGTGATCAACTTTTACATATATTCTCCACCTGAAATTGGTGTTAATAAAAAAAGCAAATGAATTTAACCTGGCGAGTGAAAGAAAGGAATTGATACAGTTGCCCATCAAAGTCTTCATAAAACAGTTATTCATAAAATTCAACATGGTAATTGATAAACCTGTTTGTAGTTGCCATGTAATAAGAATAATTTTCTGCTAAGGTAATTTCTAACACTGTGTGTTTTTTCTTTGAGCAGATCATGACAAGATGTTTAAGATGAGTGAAAAAATCTTACTCCTGTGTGTTGGAGAGGCTGGAGACACTGTACAGTTTGCAGAATATATTCAGAAAAATGTGCAGCTCTATAAGATGCGAAATGGTGGGTAATAGTTAGAATGTGGCTCTGGTGGTTTTGTCTTTAAAGTGTACTGAAAGAGAATATTCTATACTGGCAGTTCTGTACATATGCTCTTATTTTTATTTGAGGCTTACTATTTTTAAAGCCTTAGTTAGATCCTCCTTCTGATCCTAAGGATTTTCTACAAAAATCCCAGAGCAGAAAAGAGAACTATTACAGCACTGATATATGGGGGATAAAAAATAACCCCACCTTGAAAAATGAGCATGAGGATATGAGATTTTTAAGTTTTAGAGAATGTGACTTGAGCTATAGTATGTACGAAATATCAGAACTAAAAGACCTAAGTTAAACTTGGTTATACTGTTTTTTTAATGTGACAAATCACTTATCCTCTTTGGACCTTTACTTTCCTTACCGCTAAAATGGCATTATCGGGAATTCCCTGGCAGTCAGGTGGTTGGGATTCTGTACTTCCTTGTAGAGGGGATTGGTTCGATCCCTTGTTGGGGAACTAAGATCCCACAAGCTGTGCAGCGTAGTCAAAAAATAAATAAATGGTATTGTTATAATAATATTAATGAACAGTATGTATGAAAATGCTTTGTAAACTTTAGACTCTGTGTAGTTATAGGAGATGTACTGTGTCATAAAAGAGTTCTGCCTTGCCTCTCTGGTAGGTTCTTGTCTAGGGAGATAATTAGAATTTTTTTGAGATATTTTGTGGACTGTCTGGGGCTAATAAACTCTTATCCACTGGGAAGGCCTTCCTGTGAAATAATATTAGCCACTAGCCCTTTGATCCGGGGAAGTTTATAGTGATGCTTCAGCAGAAAAGAACCTTCCTTCCAGTTACTTACTTCACAGTGTAATAATACTGTTATACATAGAACTAGTATAAATTAAGGAGCTTAATTTTAATATAATTGTATGTGTAAAATGACTGGATATGATCTATTTGTATAGTTTTTTAGGTGGTAGGCTTAGCATCATGCATTCAGTTCTATAAATATTTTTGAGGGCCTCATCCACATTAAGCCTTCTGCCTAGTATCACAGAGAATTCAAAGATGAATAAGCCTCAGTTCCTGCCATTAAGAAACCTAAAGTACGTGGTATTTAGGTTTAAGCAAGTTTAGAATCCTTTTTTCCCTAACTTTGTATTTCCTAATGGGATGTAACCAACTAACAATATTGTGATAGTTTCACGTGCAGCAGTGAAGGGCCTCAGCAGTACATGTACATGTATCTTTTCTCCCCCAAATTCCCCTCCTATTCAGGCTGCCACATAACACTGAGCAGAGTGCCATGTGTAAAATACTTTAATAATTATTATTAATGACCACTTGTTGTCTACGTGGCCCCCATGAAGGATCCCAGTATTTCTGAAGTACAGTTGGTAGAGCAGTACTTCCCTATCCTGGCCCGGGAGAGGGCGGAGTGATAAAGGAGAGAGTTTCTCAGGGTCTAAAGTCAATGCATAAAACACAAATTATGTATGGTTAAAATTGTCCTTAAAACTCCTTAAGTTACCTATCGAATATATTTTGTGTATGTAACCCTACACAATATAGCTTGTGCATTTAAAATTCAATCAGTTCAGTAGCTCAGTTGTGTCCGACTTGTTGCGACCCCATGGACTGCAGCATGCCAGGCCTCTCTGTCCACCAACTCCCAGAGTTTACTCAAACTCATTTCAGTTGAGTCGGTGATGCCATCCAGCCATCTCTTCCTCTGTTGTCCCCTTCTCCTCCTGCCCTCAATCCTTCCCAGGATCAGGGTCTTTTCAAATGAGTCATCTCTTCANGCGACCCCATGGACTGCAGCATGCCAGGCCTCTCTGTCCACCAACTCCCAGAGTTTACTCAAACTCATTTCAGTTGAGTCGGTGATGCCATCCAGCCATCTCTTCCTCTGTTGTCCCCTTCTCCTCCTGCCCTCAATCCTTCCCAGGATCAGGGTCTTTTCAAATGAGTCATCTCTTCACATCAGGTGGCCAAAGTATTGGAGTCTCAGCTTCAACATCAGTTCTTCCAGTGAACACCCAGGACTGATCTCCTTTAGGATGGACTGGTTGGATCTCCTTCAGTCCAAGGGACTCAATAACTGAGCCAAAATAAGGGAAAGAAAGAAAATCTATATGCAGATGGTCAGGCATCAGACTTTTCTGCCTTTTAAGATAATTGTGAAATCCTTAGCACTGTTTAGAGAGTTAGAAGAGAATTGACAAGTATTCCTGCTTGTTCAGAGTTGTTTTCATTATAGTTTAACATGAACTAATAGACTTGTAAGGATGAAATTCAGTAATACATGTGAAAGCACCTAGTATAAGCTCTGAAACATAATAGCTGTTCAATAAATATTTGTTAGAATTTTAATCTACATCTTACCTGATGTGACACTGGTATTGCGAATGTTGTAGGAAATAATCACATGCAATCTTTCCAAACTGGCATTTTCTTGTGGGTCTGCTGAGTTGGGGTCATTCTTGTGATTTTTGACACTAGCCTCATTTTAATGCTGGAGTGTTAATGTCCAGAGTGTGTTACTAAGGCACATTTGATGCCACTCCTCTGGGCTGTACTTTGCTTGGCATTACAACTTTATTTAGAGGTTTTATGCTGGAGAGCCTCTATTTTTAAAATGTTACAGATAGTGATAGAGGCAATTTTTTCCCTGTGGCTTGTGCTTTTAAAAATCATGTTACACTTCTTAATAAAATCACTTCACTTGAAAAAAAGAAAGCCTTATAAAGTCTGACTGAGGCTATTCTAATTTCCAGCCTCTCTTTCCCAGTGTCTTTTTAAAATAAACTAAAACCATTATCATCTCAAGACCTCTTTCTTTTATATATATATATAAAAAACATCTATATATATTTGTACCTCTTTCCTTCTACAGAGGAAACCACTGGAAAACCATTCAGTCTGTTGCTGAATGAATAGCTTAATCAGAAGGATGAATTCAGTCTCACTGTAGAATAGTTATCTTGGTTCTGTTTTATGCCCAGTAATCACTGCTGGTACTAACTAGCTATTTCTCAACTGTTGGCAAAGGCTACCCACTCCAGTAGTCTTTCCCTTCTCCAGGGGATCTTCCCAACCCAGGGATCAAACCCAGGTCTCCCGCGTTGCAGTATTCTGGCCTGGAGAGTTCCAAGGACTGTATAGTCCATGGGGTTGCAAAGAATCGGACACAATTGAGCAACTTTCACTTGCACTTTTCAACTGTTGACAACAAGTATGTATCTCTTGTACCAGGTTATGAACTGTCTCCCACAGCAGCAGCTAATTTCACTCGCCGAAACCTGGCTGACTATCTTCGGAGTCGGGTAAGCGATACAGCAAGCAGCCTTAGGAACAGAGAAATCTATGCTTCTTTTCTATTGCTATTACACACGAGTAGTATTTTTGCCCTTATTTGGCCTTCCTGAGCCTTTCCTATTGCTACTTGTTATTCCTCAGTCTTGTGGGATTTGTTTTTTCTTTCTGCATAGTTGCTAATTAAAGCCCAGAGGGTGAACATACAGTTGCAGAGAATTTGGAGGGGGCACACCAACAGGAAGGTCTGGCAGTAGCCTTTTAATTTTCAGTGTTTTCACAGCAAACCATGTTTCTTAATTCCTGTGGTTGGATTATGTGGTGGTGGAGATGAAACCTTAAAATACTATTATATCCAAATTTTATTTTGAGAGTGACTGTGTCTTTCTGTGACTCTTCTTGCCAATGCACACAGAATTATTCCTCTTCACTTAGTCTGGCCTTGTTACCTTAGAACTGTCTTTGTTCCATTGACAGCATGTTAAAAGATGCAACATCTTAAAGATTCAATGAAGAAAGGGGGAAAAGAGGATTGAATGTATTAAAGATTGTGTAGGATGTGCCTAGAAAGTTTATGATTGCTAAAGGTGTGTATTATTCCCTTCCCACAGAGACTAAGTGAATAGAGCTCTGCCATGTGACTTTACCCCTGTGCCTGTTTACTCATCTATGAAGTCGTGATAACTTCCTAACCCCACAGGAGTGCTAGGATAATGAGTGCTTGTAAATCAGAATATTTAACATTCATATGACTTTTGCCCAAAGCGTTTTGCTTAATAATTTAATCTACTCACTAGTCTGCGGAGATCTATAGTAGTTAATTCTCTATCACTGATAGGAATGAAAAGCGTAAAGTGGCAAAGAGATTAGCTCCAGGTCGCACAGCAGGTCAGGCAAAAGCTACACTAACGGTACCATAATTACTTGCCTATTCTGCCTTGACAGCTACTTGGTTTTTCAGTACTGTTTCTAGAACATACTTTTTTTTTTTAATCTGTATTTATTTAAGCTGATTTATGATGAAACAAGTACAGGTTTTGATTTGTTACTTATTACAGATTTTAAAGCAGTTTATTTTCTAGTGTCTAACACTGAATTGAGAACTTCTCAGCAAATAGAATCTCTCTTTGCTAGCTTCGACCAAGGAGTTTGTGCAATATGAAAAACTGTGAAGTTTGAATAGAAGTTAAAAACAGGATGAATTGAGTAGAGGGGATAAATTTGTATACCTTGTTTTAATCTGGGTGAAAGATCAGTGGCCTTTCTTATTTACTCTTCCCCAAGAGAGGTAAGTGAATCAGAGACAACCTTTCCTGCTTCTTAGAAGTTCCTGTGGTATTCAGTAGAGAGTATACTGTGGCTTGCTGTGTAAAATATCCCTTTGACTTGCCAGGCAGAATTGGAATCAGAATACCAGCTTTGGGCACAATAAACACTTTGTCTTAAATGCTACAGACATTAAGTGAGTTAAGCTCCTTTTAGAATTGAGATAAGAATGGCAGTGTGCTTTATGCAAATGTAGTGAATCCGGTTAATCTCCT
Source organism: Neotragus moschatus (assembly GCA_006410615.1). NCBI lineage: Eukaryota > Metazoa > Chordata > Mammalia > Artiodactyla > Bovidae > Neotragus > Neotragus moschatus. Next base: position 2,845,385 of record SJYA01000452.1, on the reverse strand, counting down.
AGCAGAAATGTTTGATGTCTTAACAAATAAATATCCCTTGTAGACAGTGACATGGAGCTCTAGTAAACATTGGCTACCTCTGCCTTGTGCTTCTAGATCCAGTGCCTGCTCTGCCACCTTCCAATCAAATGAGATTGTTCTAAAATACTAATTCATATTTCAGGCATTTTTTTATGAGGAGAAAGGTGATGGTGGTTTTTCAGTCTTCCCAGTAAGTGGAAAATCACTCGATTTGGCATTTATATCGTCACACCATTTGGCACATGATACTTACTTGAGTCAGCCAGTTACCATGCATAATTTCATGTCTGTAGCTCAAATTGTTTGATCTCCAATTTGCTATGTGCTGTGTTATTTGCCAATCTTATATAAGTTGGTTCTTTAAGATACAGTTTAGCTTGTTGGTTAAACACAGTATCTGGAATTACACTGCCTGGGTTTAAATCTTTGCCCACTGACTTGCTAGTTGTGTCTTTGAACAAATTCTTAGCTTAATTTCCCTACTTATAAAATAATGGTACCTACTTTATGGAGTTATTATGAAGATTAAATGAAGTAATCATACAAAGCTGTTAACGCAGTGTATGACACATAAACCTAATTAATACATTCATTTGGTAAATAAATTAATAAACTTTTGTTTTTATGGCTCTGTTACTGTTAAATTGCTGTTACAGAAGCAATTTAATAGTTTCCTATGGGAGATTGTTTCTTGTGCTATTTTATATTTTAGCTCAACAATCTGCTAGTAAAGAGTGCTATTAATAAGGAAAATAGAATTAAACCAACATTGATCATATATTATGTGCTCAGCTTTTTTCTAGATTGACATAGTCCAGCATGGTAGCTACTAGTCATATATGGCTATTTAAATTTAAAATAATTAAAATTATGTATCAATAGATGAATGAATTAAAAAGTTGTGGGGTGTATACACACACACACACACAGAGTGAATATGACTCAGCCATAAAAAACAATGGAATCCTGCAATTTGCAACAATGTGGATGGACCTAGAGCATACTGTGCTCAATGAAAAAAGTCAAAGACAGATACTCTGTTACCATTTGTATGTGAAATCTAAAAAACAGTGAATGTATATAGCAAAGCAGAAGCAGATTTACAGATACAGAGAATAAGCTATTGCTTACCAGTGAGGATAGGAAAGAGAGGAGAGGCAAGATAGGGGCATGGGATTAAGAAGTACAGACTACTATGTATAAAAAGGATATATTGTAAAACAGGGGAATGTAGCTATTTTATAACTTTAAATGGAGTATAATGTATAAAAATATTGAATCCCTATACAAGACACCTGAAACTGATATAATATTGTAAATCAACTGTGTTTTGAATAAAAAAAACTTGCTTCAATTTAATTTAAAATTCAGTTCCTATGTGAGAGTCTCTTGAACTTTGAAAGAGAAATAAACTTGTTTCTTTAAAGAAAAGACTTTGGTTCCTCAGTCACATTAGTCACATTTTAAGTGCTCAATGGCTACTTGTGGCTAGTGGCTATCATACTGGAAATTATAGATATAAAGTTTGAAAACTAGTGTAATTGAATGATTTCTGATACAGGCAGTATAGCACCAGCTCTCCTGTGAGCTAGATGAAAAACCTTGGGAGAAAGAACATATGGGTAATTTTAATAGTTTCTTTCAGCTCCCAGATAGCATGATTTAAAGATCTAATGTCAAATACTACAAAACTATAGTAATCAAAACAAGGTGATATTGGCACAAAAACAGACATATAGGTCAATGGAATGGAATAGAGAGCCCAGAAATAAACCACATACTTGCTGTCAGTTAATCTACAACAAAATAAGTGAGAATATCCAATGAAGAAAAGACAATCTTTAGCAAGTGATATTGGCAAAGCTGGACAGTTAAATGTAAATCAGTGAAATTAGAACACTTTCTCACACCAAGTACAAAAATAAACTCAAAAATGGTTAAAGACCCAAATATGCAACATGACACCATAAAACTCCTATAAGAAAACATATGCAAAACATTCTTTGACATAAATTATGGCAATATTTTCTTAGAGCAGTCTCCCAAGGCAAAAGAAATAAAAGCAAAAATGAAGAAATAGAACCTAATCAAAATAAAAGCTTTTGCACAATGAAGGAAACCATCAGCAAAATAAAAGGCAACCTATGGAATGGGAGAAAATATTTGCAAATGGTGTTACTGACAAGGGGTTAATATCCAAAATATATTAACAGCTCATAAAACTCACTATAAAAAAATTTTTTTTAAGTGGGAAGAAGATTTAAATACACATTTCTCCAGAGAAGATATACAGGTGACCAACGGACACATGAAAAGATGCTCAACATCGTTCAGTTCAGTTCAGTTCAGTTGCTCAGTCGTGTCCGACTCTTTGCAACCTCATGAATCGCAGCACGCCAGGCCTCCCTATCCGTCACCAACTCCCGGAGTTCACCCAAACTCATATCCATCGAGTCAGTGATGCCATCCAGCCATCTCATCCTCTGTCGTCCCCTTCTCCTCGTGCCCCCAATCCCTCCCAGCATCAGAGTCTTTTCCAATGAGTCAACATCGTTAATTATTAGAAAGTGAAAGTCGCTCTGTCATGTCTGACTCTTTGTGACTTCATAGACTATGTAGTCTGTGGAATTCTCCAGGCAAGAATACTGGAGTGGGTAGCCATTCCCTTCTCTAAGGGATTTTCCCACCCCAGGGATCAAACCCAGATCTCCCACATTGCAGGCAGATTGTTTATCAGTTGAGCCATGAGGGAAGCCCAAGAATACTGGTGTGGGTAACCTGTCCCTTCTCCAGTGGGTCTTCCTGACCCAGGAATCAAATGGGGGTCTCCTGCATTGCAGGTGGATTCTTTTAATTATTAGAGAAATGAGAAAGGCAAATCAAAACTGTATTGAGGTATCACCTCACACCAGTCAGAATGGTTATTATCAAAAAGTCTAAAAATAATAGGGATTTCCTTGATGGTCCAGTGTCAGGACTCTGTGCTCCCAATGCAGGGGGCACAGGTTTGATCCCCCTCAGGGAACTAAGATCCCACATGCTGCATAGAACCGTCAAAAAATAAAAATAAAAAGTCTACAAATAATAAATGGTGGAGAACATTGGAGAAAAAGGAAATCTTATACATATTGGTGGGAATGCAAATTGGTGCAGCCACTATGGAAAACAGTATCCCTAAAAAATTAAAAGTTGCCATATGATCCAGCAACCCCACTCCTGAGTATACAGCCAGAAAAGACAAAAGCTTTAATTTGAAAAGATACATGTAGCCCAGTATTCATAGTAGCACTGTTTACAACAGCCAAGACACGGAGACAGCCCGAGTACCCATCAACAGACAATTGGTTTAAAAAGATGTGGTATGTATACACAGTGGAACACTACTCAGCCGTAAAAGAGAATGAAATAATGCCATTTGCAGCAACAAGGATGGACATAGAGAATATCATATTAAGTGAAATAAGTCAGGTAGAGAAAGACAGATATTTTATTGTATCACTTATACGTGGAATCTAAAATATAATACAAATGAATCTATATGCAAAACAGAAACAGACTCACAGACATGGAAAACAAACATGGTTGCTAAAGGAGAAAGGGAGGAGTAGGGGTTAAATTAGAGTATGGGATGAACAGAAACAAACTACATGGAATAGATAAAGAAACAAGGATTTTGGAAGAAAAGCTATGAAAAGCCTAGACAGAGTATTCAAAAGCAGAGACATCACTTTGCTGACAAAGGTCTGTGTAGTCAAAGCTATGATTTTTCCAGTAGTTATGTATGGATGTGAGAATTGGACCATAAAGAAGGTAGAGGGCCAAAGACTGATACTTTTGATCTGTGCTTCTGGATTACAAGATCAAACCAGTCAGTTCTAAGGAAAATCAATCCTGAATATTCACTGGAAGGACTGATACTGAAGCTGAAGCTCCAGTACTTTGGCCACCTGATGTGAAGCGCTGGCTCATTGGAAAAGACCCTGATGCTGGGTAAAACTGGGGGCAGGAGAAGAGGGAGGTGACAGAGGATGAGATGGTTGAATGGCATCACCAACTCAGTGGACATGAATCTGCGCAAACTCCGGGAGATAGTGAAGGATAGGGAAGCCTGGCATTCTGTAGTCCAGGAGGTCGTAAAGGGTTGGACACAACTTAGTGACTGAACAACAGCAAACTATATTCAATATCTTAAAATAACCTATAATGGAAAATAGTCCGAAAAAGTAAATATATATAACTGAAGTCACTTTGCTGTACACCTGAAAAAAACCACGAGATTGTAAATTAAAACTATACTTCAGTTTAAAAAAAAACCTGACATCAAGACCATAACTAGGACTTCCCTGGTGGTCCAGTGGTTAAGAATCCGCCTGCCAGTGCAGGGGACATGGATATGATCCCTGGTCCGAGAAGATCTCACGTCGGGCAGCTAAGCCCATATACCACAGTTACTAAGCCCACACTCTGTAGCCTAAGAGCTGCAACCATTGAGCCCACATGCTTCAACTCATGAAGCCTGTGTGCCCCAGAGGCTGTGTTCCACAAGAGAAGCCCCTGCACCACAATTAGAGAATAGCCCCCACTCACTACAACTCGAGAAAGCCTTAATGCAGCAACCAAGGCCCAGTGCAGCCAAAAATAAATTCACTTTTTAAAATGACCATAACTAGACTTGAATTTTTTTTTTTTTTAAGTGAAAGGGATAGAATATATAGGAAAGAATTTCAGGTATCGATCATTTCTAGAAGTGACTTGTCTCAGCACTCTGGCCTGAATTTGAGTGTGTTTAGTCTGGTTAATGGTAGGCAGGTATTGTATGCTCCTGTCCTAGAAAAACCCTGTTGCCTTGAGCCTTCTATTCAAAGGACAATATTGTCCTCTTGCCTTTGGTGGCTGACACAAAGACATCATCTGTTTATTGGTATTGGTGAGGTCATGTGACCTTGTAAACAGATGGCCCAGGTGAAACCTTGGCTTTGCAGGTCTTGTCCCCTAAACGCAACCAACCATTTGTTACTTGTGATTAAAATATCACTAACAGGGGTAATTTCACAAGCTTTTTGGCAAATGTGGTTAGCAGGATGTGACATGACACAGCACTGCTTTCTTCCTGCACGTGCCTTCTCCCTTGAGGCCTCGTCTCCCTGCTCGCCCATCTCACCCATGCCCAGGCTTGCCTTCTAGCTCACCTGCTCCAGATGGGCAGCACAGTGGGAGGATGCTGGCAAAGGCAGATGTGTTTATTTTCCGGAGACAAAATGTTGTGTTGCTGCAGATGGCAGTGCCTCGGAGCAAATGGCAGCCTTTGACACTGCTGCCACGCAGCCTGGGCATCTTGACAGACAGAGCTGGCTCACTCTTGGTGATGAGGAAATTGGAAAAAAAAAAAAATACCAAGACGTTCCTCATGGAACTCATGGAGTTTCAGTGCAGTCAATAGTTTTTAAGACCTGGAGAGGTGGTTTCTTCCCTGCCAGACCTCAGTTAGCTAGTCAGCTAGCTGGATTTTCACTATGGGCCAAGAGTTATATCTGTTAATTACTTTTGTCTACTAGCCTTAATAGAACATAGAGTAAAAACTTAAATGGCTACATATAGATGGACATTCAATGGTATTGCAAAACATGCATTTCAAGTCACATCTCACTGGAATCTCTCAGGGTTGGAAGTGACTCATGTCTGCCCCATTGGAGATACCACCATTCTATTTTTAGTGATCTTTTTGATTATCCAAAGGCCCAGGGACAGATGTGCCCTGAAGTTCAAATGCCTTAATTAATATGACAACACTTTGTGCTTATATGTTTTTCTGCCAAGAAGAATAAGAATTCTGACAGCTGCCCTTTTAAGCAGTTTATTTATACAGTCATTAGGGCTTGACTCAGTCCATTAAGGAGACAAAGACTTGGATGTTGAATCATTGCGCCTACTAGTTTCCTAGGGAAAAAAATGACTTAAGAACATTTTTCTCTGAAAGTTACTAGCTTTACCAGGAAACCTTTTTTCTTTTTCTTTTTTTTTTTCTTAAATATGTGCTGTTTTTCCCAGTCCTAGTGCTGATAGAGTTAGGAGTTTGCAGGTGTAAAGTCCTCCCCCCTCGCCTTCCCCATCTCTCTCCAGGGGGTTGTATGTGAGAAGGTGTTGCTTTCTCGCTCGGAGAGCATATATGTGCTACCCTGTTGTATGCCTGCTGTGAGCATAGAGAACCCCTATTCTCCGCTGAGTGGAATGAGCCTGTTGGGTGGTTGGGACTGTGTAACCTCATAATGCCAACTTTTCACTTAAAGCATCTTTCCTGTCCACAGTGGGGGTGAAGCAGTATAAGTAATTGGCCTTAAATTTGTGTGTTTTGAAACTTTTATCTTGAAAATTATGTGGTTTCCTGTTAGGATTTGGTTTAAGCCATAAGCAGTAGAATACTGTTTTACTAAGCAGCAAAGTGTTTACCATTAGAAATATACAGATTTACCCCACCTTTTAAGATTGCTTTAAACCAGTGCCTTTGCCTGTGTGGGCATGCCCTCACACATATTCAGATACAAATACACACGTACCCTGGCATCTTAGTGCTTCTCTTTACCTGCCGTGGACCAGGATCGTGCAGAGATAAGAATTCAGGGGCTGATCCCCACAGGGGAATAGGAAGCCTTTGAAAGGAGAAATAGTTGACTGTTCTATTTCTTGACTTTGGTTGTAGTTAAATCTGTGTTCACTTTATTCACTAAACCATATGTGTATATTTTATGCACTTTTATGTGAGTGTATTATTTCACCAAAAAAGTTTAATAGCATAAAAAGGAAGAGTAAAGGGGTAGGAAAGCATAACACATTTTTTTAAAAGCTAAAAATGGAAAAAAAGTTTCAGACGTACCGTTACTTTTGAGTGTAGATGAAGCAGATAGTATGAAGTAGATTGGAAAGAAAAGGGAAGGGAGAGGAAGTAATCTGAATTTTTATTAACTGAAATACTTTGCCAGAATTTCACATTTCCTTTTCTGATGCCTCCTAATTTGTACAGTATAATATAGCTAAGAAGTTCCATAGGTCCTGCTAGCCATCCATTCAACAAATCTATAGCCTGCACTGTCCCTGGGAGCTGAAGAAATGTGCAAAGCTTAGGATGTGCCTTCAGACGGGGTGGTGGAGAAGTAAACAGCTATACTGCAGAGCGACAAGTACCACAACAGCCTTCAGGTAGTTGCTCTGTAAAGTGAGCCTAACTTGAGTGTTGAAGGACCAGCTGTCATTAGGCTAAGAGGAAGCAGAAAGGAACACTGAAAGTGCAGACCTAGAGGAGTGAGAGAGGGTTAGGTGGTGGCGGTGATGGTTTCATTGCTAAGTCGTGTCTGGCTCTTGTGACCCCATGGGCTGTAGCCTGCCAGGCTCCCCCATCCATAGGATTCTTCAGACAAGAAAACTGGAGCGGGTTGCCATTTCCTTTGGCACAGTCATTTTCTAATGATGTTTGGGGCAGGCACAAATAGTTTTCTGAGCCTCCTACTCCTCATTTTTTACCTGTTTTAACTAGTGGGTACTGGATACGAATTAGGGCTCTTCTGATGGAAAAACAAGTAGAAATACATAACTTCATATAGTTTTTACTGTAAACACGATATATACAAAATCTGTAATCTAAAGTAGTTTGTTAAATATGGCTCAGGGCTTTAGGGGAATGGTAAAAGATTGAAACTAGAGAGTTAGTCCATGTCATGAAGACTGATAAAAAAAAAAAGCTCTTGTGCTAAAGCAGTGGGCCTCTCTGGAAGCTTGTTGGCTAAGAGGAGGTTGGCATGATCAGATGAGGTTTGGTTAGACCATTGGCCACTCTTTGGTAGATCGTTTGGGCAAAGTAGACGGCAGCAGTGGCTCAGTGGTAGAGGATTCTGCAGTGCAGGAGACATAGGAGACGGGGGTTTGATCCCTGGGTTGGGAAGACCTCCTGGAGGATGCAAGAGCAACCCACTTAGGGTTGCAATACTCAGGCAAGTATTCTTGCCTGAAAAATCCCATGGACAGAGGAGCCTGGCAGGCTAGAGTTAGATATGACTGAGCACAGCACACAGCACAAAAGGAAGCAGGAAGACTAATGAGGAGCTTTCATGTCCATTGTGTTGGGCCTAGGCTGCTATTGGGGAGCACTGTGTTCTAGTTCAAGTGCTTCAAAATAGTCTTTTCCCCAGGATTTTCTAGTTGCTATGGGCATCTGAAAACATACAACTATATGTAGTCCTAAGTAGTTTTTTTTCCAGCGACTTACTTATTAATTCAGGGAGATGAATCAGGACACATGCTCAACATTCAAAGATACTCGTGGGTGGGAGTTCCTTGATGGCCTAGTGGTTAGGATCCTGTGCTTTCACTACCACAAACCAGGTTCACTCCCTAGTTGGGAACTGATACACCACACTGAGCAGTGTAGCAAAACGAAACAACCCCAAACAAAGATATTCATGGGCACGTTTACCATATGCAACTTAATATACATCTGCCTTGGGGTGTACAGAGCGTGACTTTGGCCCTGGAATTTTTTGGGAACCAATGAAGGTATATGGACAGAGTCTTATATTGGGTTGACCAAAAAGTTCATTTGCGTTTTTCTGTAAGCTATTATGGAAAAACCCAAACAAACTTTTTGTCTAACCCAGAATTTTCCCTGGAAACTGCCAGCTCATGAAAAAAAAATTCAAGTGACCTTGTTGCAGACGTGGTGCTGTTAGTTTTACCATTGCACAGTCAGCAATTTTATTTTGATGTTATTTGGGAGAAAGCAGTATTTTTGATTAGCAAGTAAAATTAATGTAGAAAACAAATACTGTGTTAACTAGTTGGTATAATAAGACAGCTGTGCCATGTTGCATTTCAACTCATTAAATTTCTGAACTTCTAATTACAATGAGATTACAACTTTAATAGAAGAACCACTCAAACTTGGGGTTAGTGATGGTTTTAGAGAGGTAAAATTTACAGAAATTTCATAAATATTGAGTATAATTTTGCTAAAAATTGAAATATACACAGTATTTAATTTTTTGCTTATAAAATTCAGATTCAGTTGACATTTATTAGGCACCTATTACTTACTGGGCCTTCTTCTAGAAACTTTTAACACAGATGAGTACTTTTCATTCCTTGCAGCTATCAGGCAAGCAGGACTGTCCCCATATTCAGATGGGGCACTTGAAACTTCAAGGCCAAGTGGACTGTCTTTTGTAACACAACTGTAAAGTGCTAAAGCCTCATTTGACCTCGAGTCCTTATTTTTCACAAAAACACATGCCTAACTTTTAGCATATGTTATTTTAAAAATATAATTTTCCAGGGAAACTCTGTATTTCCCCATATATGTTCGTTACTCACGAGAGCTTCTTTGTGCTCTCATGACGACCTAGGGAGAATATCTCTGCCATGGTGTGTCCTGTTGTAATTGTTTCCTCTGTTATCTTCCACATGTGAACATAGGAATGTGTGTTTGTGTAAATAAAATCCTCCAATTGGCTGACTCCTCATTCAGGCTTCCCTCATAGCTCAGTCAGTAAAGAATCTGCCTGCAGTACAGGAGACCTGGGTTGGATTCCTGGGTTGGGAAGATCCCCTGGAGAAGGAAATGGAAACCCACTCCAGTGTTCTTGCCTGGAGGATCCCATGGACAANAAAAAAATGACTTAAGAACATTTTTCTCTGAAAGTTACTAGCTTTACCAGGAAACCTTTTTTCTTTTTCTTTTTTTTTTTCTTAAATATGTGCTGTTTTTCCCAGTCCTAGTGCTGATAGAGTTAGGAGTTTGCAGGTGTAAAGTCCTCCCCCCTCGCCTTCCCCATCTCTCTCCAGGGGGTTGTATGTGAGAAGGTGTTGCTTTCTCGCTCGGAGAGCATATATGTGCTACCCTGTTGTATGCCTGCTGTGAGCATAGAGAACCCCTATTCTCCGCTGAGTGGAATGAGCCTGTTGGGTGGTTGGGACTGTGTAACCTCATAATGCCAACTTTTCACTTAAAGCATCTTTCCTGTCCACAGTGGGGGTGAAGCAGTATAAGTAATTGGCCTTAAATTTGTGTGTTTTGAAACTTTTATCTTGAAAATTATGTGGTTTCCTGTTAGGATTTGGTTTAAGCCATAAGCAGTAGAATACTGTTTTACTAAGCAGCAAAGTGTTTACCATTAGAAATATACAGATTTACCCCACCTTTTAAGATTGCTTTAAACCAGTGCCTTTGCCTGTGTGGGCATGCCCTCACACATATTCAGATACAAATACACACGTACCCTGGCATCTTAGTGCTTCTCTTTACCTGCCGTGGACCAGGATCGTGCAGAGATAAGAATTCAGGGGCTGATCCCCACAGGGGAATAGGAAGCCTTTGAAAGGAGAAATAGTTGACTGTTCTATTTCTTGACTTTGGTTGTAGTTAAATCTGTGTTCACTTTATTCACTAAACCATATGTGTATATTTTATGCACTTTTATGTGAGTGTATTATTTCACCAAAAAAGTTTAATAGCATAAAAAGGAAGAGTAAAGGGGTAGGAAAGCATAACACATTTTTTTAAAAGCTAAAAATGGAAAAAAAGTTTCAGACGTACCGTTACTTTTGAGTGTAGATGAAGCAGATAGTATGAAGTAGATTGGAAAGAAAAGGGAAGGGAGAGGAAGTAATCTGAATTTTTATTAACTGAAATACTTTGCCAGAATTTCACATTTCCTTTTCTGATGCCTCCTAATTTGTACAGTATAATATAGCTAAGAAGTTCCATAGGTCCTGCTAGCCATCCATTCAACAAATCTATAGCCTGCACTGTCCCTGGGAGCTGAAGAAATGTGCAAAGCTTAGGATGTGCCTTCAGACGGGGTGGTGGAGAAGTAAACAGCTATACTGCAGAGCGACAAGTACCACAACAGCCTTCAGGTAGTTGCTCTGTAAAGTGAGCCTAACTTGAGTGTTGAAGGACCAGCTGTCATTAGGCTAAGAGGAAGCAGAAAGGAACACTGAAAGTGCAGACCTAGAGGAGTGAGAGAGGGTTAGGTGGTGGCGGTGATGGTTTCATTGCTAAGTCGTGTCTGGCTCTTGTGACCCCATGGGCTGTAGCCTGCCAGGCTCCCCCATCCATAGGATTCTTCAGACAAGAAAACTGGAGCGGGTTGCCATTTCCTTTGGCACAGTCATTTTCTAATGATGTTTGGGGCAGGCACAAATAGTTTTCTGAGCCTCCTACTCCTCATTTTTTACCTGTTTTAACTAGTGGGTACTGGATACGAATTAGGGCTCTTCTGATGGAAAAACAAGTAGAAATACATAACTTCATATAGTTTTTACTGTAAACACGATATATACAAAATCTGTAATCTAAAGTAGTTTGTTAAATATGGCTCAGGGCTTTAGGGGAATGGTAAAAGATTGAAACTAGAGAGTTAGTCCATGTCATGAAGACTGATAAAAAAAAAAAGCTCTTGTGCTAAAGCAGTGGGCCTCTCTGGAAGCTTGTTGGCTAAGAGGAGGTTGGCATGATCAGATGAGGTTTGGTTAGACCATTGGCCACTCTTTGGTAGATCGTTTGGGCAAAGTAGACGGCAGCAGTGGCTCAGTGGTAGAGGATTCTGCAGTGCAGGAGACATAGGAGACGGGGGTTTGATCCCTGGGTTGGGAAGACCTCCTGGAGGATGCAAGAGCAACCCACTTAGGGTTGCAATACTCAGGCAAGTATTCTTGCCTGAAAAATCCCATGGACAGAGGAGCCTGGCAGGCTAGAGTTAGATATGACTGAGCACAGCACACAGCACAAAAGGAAGCAGGAAGACTAATGAGGAGCTTTCATGTCCATTGTGTTGGGCCTAGGCTGCTATTGGGGAGCACTGTGTTCTAGTTCAAGTGCTTCAAAATAGTCTTTTCCCCAGGATTTTCTAGTTGCTATGGGCATCTGAAAACATACAACTATATGTAGTCCTAAGTAGTTTTTTTTCCAGCGACTTACTTATTAATTCAGGGAGATGAATCAGGACACATGCTCAACATTCAAAGATACTCGTGGGTGGGAGTTCCTTGATGGCCTAGTGGTTAGGATCCTGTGCTTTCACTACCACAAACCAGGTTCACTCCCTAGTTGGGAACTGATACACCACACTGAGCAGTGTAGCAAAACGAAACAACCCCAAACAAAGATATTCATGGGCACGTTTACCATATGCAACTTAATATACATCTGCCTTGGGGTGTACAGAGCGTGACTTTGGCCCTGGAATTTTTGGGGAACCAATGAAGGTATATGGACAGAGTCTTATATTGGGTTGACCAAAAAGTTCATTTGCGTTTTTCTGTAAGCTATTATGGAAAAACCCAAACAAACTTTTTGTCTAACCCAGAATTTTCCCTGGAAACTGCCAGCTCATGAAAAAAAAATTCAAGTGACCTTGTTGCAGACGTGGTGCTGTTAGTTTTACCATTGCACAGTCAGCAATTTTATTTTGATGTTATTTGGGAGAAAGCAGTATTTTTGATTAGCAAGTAAAATTAATGTAGAAAACAAATACTGTGTTAACTAGTTGGTATAATAAGACAGCTGTGCCATGTTGCATTTCAACTCATTAAATTTCTGAACTTCTAATTACAATGAGATTACAACTTTAATAGAAGAACCACTCAAACTTGGGGTTAGTGATGGTTTTAGAGAGGTAAAATTTACAGAAATTTCATAAATATTGAGTATAATTTTGCTAAAAATTGAAATATACACAGTATTTAATTTTTTGCTTATAAAATTCAGATTCAGTTGACATTTATTAGGCACCTATTACTTACTGGGCCTTCTTCTAGAAACTTTTAACACAGATGAGTACTTTTCATTCCTTGCAGCTATCAGGCAAGCAGGACTGTCCCCATATTCAGATGGGGCACTTGAAACTTCAAGGCCAAGTGGACTGTCTTTTGTAACACAACTGTAAAGTGCTAAAGCCTCATTTGACCTCGAGTCCTTATTTTTCACAAAAACACATGCCTAACTTTTAGCATATGTTATTTTAAAAATATAATTTTCCAGGGAAACTCTGTATTTCCCCATATATGTTCGTTACTCACGAGAGCTTCTTTGTGCTCTCATGACGACCTAGGGAGAATATCTCTGCCATGGTGTGTCCTGTTGTAATTGTTTCCTCTGTTATCTTCCACATGTGAACATAGGAATGTGTGTTTGTGTAAATAAAATCCTCCAATTGGCTGACTCCTCATTCAGGCTTCCCTCATAGCTCAGTCAGTAAAGAATCTGCCTGCAGTGCAGGAGACCTGGGTTGGATTCCTGGGTTGGGAAGATCCCCTGGAGAAGGAAATGGAAACCCACTCCAGTGTTCTTGCCTGGAGGATCCCATGGACAAATCACCGGGTTGCGAAGAGTCGGACACGACTGAGCATCAGCTAACACCGACGCTTTCATTCAGTCTCATGATTTCAGCTGTACGTTATTTTTTCTTTCCAGTTGCTTCTGAACAGCTCAGTTTAAGCCTCATTGGGTCTAAATTGAGTTTTTCACATTTGCTCTACCTCCTTGCCCTTTTTTGAGCATCCTCTTAACTGCTCTTTCTCTCTCACCTTCTATTTCACTATTCATTAATTCCTATCTATTCTGCCTTCTAAATGTATTTTATATTCCATGTCTCCCTCCATCCCTACTGCTTCTGCAGTGTTCTAAGACATGAAAAAAGGCTTATGATTGGCATGGGAATGAGGATGGTTTTCACTGGTTCCTCCATAATTTATATACGGAAGCTCTTTTTTTCTTTTTTTTTTTGCTCAGCTGCATGGCTTGCAGGATCTCCGTTCCCCAGACAGGGATTGGACCCAGGCCACAGCAGTGAAAGCCTGGAATCCTAACCACTAGACCATCAGGGAACTCCCCTTAAGTTCATATTTCATAGTCTCCGAAGCCAATGACGGTTATCTTTCCAATTCCTGTTATCTCAGTTCCTCTCTGCTTTCTACTGAAATCACCTACTTCACTAAGTATACATGTCCCGTATTCCCCAGTACCCAAGTATTCCCCGTTCCTTTGTGTCTTTACCTTCACAAATGCTGTTTCCTCCATCCGAAATCTTTGCTACTCCAGTCTGTCTTGTCAGCTCCTTCCAGATCCAGGTTTCCATCTTTATCACCAAACACAGTGCTTCTCACATAAGTGCTCAGTAATATTTATTGAATTTATAATATATTCACATTGCACTTGCAAAAGTGAAGTTGGTTAGGACATTCCCTCCTTTCATAATTATTCTGTGCAGCCTCAGAGAATTCTCTCAGGATTTAGTTGAAGCCTTTTATAAACTCTGTATGGTTTTACTTGAAGCATAGTCACCCCTGTTGTTAGAAAGAAGAGATTGATGGTTTTCCTTAAAAGAGATTCTTGTCAAAGAGGATTAAAGTCAAAGTACAAGTGATTCTGTATTGCTTAGGCGTTAGGGGTAAGGAGTTCTTCCTCAGCTCCAGTACTATCCCCATCCATAATCTTTTAGAGCTGGGAAAGCTACTTGGTCACAAGAACAGTTGGAAGCTGCTAAAATCTTTTAGATTTTCTAGAAGTGTTTGAAGTAGTGAACATTGCAATTCCAGTATAAGTACAAAGCCTTTCTTTAATTAAAGTGGCAAAATTAACATTGAAATTTTAAAGTTATACCACCTAATCTAGCCAAAGCAGATAGCTGATAAAATCTGTTGGTCATTGGAAACAAGCTCCTGATTCACAGGTCAGAGTACCAGTGTAAGAAAATAACAATGGATCCATTTTATTTATTAACAAAGTTGAAAAACTGAGCATTGGCAAAGCAGTTAAGGTATAAGCATCTATTTATATTTATTTAGTGTAGCTTGCATAGTTGTAGACCCTTTAGAGAAGTCATAATGGTCTGACATTAAACCTGTCCTTTTAAAACTTAAAATATTATTGGTCATATAAGAGGTAAAACATGAAATAGAGAACAATAGATGCTGGTATGCAAAACAGTACATTCTGAACTTTTTGAGTGTGAAACTGACATTTACATATTGAATCATATTTTCACACTAATTTCCATTTTGTGGAGGCAGCATCGTTTCCTAGAAAAGCACACAAGACTTGAGATTAGAAAGCCTGAATTCTGGTCCTGACTCTAAGCTGTATAATTTAGAGTAACTCACTGTCCCCTCTTTGAACCCAAGTCCCGCATTTATGAGAGGGACATTGGATAAACTAGACGAGCTCTTAGATCCCTTCTAACTGTAAACTGCACTTTTGTGAAATATTCTTGGTGCCAAAGATGAAATTTTAGGCAGCTTTGACAATTGACTAGACTAAATGAGATAGCAGGCACTGTTCCCTTCAAAGCCCAGTCTCTGTTTAGAAGCTGCTTTATTGAAACACTGGCATCATTAGCCAAATCCTTTGTCCCGTTGGTGGTTCTACCTCTCCTACCAAATTACTGGCCCATGAGGAATGGAAGTATATTTCACATGCTGCTTAATGTTCCAAGGTGTGCTGCACATTGCAAAGGAAACCGCATCATTCTCCAAGGTACCTCACTTGGAGCGATGTCGTCCTGTTCAATTAGAGGTGGGAAACGCTGGCCTGGCTCCAAAGGAAGACTGTCAGTTCCTCTCCTTTTCTGTGTCCACGCTCGGCAGGATGCTTCCTCACGCCCACCTCTCTCCCCCTTGCTGTGACTTTGGCTTCCGCCAGATGTCACACCGCTGCTTGTCACCGCCCAGACTCTCGTCGCTAATTTTGTTGTTTCAGTGTATTTATCACAACTGTTCTCTTTAGCTGTAAAATTTATGGAATTTCACACTCTTCTTAATCACTACAGTGTTTCTTTTTCATGAGAGAGGGAATATACAAGGAGTTGTATGCACAAGAGTTAGAAGGAAATGCTCCAAGAGTTAGAAGGAAAGTTTGCATGTGTGTGCCATGTATACCTCGCACTTTCAAACGTACAAGGGAATTGAGCTCAGAGGTACAAAGTGAAACTGAACTCAGTTCTGCAGGGCTCACAGGTACTTAGGAAGTCCATTTCAATCCCAAGGAGAGGGACATAAGAGATGTGCTTATTGGCTAATTCTTCTGGCTTTAATTGTATTCCTTTTAGCAACAGAAAAAGGTGGGTAATTTTATTAGCATTCTGTGGTACTTGTTTTTTTTTGAGCCATGCTGTGTCACTTGTGGGATCTTAGTACCCTGACCAAGGATTGAACCCAAGTCCTCAGCAGTGAAAGCCTGCCATCTTAACCACTAGACCACCAGGGAATTCGCTGGTACATCTTCTTGACCTTACTATTATCTAGTTAGATCTGTTAATAATGTGATCAAATCCTAAAAGTGGTGGTGGTGACGATGGTGATACCGATCATCCGTGTTCTTACTGTGTAACAGGCATTTCATTGAGCACATTTACTGTTCAGTCTCTCAGTAGTGTTTGACCATTTGTGACCCCATGGCCTGCACCACACCAGGCGGAACCTGTCCTTTGCCGTCTCCTGAAGCTTGCTCAAAACTCGTGTCTATTGAGTTGGTGATGCCATCCAACCATCTCATCCTCTGTCGTCTCCTTCTCCTTCTGCCTTCAGTCTTTCCCAGCATCAGGGTCTTTTCTAGTGAGTCAGCACTTCACATCAGATGGCCAAAGTATTGGAGCATCAGCTTCAGCGTTAGTCCTTCCAATGAATATTCAGGCTTGATTTCCTTTAGGATTGACTGGTTTGATCTCTTGCAGTTTAAGGAACTCTCAAGAGTCTTCTCCAGCACCACAGTTCAAAATCATCAGTTCTTCTGTGTTCAGCCTTTTTTATTGTCCAGTTCTCAAATTTGTACATGACTACTGGAAAAACCATAGCTTTTACAAGATGGGCCTTTGTAGGCAGAGTTACGTCTGCTTTTTTAAATACACTGTCTAGGTTTGTCATTACTTTTATTCCAAGGAGCAAGTGTCTTAATTTCATGGCTATAGTCACCTTCCACAGTGATTTTGGAGCCCAAGAAAATAAAGTCTGTCACCATTTCCACTGTTTCCCCATCTATTTGCCATGAAGTGATGGGACCAGATGCCATGTTCTTGGTGGTGGTTTAGTCGCTAAGTCGTCTCCAACTCTTGTGACCCCGTGGACTGTAGCCCGCCAGGCTCCTCTGCCCATGGGATTCTCCAGGCAAGAATACTGGAGTGGGTTGCCATTTTCTTCTCCAGGGGATCTTCCTAACCCAGGAAACGAACCTGGGTCTCCGGCATTGCAGATAGATTCTTTACCAACTGAGCCACCAGGGAAGCTTAGTTTTTTGAATGTTGAGTTTTAAGCCAACTTTTTCACTCTCCTCTTTCATCTTCTTCAAGAGACTCTTTAATTCCTCTACTGAAGGCACATTACATTTGTTTACTTAAACCTTGCCATAACCTTATAATGATAGATACTCTTATTATCCCTATTGTATAGATGAGGAAATCTCAAAATGACTTAAAGATCTCCACTTAAAAAATAAGCTTATATCATGTATTTTTTTAAGGTGGGAAAAGATATCAATTTATCAGTATTATTTTTTTCTTTCCCTGCTTATAAAAAGAGGCAAAATTTTGGTTGTACTTCATTTTAGAAACTAAAGTTCATTTTGAGTTCCCAGGGTGGTTCATTTAAATTTGAGTGTGTCAGTTAGATACAAATTCACTTTTTAACTTTTAAAAAGTATCTATCTGTTTGCTCAGCTGGGATCTTCATTGTGTCACGCTTGGATCTTCCATTGCAGCACGTGGGCTCAGTAGTTCTGGTGTGTGAGCTTAGTTGCTCCACAGTATGTGGGATCTTAGTTCCCTGACCAGGGATCAAACCTGTGTCCCCTGCATTGCAAGGCAGATTCTTAACTGCTGGACCACCAGAGAAGTCCTTGAATACAACTTTAAACCTAAACATGTTGGCATTTGCCCTGCAAACCGTTGATGGTGATCCTTGTGGTCACTGGACAGTGTCTCAGCTAAATGTTTAGATTAATTTATTGGTCACTGGATATTTAGGTTAGTTAAGAATTATGTGTAATATTTAGTGCTAGCCTTTGCTGTGGAAGATGCCTAGACATAGAAGATACTGTTCCTTCCCTTGGGCACTTCATAACTTTGCTTTATTACTTAGACTTGCTATCTAAATAATTAGAATAGTGGAGACAACCAAAGACTTCGATTATATCATGCACAGGATAAAGATTACCTTGTTAAAGATAAAGGATACCTGGCAGTTTTATCATGATTGATTAGTGTTCCCATTTCTTTAGGATAATTGGCAAATTCTCACATGTAATACTGATCATGGAAAAGACGGGAACTGATGAAAAGGTAGACAGAAAGTGAGGCTTACCACTCAGAATGGACATATCTATAAGGGTAGAAATAGTATGAAGGTACTTAATAAGTGGTAATTTGCTCTCTCTCCAAATCTGGATGTAGGGATTGTCGTTTTTTGGTTTTTCAGGCTTCCAGAAAAATGTCTCTATGCCTGTATCAATTTCAAGATAGGTTAGAGTATGTGTACCATGAAGCAGATATGCTCCAAGTGTCAATGCTTGTGAATGTTTGTGACAATGAATACTATCACCTTAGGGCTGCTGCCAAGAGTCCAGGAGGGAGAGAGGAGGAAGCTATCATACATTTCTCCCATGTGTCAGGCAGAGTGCTGGGCACTTTTATAAATAGCCTACCATATCCCTTTAGGAAGATATATATGGGCTATTTATTTCTTTTCCTTTAAATTTTTATTTTCCTTTAACAATTAAAAAAAATTACTAAGGTATAGTTCATTTATAGTGTTTCAGATGTATAGCAGAGTGAATCAGTTATACATACATACATATTCTTTTTCAGACTCTTTCCCACTATAGGTTACTGTAAGATGCTGAGTATAGTCTCCTGTGCTGTACAGTAAGTGTTGTTTATCTATTTTACAATAATGGTCTATATCTGTTAATTCCAAGTTCCAAATATATCCTCCCCCCTTCCTTTTTGGTAACCAAAACTTTCTTGTAGATGTCTGTGAATCTGTTTCAGTTTTGTACGTAAGCTCATTTGCATTTGTTTTTAGAGTCCACATGTATGTGATACTTGTATTTTCTGTCTGACTGACTTCACTTAGTATGATAATCTCTGGGTCCATCCATGTTGCTGCAGATGGCATTATTTCATTCTTTTTAATGACTTATTAGTTATTAATTATGTATGTGTAAATACATGTGCCACATCTTCTTTACCCATTCATTTGTTGAGGGACATTTAGTTTGCTTCCATATTTGGCTATTGTAAACAGGCCTGCTATGATCTTTGGGGTGCGTGTGTCTTTTCAAGTTAGCGCTTTATTCGACTATATGCCCAGGAGTGGGCTTGCTGGATCATATGGTAGCTCTGTTTTCAGTTTTTTGTGGACCCTTCATACTGTTCCCCATAATCACTACACCAGTTTACATTCCCACCAGTAGTGTGGGAGGCTTCCTTTTCCTTTTGTTTTGATCCTGCAGCACAGCATGTGGGCTCTTAGTTCCTTGGCCAGGGATTAAACCCATGCCCCCTGCATTGGGAGAACAGAGAGTCTTAACCACTGGACTGCCAAGGAAGTCCCTATTTATAGGTTTTTAAATGATGGCCATTCAGACTGATGTGAGGGTGGTACCTTATTGTAGTTTGGATTTGCATTTCTCTAATAATTAGTAATGTTGAGCATTTTCTCATGTGCTTTTTGGCCACCTGTATGTCTTTGGAGAAATGTCTAGATCTGCCCATTTTTTGTTGAGTTGTATGAGCTGTTTGTGTATTTTGGAAATTAATCCCCTGTTGGTTGCATCTTCTTTTTAAAAACATTTTGGGTATTTAATTATTTTTGGCTGTGCTGGGTCTTTGTTGCTGTGTGCAGACTTTCTCTTGTTGTGGCGCATGGGCTTCTCACTGCGGTGGCTTCTCTTGTTGTGGAGCATGGCCTCTAGGGTGTGTGGGTTTCAGTATTTGTGGCTCCCAGGCTCCAGAGCACAGACTCAGTAGTTGTGGCGCGTGGGCTTAGTTGCTCCTCAGCATGTGGGATCTCCCTGGACCAGGGATCAAACTCATGTCTTCTGCATTGGCAAATGGACTCTTTACCACTGAGCCAGCAGTGTAGCCCCCTGGTTACATCTTCTGCAAATATTTTCTCCTATTCCACAGACTCTCTTCATTTTGCTTATGGTTTCCTTTGCTGTCAAGATGCTTTTAAGTTTAATTAGGTCCCATTTGTTTATTTTAGTTTTTGTTTCCTTTACTCTAGAAGATGGATCCAAAAAGATAGTGCTGCAAGTTATGTCAGAATGTCCTGGGTCTTACATTTAGCTCTGTAATCTATTTTGAGTTTGTTTTTGTATATGGTGTTGGAGAATGTTCTAATTTCATTCTTTTACATGTAGCTGTCCAGTTTTCCCAGCACTCTTTTCTCCATTGTATATTCTTGCCTCCTTTGTCATAGGTTAGTTGACCATATGTGCATTGGTTTATTTCTGGGCTTTCTCTTCTGTTCCATTAATTTGTGTGTCTATTCTTGTGTCAGTACCATACTGTTTTGATTACTGTAGCTTTGTAATATAGTCTTAAGTCAGTGTGATTCCTCCAGCTGCATTCTTCTTTGTCAAGATTGTTTTGACTGTTTAGGGTATATTTGACTATATGAGGAATTTATCTTGTATCTCATTTGCTAGGAGTGGATGGTCTTCTCTTGAGTGCTTGCCTTGTTTTTTCCATGGACACTGTGAACTTCATAAGTGATTATGTTTCATAACCCTAGTAATTATTTTAGCATTTATTGAACCTTTACTAGGTTTTGGGTACTGTGCTTATTTTGCATGCATTATTTCTTTGAATGTTCACTGCAGTCTTTTTGTAGTAGGTATCCCATGTTTGCAATGAAGACACTTTCAGAGACATTAGGTTACTTACTTTTCTAAAGCTACATGTCTAATAATAAAGCTGGATTTCAAACTCAGACCTAACTCTGTAGTGTAACCCATCTGTTTCTTCCTGACATGAGATATTTATCTTAGCTATTGTTCTCCCCTTCATTTAATTTTAAATGCCTATAGTACAATTTTTTTCTTAGCAACCTGTGTCTAAAGGAAAGTAGAAAGAGAAGGACCCAGGAACCTAGAAAAATAGTATATATGTAATTATAGTGATACTGGCAGTCAACTTAAACTTGAGCCAGTTCTCAGAAGTAGGACCTATCACTTTCTGACGTTTGTTTAGAGATTTCCGTAATCTTTCTTCTTGTGATTCTAGGCATTAGTCACCTATGTATGGAAAAATCTATAAGACTTTTTGATATGATTGTTATTCACACAGCAAATATTTATTGAATATATACTATATGCTTATACATCATTGAACAAGCCAGACAGAGTCCTGCCTTCATGGAGTTTGTAATTGGTATAAATATTTGAATGGGTGGGTTGTGTCTTACACCTACTATGTATTTCCGTAAACACACCACAGTCACACATGTATATGCCATAGGAATTTCACAAAATTGAATGGCTTGGAATTTGTCTTATTCTAGGGAAACACTGTTGCATCAAGAATATGAGAAAATGTAAGAATCAAGAAACCCATCAGTATAGCTTTGTCACTTTGAATACCATGATTCTTAGAGGAGTAAGGGAGTAGCAGTATATAAGACCTTATTTGAAATTAAAAATAAAAAGCAAAAACTCGTGTGAGCCAGAAATCTTTGAAGGAGCATTGTCAGAATTTCAGAAACTGCAAGTTGTTACACAGATGTAATGATTTAATTAGTCTAGATAGCACCATTTATTTATGCTTAAGCATCTCACACATGCAAAAGTTGGTAATTCACAGTCACACAATAATTTGTGAGTTATCTTCTATACCACGTGTTATACCTTCTGAATACCAAGTTTGATGAGCCTGTGTGTCAGATGCTTAAGCATAAATAAATGATATTATATAGACCAGTTAAGCAATACAGTTTGTCTCTGGAATTCTCTTGACAACTTCATATAAAAATTTTGTAGTGGCTTTTACAGATCACGTTAATTGTTTTAAACACAGTTTAATCTCAGTGTGGGCAAGATCCTCATTGGAGAGAGCATATATGGTTTCTGGTGGTTAGATCTCTTTAGATATCTGGGTGGATTCTTAATATACAACTGGATAAAATAGCCGCAAAAGGAATGTCCTCTAGTAAATGGAGAAGGTTTGTTATCCTCTTAGCAAAAAGATGAGCTTATTTTGTGATAGGTAAGTAACTATATCATTAAATCTCTTGGGGAAGGAAACCAGTTCGGATCTCCTTGCTGTATTTCTCTCTTTTTTTGCTTTTCGTTTTGTTTATTTGGCTGCATTGGGTGTTAGTCGTGGCACATGGGGTCTTTGTTGTGGCGAGTGGGCTCAGTAGTTGCCCTGTGGCATGTGGGATATAGTTCTTTGACCAGGGATTGAACCTTCGTCCCCTGCATTGGAAGGTGGGTGTCCCCTGCATTGGAAGGTGGGTTCTTAACCACTGGACTACCAGGAAAGTACCTCTTTTTTGCTTTTCTAATTTTAACTATAAAAACATCATGGTATTCTTTGTCTCCCTGATGTTGTATTAGTGTTGTCATAGTTTTTTTAAAAATACTGTTACATTTATTTTTTATTTTTAGGTAATTAAAACAGTTTTGTTGTTGTTTAAAGTGGTAAGCTATCAAAAAGGAGACTGGGATATAGCTAATATACTAAGAATTTAGGTCACATTTTTTTCTTCCAGAGTTTGGGATGTCTCACCTCTATTATTTTTTTCTCACCATATTTCCTAGAAAATAGAAAGGGGAAGGATTAATTAACCTAGTTTTACACATAAGGTAGTATGTTCTTAGAGGTTAAGTGTCTTGCTTAAGGTCAGACTTATTAAGAATGTAGTCACAGAATGTGGCAGAGAATTCCAGAGACTACTGGCAGAGGTTAGCATGGTACTTACTGGGAAATATAATAGGCAGTTAATTATTTTCTCAAAAAGACTTAACTATTACTGGTTATTTCTTACTCCTCTGAGACTATTCATCATTTCATCTGCAAGGCAGAAACTTGTTTGCAGGTTAGAGCTACTCTGTAATCTTTGGGAAATACTGCTTAGCCCCAGCTGGCTTGGAATTCCAAGTATATAATGTTTTCATGTGTATCTTCTAACATGAGTTAGAATACTTCTTCAAGCTGCCAAGTGCCCATGCTGATCAGTGTTCAAAGAATACAAAACATCACTTTTAAGATCATTGGCTGTAATTACTTTATGCCCCATTATATGATGCATAAATGTATTTAATTTCATTTAATGTCCATTTGATTGAATTTGTATTTAGAGATGAAGATCTGTAGAAATTTACCTCGTTACACTTGCAGGTAATACAAAAAAAGGATATCTATAAAATAGGTTATTATAATTCCTTTTGTCTCAGTGATAAAAATTACCTCTTAGTTATCTTAGCACAGCCTTGTTATATTAGAAAAATAATTAGCATTTCACCTAAATCTACAGTTCTTCTAGAGTTACCACATTTCTTTGAACTTATGAACTTCCATTATTACTGAATGCATTAAAAGTGTAATGACTTGGGAATTCCTTGGTGGTCCGGTAGTTAGGACTTTGCCCTTTCACTGCTTAGGGTGTGGGGTTCAGTCCCTGATCAGGGAGCTAAGATCCTGCAAGCTGTGTGCCATGGCCAAAAAAAAAGTTTAGTGATTTGATTTAAATATTTGAGACCTTCTACGCTTCCCTACCCTGACTTGTTTCTTTCTCTTTTTTTATTCTTTTTTTGTAGTTGATAACACAATATTGTATTAATTCCAGATACACAGCAGAATGATTCAGTTATATATATATACTTTTTTCAGATTATTTTCCATCATAGGCTATTATAAGATTTTGAATATGGTTCCCTATGCTATATAGTAAATCCTGTTACCTATTTTATGTATAGTAGTTTGTTGCTGTTAATCCCATGGTCCTAATTTATAACCCTCCTCCCTTTCCCTTTTTGTAACCATACATATATTTTCTATATCTTTGAGTTAGTTTCTGTTTTGTGTGTAGATTCACTTGTATTATTTCTGGATTTCACATATAAGTGATATCATATAATGTTTTTCTCTGACTTACTTCACTACGTATAATATTATCTAGGTCCATCCATGTTGCTGCAAATGGCAATAATTCATTCTTTCCATGGCTGAATAATATTCCCTTGTATATATGTACCACATCTTCTTAAGCCAGTCATCTGTTGATGGGCACTTGGGTTGTTTCCATGTCTTAGCTATTGTAAATAGTGGTGCTGTGAACATTGGGGTGCATGTATTGAATTAGAGTTTTTGTTTTTTCTTGGACATATACCCAGGAGTAGAATAGAAGGATCATATGGTAGCTCTGTTTTTAGTTTTTAAAGGAATTTCCATATTGTTTTCTATAGTGGCTGCACCAGTTTACATTCCCAGCAACAATGTAGGCCTTTCCTTCACACCCTGTCTAGGATTTATTAAATGTAGCCTAAGACTTAGTTTCTTAATAGTGAGACATACAGTTTACTATTTGAGATTGTGGTCCAAATGCCCATACTGAGCCTTTTTATTTTGGATGATGTGGTTGGTGCTATAGCTTTCTTTAGCCTGTGGCCTGACACTCTCAGAATAGTGTTTTGGTTTCAGCTATTAGGAACAACACAAGAACACCCATGCTTTTATAACAGATTTTGGTCCATGAGTTTTAACAAGCATCTTTTTCAAATACCTCAAAGTGGTCCAAATGGTCTTCTGTTCAGAGAAAACAAGCTGACCTCCCTTTACCTCTGACCACACTCTGGGTCCTTTAGGTTTCTCTGAATCTTTTCTTTCATCATCATTTACTCAGCTGCTGCTGTATTCTGCAACAGTTGGAGTGTCACTGTTTCCATGAGAGATGTTGGTGTTGCTGCTTTGACTGTCATGTTAGTGTCTTTCCTTTGCAGACCCCGTATCATGTCAACCTCCTCCTGGCTGGGTACGATGAGCATGAGGGTCCAGCGCTCTACTACATGGACTACCTGGCAGCCTTGGCAAAAGCCCCTTTCGCAGCCCACGGCTATGGTGCCTTCCTGACTCTCAGTATCCTGGACCGATATTACACGCCAAGTAAGTTTCAGCTCTCTAAGCTGGGAGCAGTAGCAAAGCCCTGTCCTCAGCTGCTTCCTGGCTTTACGTACAACCCCTTGGAGTTGGGTGGCCAAGGAAGGTGCTCTCAGGACGCTTTTTTCTGTAGGTCGTTAGGGTTATGCAAAAGCTGATGCAGGTCCCTCTTCCACCAGGTAAAGTGAGGTACTGCATATGTCCAGAGCTGGGTTTTGTCTTAAAGGGGGTTGGAATAATGACTAGACTATGACTCTTTGGCTATAAAAGCTCATGTTTTGCGCTCATTTTGCTGCTGCTCAGGTGCTCGTCAGCTTCTCCGGTGTAGAGAATGAGCGAGTAAACCAGGCGGTGTGGGTGTGTTTGTTTGGAGCTTGGCAACTGAGGGTTTCTTTTCTTAAATAGCAAAGCTTTTTAAGGCCACAACCTGTATTCTTATTACATAATAGCCGCCCTCTCCTTTATGAGAAAGCTGGCTCTCTACTTGTCCATGAACCGTCCACTTGGCAAACCTCTAGACACAGGGCTGCTTCTGTGTTAAATTCTATTTTCTGACCGCAGCCCCAACCTCAGCTTCAGCCATTGTGAGCAATAGGCAGTTGGGATTCACAGCTTTTGCACGCTGTAGACGCAGCACAGATAACCAGGTTTCGCCTTACATTCCGCTCTTCCGTATTGGTGTAGTAAGAATCTGGCTGGTTCTTTCTTTTTATGGTGCTGCCCTCTCACTCAGCCTCAGCCATGCCAGAGCTCCAGGCCACATCCTGAAAAGATTAGCCTGGCCTCCTAGTGACCATTGCTTGATTGGGCATCTGTCAGTAATACAGTGATTTGCCCACTGAAATAATCACCAGCCACCCTTGAAGCCAAACTGCATCATATGTCATCCCAGTTTGCCATGCCTGTGGACAGTTCCTTTGGCTCCTGTTTTACGAGAGACTCAGCCCCATCCTATGAATTCTGTTTCTATTGTTAAACTGGGGCCCAGCTGGCAAAGTGAGGCTGACACACTGGCCCTGCCCTCCCTTTCCCTGATTTGCAGCTGGCCAGGGCAGATGGAGCTGATTTAAGCCCTGGTCTAAAGCAGGGCTGGGGGTTGTTGGGAGTTGGGGGATGGGCTATAAAGAAGAGGCGGGCTGCTGGACTTCTCTGGAGGCAAGCACTGGCCATGGGAGGCAGATTCCGTCACGCTTACCCTTCTCTGTAGCAAATCAATTTGCAATGGCTTGTGGCTGCCTGAGCACTGGGCCTGGGACACTCAACTGCATATAGAGAAAGTTTGTTGTACATCAGAAGCCTTGGCCTTTTTTTTTTTTTTGCCTTATTTGTTTGTGTGTCATGTTGACCTGAGAAAGTTTGAAACTTAGTTCAGAGTTGTGGCAGAGCGTTTTACTTAGTGTCAGCACCTTGAGTGCCTGACTTCTGTGTTCTCTTTTAGCTATCTCGCGTGAGAAGGCAGTGGAGCTTCTTAGGAAATGTCTGGAGGAGGTGAGTAGCTTTCATGGGATCCTGAAAGGAATGTTTTGTCTCTCTGTTGGCCAATATTGTTTCCCTTCCCCAGTTGCATTTTTTTCTGATCCTTGCCAGAAAGTATAATATCCACTAACCCATATGTGAAGTTCCTATCAGGGATACAGTTTGATGCATAACAAGCTGATTTTCTTTCTCTCCTGGGTCACCATCTCATCAATGTCAATTCTACAATCTAATTACTTTTATTTTTGGTCCTTCCAGACTAGTAATTCTCAAATTTTAGCATGTGTAAGAATCATCTGGGGAACTTGTTTCTTTAAAAAAAGCACATTCATGCTTCCCACCTCACCTTAATTCTGAATTAGTTGTCCTGGTGTAGCTCTTGAGACTGTCTTGGCCAGCAGCTCCACGTGATTTTGCTGCAGGTGGTAACAGGGGGGTGTGTGGGGGGCGTACTTTAAGAACTATTGTGCTGGATTTTATACCTGCTCCATTTTTGTGCTACCTGGGGTTGCCATAAAGTCTGCTTCCATAACAGTACGTGAGTCCGGGAGGGAAAGCCACCCCTGGGAATTCAGGAGGCCATAGAAGATAACGAGCAGGCTTTGGGCAGATGGAGAGAGTAGCTTTTAGTTTATGAGGCCAGGAACATGGGCCCTTCCCCTTCCAATACTTGGGCTAAGAGTCTGAGGCTCTGATCTGAAAGGAGGATGAGGAGGAAAAGAAAGCAGCTCCTTTAGGGTTTAAATTCTTTTGTTGTTCCTATAGCCTAAGGATGAACTTGAATTTGTACTCCAGTGAGAAGAGAGTAGGAGGTTGAGAGCAGCTGGTAGCATCAGTGATGTCAGTTTGCCTCTTACACAAGCCTGTCATTTTCAGTCCACAGGGCCCCTTCTTCCTCTTGTTTGTAAATCTCCTTTCCAAAGCAGAAACTGAGAATAAACTCATGTGCTTTTCTTAAAAATTCAGCCAGGAGGCCATGTTAGTCCAGCAGCTCCAAGTGTTGCAAGGGTGTGCCAGGAAGAAGCCATTGGAATGTGGAATGCTTTGAGACTTTATTCCCCATGGATCCTCCACATTTCCTTATTATTATCACCTTTTCTTGATCTTGGAACTTTTTTCTGGACATAGGAGTCATCAGCCAGGGAGGACTATGGAAATGGAAGTGGTGGTTGCTGCCCAGTCCTCATCTGTAAGGGAGATGGGAAACATCAAGGGAAGGAGGGCTTGGGCCAGGGGAGGGGCACATTTTCAGGCTATGTCCCTAAGGGGGCAGATAGAGCTTTTTGCCTTCTATCCAGAGATTAAGTGAACTGTCCAGGAGGGGTCACCCACAAAAGCAAAGGTTTCCTCCAGCTGTGCCCTTCTAGCCAGGTTGTTGGGGCTGTCTGCTTTTGTGTGCATAGACCACAGGTCCTTTGGAACAGCCTCTCAAGCAGACAGTCACATGAAAGTCCAGAGAGGTTCCTTTAGTGACAGTTCAGCTCGGATTGAAGAAGATAAAAGTAGGGGTTGTTCCAAGAGCAGTTCTGAGACCATCCTTGCCACCAGCCTCCAGCTCTACACACAGACACACATACACCTGGTCCTTATAATGTGGGTGGGTGGCTGGAGCATACTGTTGGACCTAGGAATACATGGCTTTGGTCTAGAGCTTTTCTAGGGCAGTAGCTCCTTAGTTGGCTTCTTGCCTTGAGATATTTTGAAAGAGAAGTCTGTGTTTACCAGGCCTGATTGGTGGCAGATTGTGAGGAACAGAACATTAGGTTGTCTCATTCTTCACCAGTGACTGACCAGAGTCAAGCTCCTGCTCACTATCTTCTAGTCAGCCTCCAGCTGCAGTCTGGGTTTTCCTTAGTATCTTGGTACCAGCTGTCCTCAGTAGGGTACCAAGCGCCCCCAACACAAAAATCACTATCTGCTTATATGTCCAGTGCCTCAAACAGAGCCTGGACCACAGTTCTCAATAAAAATTTGTTGACTGATTTCCTTCATGTTTCTCTGCAGCTCCAGAAACGCTTCATCCTGCATCTGCCAACCTTCAGTGTTCGAATCATTGACAGAAATGGCATCCACGACCTGGACAACATTTCCTTCCCTAAACAGGGCTCCTAACGTCATGCCCTCTCTCCCACTTGCCGGGGAACTTTTTTTGATGAGCTCCTCTATTTTTTTCTACTCTTTTGATGTGTGCTCTCCACAGATGGTTAGTTCAGAATAAAGCTGACTGTGGATCAATCGAGCCCTCTGGGCTGAGTCTGAGTTTACCTGACATCGCCTTAGGAGGGGGTGGAGGGAGCGTACCTGGATTGGACTTCCTGCGAGGACTCTCTCCTCCTGCCCCTTTCCTTCACTGATGCTCCGATTGTCGTTCAGCAGCTGACAGTTTGCTTGCTAAAGGCTCATCCCTCTAAAGCAGTGGTTCTTTATTGCCCCTAAGCGTAAACATTTTTAATTAATTAATTTGAATAGATAATACATACACGTAGAAAAAATGCAAACAGGACGAGAACACACAGTGAAAATGTTTCTTCCATCCCTATAATTTATTCACCTTCTTCCCTTCCCAGAGGAAACTTCAGCTACTAATTTCTTATCTAACCTTTAGAGATATATTGTTCTTGTATAAAATATATGCATGCACATGTCCCTTTTAAAAAACATTTTAAAATGTTCTGCGTATTGCTTTTTTCATTGAACACTATTAGAGATGGTTTTTATATCAGTACATAGCTACCTTACTCTTACAGTTGCATAATATTCCATGAAATTGGTGTACTCTTAAGTGGTTAACCAGCTATTTATTTTACTTTCTGATTGGAGAAAGCAATGGCACCCTATTCCAGTGTTCTTGCCTGGAGAATCCCAGGGACAGGGAAGCCTGGTGGGCTGCCGTCTCTGGGGTCGCACAGAGTCGGACTCGACTGAAGCGACTTAGCAGCAGCAGCAATCTTAGTTTTTTGGTAATGAGTAATGTAGATATTTTTCGACTGGTGCCACTAAAGCAGTTCTTAACCCGACGTATGTATCAGAATCACCTGGAGGGTCTTTTTTAATCTACTTGATTAGCCTGCATTCACTCCCAGATTCTAACAAATTTGGGGCCTAGACTGGGCATATTTTTTAAAGCTTCTAATCCTTAGTCACAGTAGAGAGCCGTGACTTTGAAGCTGCTTTGGAGCAGTGGTCCTCCAACTACAGCATGCATCTCAACTTCCTTATAGACACAGCTTGCTGGGTCCTACTGCGGTAGTTGGAGGGGGTGGCCTGAGATGTTACATTTCTGACCATACTTTGAGCACCATTTGGTGCTAGACTAAGATAAGCCCAACTTTATCCCATTCTGTGCTGCTCTTAATACCACATACAATAGGTTTTCTATCTGAGGTGAAATATATCATCGAAGTTTCTCCCTATAGATAGCACAGTTGTGTCAGCAGTATTGAATTACCATCAGACTTGAATGCCATACGCTTTTTAGCGCACCAGTGGTAAATGCTTCGTACCACCATAAGAAGCAAGCTAATCATTGAATGAGTGGGAGGAAGAGGTGACTCACATGACTATGCCTAGTTCGTCATTAGTCCGATGCCACCCTTGCTGTGCATAGGTGTGAGCTCTTGGCTAGCTGCTTGACTCTCTAAGATGTCTGTTTTAAAGCTCCACAGGTGATTCTGACGCTTGCCCCAGTCGAGTGCCACTACTAAAGTACAAGCAGCCCTGCTTATACTTTCGTGGTTTTCCTATCTGCACAATAGAATTGTATGAGGAGTCCATGTGTTAATGTAAAGCATTTGGAGCAGGGCCTGGTATGTGGTAAGTGCTCTATAAACATGCACGCGTGCTAAGTCACTTCAGTCATGTCCAACTCTTTGCAACCCTATGGACTTCTCCAGGCCAGAAAACTGGAGTGGGGTGCCTTTTCCTTCTCCAGGGGATCTTCCCAACCCAAGGAGCGAACCTGCGTCTCTTACATCTCCTGCATTGGTAGGCAGGTTCTTCACCACTAGCGCCACCTGGGAAGTCCCAGTAAGTATAGGATCATTGGTAAACTTACTATTCTGCATCCAGGCCTCACTAAGAATGGAATCGTTCTCTGCCTTTGAATATGTGTCCAAAGGCAATCTCGTAGGGAAGGCCACCAGCCCACCCTGACTTCCAGTCTGTTTTCTCCAATCCAGATCTCTTAGGCTCAATATACACTTAGTCCTAGGTATCTCACCCTCTAGTCACAGGACATCAAACTCAGCATGTCTAAAGCTGAGCCTTACCACCAGCCCCTGGCTCCCAAGTGCCCAAGCCAGAAACCTATGCATCAGTTATCTTTGATAAACTTATTTTGGAATAAATTTAGTTTTATAGAAAAATTGCAAAGATCCTTATACTCCTTGCCTGGTTTTCCCTAGTGTTAACGTGTTGGCCACAATACCTTTGTAAAACTAAGAAACATTGGTTGGCACATGAGTATTAGCTAAACTCCAGCCTTTATTCAGGTTTCACCAGTTTTTCCACTAATGTTTTTTTTTCTATTCTAGGATATGATCCAGCATGCCTCATTGCGTCTAGCTGGGCATCATTTTTTTTGGCTTCTTTATTTCCTGCCTTCACAGAGTTACCAAGTTCTCGCATTTGACTTCCTAAATCTTTTAATGACACTCTCCATCTCCAGTATCTCAGTTCCCCTACCAAGGATTGAACCTGGGCTACGGCAGGGAAAGCCCGAAATCCTAACCCCTACCTACCTCCCTTTCTCAGACTACTTGAACAGCTTCCTAGCTTCTCTCTACTTTTAATCTCCTCCCTCTCCAGTTTTTTCTCTGTACTCTAAAAACTGAATCATCCATTCCTCTCCTCACTTAACACTTTCTGATGGTTCCCATTGCTTATAGAACAAAACAACTTTATTCTAGTCTGTTTATATTCCCTGATAGCTCAGCTGGTAAAGAATCTGCCTGCAATGCAGGAGGCCCCGGTTTGATTCCTGGGTCAGGAAGATGTGCTGGAGAAGGGATAGGCTACCCACTGCAGTATTCTTGGGCTTCCCTTGTGGCTCAGGTGGTAAAGAATCCACCTGCAATGTGGGAGACTTGGGTTCGATCCCTGGGTGAGGAAGATCCCCTGAAAAAGGGAAAGGCTACCCATTCCAGTATTCTGGCCTGGAGAATTCCATGGACTGTATAGTCCACGTGGTCTCAAACAGTCAGACACGACTGAGTGACTTTGAAAATGTCAAACCCTACTTGGGTTTGACATGCTAAGCATTTCATAATCCTCTCCCAACCTAGCTCCCCGATTTCCTTTCCTTCTTTCATACCTCATAAAGCCCATGGCCCATTGAATTGATATAGCCTCAGCATACGTTTTTTACTTCATACCTACTGTATAAAGGGTAAGCATTGCTTCCTGAAATCTTTCTTACAGATACGTATATATGTATGATTGGGTTGTGGTGCAGTGTACCCTGATATTTTCTAATCTGTTATCTCTACTAGATTTTTTTTTTTTAATGCCAGCTTTGTCCTTAATCAATTTTCTGAAGTTGAAAAACACTGGGAGTGCACTGGTGCTTTAACATTTTTGGCCAAACACCACTCAGAATGGTCTCCCAATTGGTTCCCATCTGCTTTCAGGTGATTAATACACTGCAAACAATTTATTCCTTCCCGTGCTTGGGGTGAGAGGGGATAGGGTGGAGAAGAGAGCAGCTGCTTTGCCTCAGGGTAGGGAAGCTTAGCTCTGACTAGTGAAGAGGTTGAGGAAGCTGACAAGGAACCCCTAAGAAGTGGAAGAGGGTGCTGAGATAGTCTAAGTGCCATATGTCTTACTTCATGTAATTCCTTCAACTTCCTGTAGCCTAAAATAATTTTAGTAGTAGAACATCTCTTGCCAGGTCCAGGCCTTTCATTAACGCAGGACATACTTGCCAGCCTCTCCTCCCATCCTTTCATAAGTGTAGGTTGAGGCAGGGAACCTTCTTGGAAGAAGCAGTCACATCTTTGGGCCTTTCCCCTGGGAGATGATTCCTAAACCTTTCTTTTCTGTGGAACACCTGACCATCTGTCTTGGACGGCACACCTATAAGGACCTGGAGGAAGAGCATTCCAGGCAAAGAGAAAGGCCAGTGCAATGGCCCTGAGACATAAAAGTGGTAATCTGAGCAGCTGAAAGGGAGCCAGTGTGGCTGGAGCAAAGCAAGAGGAGAGAGTAGTTCAAGATGGGGTTGAAGAAGTAGGCAGTGTCTCGATTGCTGGCAGGGCTTTAGTATGGTGTACCAATGAAAACAGACCAGTTGGAAGGCTACTGTAATATTCCCAAGGAGCAGGGTGGTAGCAGAGGAGATTCTTCTATTTGTGATGGATAGGGTATAGGGAAAGAATCAAATACAACTTCCTAGTCTCTGGCTTGAGGAACTGGGTATAGAGGGTGGCACCATTTATTGAGGTCAGGAAGGTGGCCAGGTCAAGATTTGAGTACCTGAGTCAAGTACTCCATTTTGGACGTGAGTAGGGAGTGTTTCAGAAGACAGCAAGTGGTCACCCGTATCAAATGCTGCTAAGTCCAGAAGAGGGGACTTTGGACTTGTGGCCATTGATGACCTTGCTGAGTGGATTTCCATAGGCTGGTGTAAAGTGGGTTGAGGAGTGAATTAGGTGTGGGGAAGTGGATGTAAGGGTGTCATAATCTTTTTAAGAACTCTTTAAAAGGAAAGGACTTACTTTTGGTAAGATAAGAGATCCTAGAATGTGTCCTTTAGGGAATGATCTAGTAGATGACAGTAGGGACGGAGAGACTGAAGGTGCAGGCAAGAAAAATGGCTTGAAGAACGAAACCCTCAAGAAGACGAAGAAGCTAGACTTGAATAGGCCAGATAGGCAGTCATCCACACTCACAGCGACACGTTTAGACCAGCCACCAATGATCATGGTAACGCATCACAGAGACCTAATAGCCAGACTGACACCTTCACCCACAGGCTCAGTGAGTCACAGTAACATACCCCGCCCCCCACCACACACACAGACACACACACACACAGGCTCCGTGAGTCACAATAACACCCCCGCCCCCCCACCCAGGATTCACATCTCTCTCTCTCTCTCTCTCACACACGCACACACACACAGAAAACTCACAGCCACACTGACACAAAGGCTCAGTGAGTCACAATAACATACCCAGCCCCCCCCCCCCCCCCAC
>SJYA01000452.1:2796560-2811472 GCA_006410615.1 Neotragus moschatus | reverse complement strand
TACACTCCACCCCCCTCCCCCAGTCCCCAGGCCCTGTCCCTCCCCTGTGACCTTGCCATCTGGGGAGGCAAATCCAGGCCTGGACTGAAGAAGGACAGGGAGGGCTTCATATCCAGTGAAAGGTTTTATTAAGAGAATGAGAACGCAGTCTGAGAGCTGGGGAGGTACACTGACTGTAGGGTCAAGAGAAACAACCGTACATAAGAAAATCTCAGCCACAACCTCAGAGTCCCTGACATCTTTCTTCCCTCCCGGCCCACCCATAGCCCTTTGCGAGCAAAAACACCCTCTCCATCCTAGTGTAGCTGAATGTCTTGGTGCATGAGCAGAAGACAGTGAAACAAGAGTCCTCAGCTCACTGGGATAAATAAGTGGCACTGGACATTTTTAAACTTTAATGATAAATAAATAGCAACAGGACGGAAGTGCAGCCTGGACTCAAGTTACCCAGTTTGTGCTTTATCTTCCCTGTTCCTTGAGGGCCCCTCCTGCCCACTTCTTCAGAAGAGTGGCAGCGATCCAGAGAATCCACCGGGGCCTTCTGCCAGCACCCCTTTTCCGGGGCTAGGAGACTGAGATGAAGCACCAGCTTCTCAGTAGCACCTCTGGTTTGTTCATTTCCCTCCTGGTCTCAGTAAAAACAGCAAGCCCTTGGCCCCTGGGGGTACCCATCACTGCCCAGGCACCCTCATGGGCAGCACTGGCCCCAAGAACCAGGCTTTTCTGTGCCAACCTCCTCTTCAAGCCCTTCTTAGCAGTCAAGGGTCAGAAAATTGCACACAGGAGGCAAACACCGGGGTGTTTAACTTATCAACACAGAGGTCACTTCCCCTTACTCCAACCCAGACCCCTAACTCATGGGTTTCTGGAGGAATGTTCTTTTTCTGGTCTGACTCCAGCCCCACCTTTGAATGCTTTCAGGCCCACCCCCAGGAGGAAAGACCTCATTTCAGATCTTGGGAGCCCCTTAGGGATGGGATGGGGCAAGCGGTTACTTCCGATGTTTGGCATCCTTCTCTGACGCCTTGCTGTCACTGTGCCCACTGCCCGAACTGCTTAGAAACATCTTGTCCAGCCCCTTGAGTGACTCCAGTAAGTAGTTCTGGAAGGCAGTGAGGGCAGCACAGATGGCAGGCCCGCCGAAACCATGGGTGATGAGGCTGAAGTGTGTCAGACAGCTCTGCACTCCCGGCTCCAGGATGAGCGCTGGGCGAGTGTTGCCCAGTGGTGAACGGTCCTGCGCCATCAAGTCTGCAAACTCCTTACAGATCTGCCTGGTTGGGGAAGGAGGGTCAGAGGTTAGAGACAGAGGTCTGAGTTCAGCTGGACATCATATATATGATTGCTGACCCAACAGTCTACAAATGGTGATCATACCCATGTTGCAGAAAAGTAAACGAAGGTTCAGAGATGGTAACTGACTTGCCCGATATCACACAGCTAATAAACAGCACATGCCAATACCCCACGATTTCTTTTCCTGCGGATATTCTGCCCACATTCCAAGTCCAGCTCAACTCCTGCCTTGTCCAGGAAACTTTCCTTGATTCTCTCTCCTACCCACACCTGCACCCAAAACAGCCAATGCTTCAAGAGCTTTGTTTATGAAATTATTGGGGAACAATCCAGAGTCTGCCTTAAATAACTGAAATAATAGCTAGCAGTGAATATGAATTGAGACCTGGATTCTGTGCCAAGCACACTGTCTGTATCAGCTCACTTAATCTCACAACAAATCTGTATTGTTATCCTTGTCACATGGAAGAGGAAACTCGTTAAGTTTCTGACGATTAGATGACCCGTCCAAGTGACTAGGCTGGAAGTTGACTCCAACTCCATTCCGCAGCCATCATTCATTTCTCTATGCATCCTGTGTCCACCTCAGGCAGGAGAACCACTTGTGTCTTCCCTTTGCATCACCAAGGAACCCAGTCAGCATCTTAGATGTGACTGGGACCCAGGAAGGGCTTGCCGAGTTAGCTGATTAATGAGTGAGGTGGGTCCTGCCCTAGACATGTTTCTCCAGCTCCAATATGAACAGTCTCAAAGGCCCCATGAGTCATGGCAGTCCCATGAGTCTGTGAGTCCATTTCTGCCTAGCGCACTTCAGGGAACTGTGAAGAAGGGAGGATGGANCTGATTAATGAGTGAGGTGGGTCCTGCCCTAGACATGTTTCTCCAGCTCCAATATGAACAGTCTCAAAGGCCCCATGAGTCATGGCAGTCCCATGAGTCTGTGAGTCCATTTCTGCCTAGCGCACTTCAGGGAACTGTGAAGAAGGGAGGATGGAGTTGTGACATGAAGAACTGCCTCAGGTGGGAGGACTGAATGTCATTCTAAGCGGAAGAGCAAGCCCAGGAATGGGAGAGCAGGAGAGAGCAAGAGGGTCAGGAGGAGTGGGTGGAGTTTGTGCAGACCACATTATGGGGGTCCTCAAAGGAGTCTGGATTTTACAGAATGGTGGTTTTCAAACTGCCCTGTGTCTGTCTCTTCTTGCAAGGGAACCCTTCCTAAAAGCTAAATCTTCATCAAACATCAATTCATTACACAGGCTCTGCAGCATCCCAATAGAACCTAGTTTGAAAATCAAGGCAGTAACAGTGGGAGCCATTGAAGGCTCTTGAGTAGAGAGCAGTGCATATGCGGGGCAGAAGGCTGGGGGAACAGAGGGGCGCTGGGGTAAATGTCCAGGAGTGAGACTAGGAGACCAGCGTTGAACCGGCATGTGGGTGGGGTGAGGGAGGCATCCATGAGACTTGTAGAGGGGTCAGGTGTGAAGTAAGGACAAAGTGGGCTTGGCTGGGTGCCCTGATGGAGGTCCCAGGAGCAGAGGGGCTGATTGGCAAGGCTCAGGCATGGGACGCAAGGCTAGAGACCCTCAGCCTTGCCATGGGTGCCATGGGGGGGTGGTACCCACACCTGGGCTTCTGAGTTAGCCTGTGCTGACACTGTGTTTGTGACATACAGAACTCAGATATGCTCACCTGTCCACGTGTGCCCTGTCACGTGCAGCGTGGAGCCTAGGTGTGTGCAGTGGGTCACGCACCGTGTGTCCATCACAGGTACATGTGGTGCCCACTGTGCCTGTGCTTGGCGCCCGTGTTTGTGCCCTGCACCCATATGTGTCCATGTAGGGCACCCACGGCAGCCTGTGCACGGCACCCTCACTCACTTGGCAGCCAGCAGCATGCTCTTGCGGCCGTGCAGCTCCCCGGGGTCAGCGTGTTGTCGGCACAGGTACTCGGCAGCTGCCTTGGCGGGGAACTCGGTCTCACAGACGTAGCCAAAGTCTCGGGCCAGGTGTACGGCCTCTCCTGGGGGAGGGGAGGCAGAGATGAGACGTCAGTATACCAGGTGTACCTCTGAGCCTAGAGCACAGCATGGACCCTCCAACCCCTGACCAGGGCCAGCCTCCATTCTGCTTCTACATGTTTCTCTCTTCTTCCGATTCCCCTCTCAGCTCTAGTTGCAACCCACTGCCCTCCCTTCTCAGAAGGCCTCTGAGCTCAAGGGTGGGAGCTGAGCTTGAGAACTCAAGCTGATTGAGCTCAGTGTCACCAGCCTCCAGGGAGGGGACTCTAACCCCCTCATCTCTACCACACACACACACACACACACACACACACACACACACTCTACTTCACCAGCACACACACACACACACACACACACACACACACACACACACTCTACTTCACCAGCACATGCACCTGTGTGCCGTGTATACACGTAAAGACTGCACACGTATTTCATACACACCCCTTACATATGGGACACAGAGAACACACATATGACTAAACATTCCCTCCTGCATCCGAGACAGTCACACACAGTCACACTGGGTGGTGGCTCGTGGCCCCTCTGGCCTCACCCTCTACTAGCGAAGTCAGCAGGGTCACGTTGGCGGCCTTGCGACGGCCAGCTGGCAGGTTGAGCCCAATCTTCTCCAGCCGCTCACGCAGGCACCGGCCTCCATTCTTGGACTTGGCCCTAGACGTGCACACAGAGAGACATACACACTATGAAGAGAGAATCGTGTGTCTCAGTGAGCCAACAGGGCCTTGCTGCCTCCACCAACCCTGCGAGGCTTGGGTCTGGCCCTGGGGACATGCTGGGGTCTCCACCTGCCTGATCCCAATCTCTTCGTAATCTCACAGGGTTTGTAGCCACGATGGGAAAGGGGGCCCTACACCCAGCTCCAGGAACCGCCTCATTTCTCCCTAATCCTCCCAATAGCAGGGACAGCCCAAGGTGGGGCAGGATGGACCAGCATCTCAAGGTTCTTTCCTATCTGTATACATCAGCACAGCTACCCAGGGACATGCAGGCCCAGAGACAAACGGGAAACACAGAGAGATACATGGGAGACATTTTTATACACACAGCTGCCCAGGGGCACATAGACACACACACAGATGAAACGCACGGAGGACCAAGAACAGAGACGTGCACACCAATAGAGACAGACACACAGTCTCAGAGATCCAGGACCCAGAAACACAAGTCTACCCCAAGTCAGGAGCCCAGGGACACGTGTGCAGACACCCCTGGACTCACACAAGCCACTCTGGGATGCTCAGAGACCAGGAATAAGGGGGTGCTCCCACACCTGCACAAATGCCACTCCTACCCAAGGGTGTGTGCTCAGTCACTCAGCCGTGTCTGACTTTGTGACCCCCATGTGCTGGAGCCCACCAGGCTCCTCTGTCCGTGGAATTTTTCAGGCAAGAATACTGGAGTGGGTTGCCATTTCCTACTCCAGGAAATTGTCCTGACCCAGGGACTGAACGCTCCTGCTTTGCAGGGGGGCTCTTTACCACTGCACCACCTGGGAAGCCCCATACAAAGGTAAGCATATACTCACACAGACACAGAGTAGAACATACTCTAACCAACACATCCCACTGAAAGTAACACAGGAAACTCACGCTCATGGAAACATATACTCCTGTCCACTCCCTACACCACGTACATATACAAATACACATGCAAGCATACACACAAACACTATCCTCAAATACCTCAAAAGTCATAGTCCTGAAGCAGAAATACCTACCCAGGCACAAGGACATACGCAGAGACAGACCCAATTGTGAAGACAGACCATGGACCCCATGCTCCCTGCTCAAAACACACACACGAGAAGCCTATAACTGACACAGGGAATGGACCTTAAGTCCTGGGGATCCTTTTTCTGGGTGGGGTGGGGGCTGTCCCTTCCCCTAACCCAGCCTTGTCCATCGTGCCCAATGTGAGTGAGTCCTGCATCTCTTCTTGGTACCCAGGCTCTTCTCTACCCCCAACCCTCCAGCCTGCAGACCCATAGGAGCTGCTAAGGACATAGGCCTGTCCAGAAAGCATACATAATCCTCCTGGGAGACAGGTGGAGACAACCCTGTGTGTCCTGGGGTGGGGCCGTCCCCTCTCCAAACCCCTGAGAAAGTCTGAAAGGACCAGAGGTTTTAGCCTTGACCCTGGGCAGGGAGCTGTGGGCTGGCCTTCCTACCTGCGAAGGACACCACCCAGGAGAGAGGCATTGAGGCACTCGGGAGGTGAGAGTCGCCGCTGGACCTCCCCCACCGTCACCTTGTACTTGGACGTCGAGCTGAGCAGAGAGAGCCGGCCGGGCACGGAGCAGAAGACCTCACTGGGGTTCGTGATGCCGCCAACCAAGCTGTCTTTGGCCAGTGAGAGGGCCGAAAGGCTGTTGGCTTTGGAGGGGATGGGGACTGTGGAACAGAAGCGAGAGCAAGGGAGAGAGATAACATTGAGCAGGGGGCCACGGGGCACTGGCCAGCTGGGCTGCGAGCACTCTGCTGAGGGGCCAGCTGCGCGTCGGCACCGTGCTCACAAGCTGTGCACACACAGCTGCTTCTGCACGTCCCAGCACCTTCCAGAAGGACGTTCCACTAACCCTGCTTTACAAGGGAAGAGGCTGAGGCTAACGTGACTCACTCACGTTCACTCAGTCCGTGGGTGGTGGAAATGAAACTCAGAGTTCTCTGGCTCTGGAACCCCGACTCCCCTCATTTAGTCAGGCTGGTTCCCTGTTAAAAATCAAACAGCCTCAGCAGTCTTGGGAGTTTGGGCATGCATGATCACAGAGGGTGTTGGCAATAAGGAAACGGAATGGCAGCTGGAGACTGGACTCCTGGGTCACTGCAGCAGGGCCCAGCCAGATCTATGCGATCACAAGGAGTCCCTGATTCTCTGCTCCCACTCACCTGTGATGCCCATGTCTCCCCACCATCTCAGGTCAGTGAAAGGCCTGGGGCTTCGGACTCCCCCATTCCAGGGACAGGGAGGTTATGGCCCCATTAGGCCCCCAGCCCTGGCCCTCTTCCCGCTAAGTCACTCTGGGACGTCAAGGAGTCCAGGAATAAAGAGACATCCCCTATCGTTCCCTCCCCCAATACTCTCTAATTCTGTACTAATATCTATGAAGGGGAGGGAAGGGAATCTGAGAAGTTTATTTTTTAACACGCATTTGGACCCTCTTGGCTCTAGAAGAAAGTTCTTCCTGCTGTCTAACCTCCATTCTCCTGCTAAGTCTCAGGGGAAAAGGAGAACACTGAGGCACTTGCTTCCCCTTGGGCTTTTCTTCTTTAGAGGAAGTGAGAGTCTTAGTAGAAAAGGCAGGCTTTCTGTGTCTGGGGAGGGGGATCAAGTGGAGATCCTGAGGCCAAGAGTCCATGAGCACTCACTATGCTATATACTATGTGTTTCTACCAATGAGCTCACTGAGTCCTCAGAATGAGAGGACTTTATTATCCCCATTTTACAGCTGAGAGACTGAAGCCCAGAGAGGTGAAATAATGTGCCTGGAATCATGTAGCTAATAGGCTTAGTACCAGTAGTAAGCCCTGGGCTGTGGTCTCAAAGGTGGCACTTGGCCCTCCAGTCATCTGGCAAAATGTCCACTGAGCATCACGGTGTGCGGCGAACTGTGCCTCGGGAAGGCAGAGGCAAGCAAGGTGGGCCCAGTCCCTGGCCTGTCAGAGCCCCTCCAGCTTTCCCCTCTCTGAATGTGCATTGAAACCCTCCCTGCCTTCGCCCAGCCAGAAACCTCAGTGAGGCCCTCCACACCGCCCTCTCCCACCCCATCCCACCCATCACTGTGGCCTAGGACTTTCTTTTCTCCACGTGCCTGGATGCAGCCACAGGTATGGAGGGACACTCACTCACTTCCCATCTGAATTTCTGCACAGCCCCTGCTCCAGAGGGACCTTTCTAAAACATCCATCACTCCCCAGCCTAGAACTCATCAGTGCCCGAGAATCAAATTCTAGCTCCATAGCTGAGCAGAATGATGCTGCCTACTCTCCAGTGAGTGCCAACCATACACCAAGGGCTTCACATTAACAGGTCTGTGGAGTAGATGGTATTTTCTATCCCCATTTCAAGATAAAGAAACGTAAAGTCCAAAGTATTAATAGTTAAGCTGGCTCAGCAATAAGGAACAGAGATGGGTCCTGGCCCTGATGGTGATGTAACTGTCACAGCGCCCTTCTTGGGACTTCCTTGGTGGTCTGCCTGCCAATGCAGGGGACATGGGTCCATCCCTGGTCAGGAAACTAAGACCTCACATGTTGCACAGTGTGGCCAAATTTTCTTTAAAAAGTGGGACCTAGCTTATGGTCCAGCCCTCCCTACCTGTCCTGCTTGGTCCTCCATCTGCCCTTTAGGCTCTCGACCACACTGTCCAAGACCAATACACTCTGAGCCACATATATAAATTTATATGTTCCAGAAGCCCCATATTTAAAAAGTGAGAAACACATTAAGACTAATTTTAATATATTTTACTTACCCCAATAAATAAAAACATTATCACTGAGTCATACAATCAATATTTTGAAAATTACGAATGAGCTATTTTACATTATTTTCTTGTGCTTGGTCTTCAAAACGCAACACATATTTTATACTTACAACCCATCTTAATTTGGACTAGCCACATTTCAAGTGCTCTATAGCCACACGCGGCCAGTAGATCCTACAGTGGACAGCACAGTTGTAGACTTCAAAGTGGGGAGCACAGCAGTTAATGGGAGAGTGTTACCATGCAGGACACACCAACACTGCCAGAGCTCTTAGCTTGTTCAGGTTTTTGGTTTGTTTTTGCTGGTAAGACCAGAATTTGAGGTTTCTGGGTGAAATCTCTGGATTATTTTTTTTTCACTGCATTGTGCAGCTTACGGGAATTTAGTGCCCTGACCAGGGATTGAACCCACACCCCATGCAATGGAAGCATGAAATCCTAACCTCTGGACAGTCAGGGAATTCCCTGGATTTTTAAACATTGGCAACTGATTCAAAAGTTTAGGGATGTCCTTGGTGGTCCAGTGGCTAAGAACTAGATCCTATGTGCAATCTCATATGCTGGAACAAAGATCTAAGATTTCATGTCCCTCAACTAAGACTCACCACAGTCAAATAAAAACTGAGTTAAAAAAAATTCATAGAAATGCACATTTTAAAAGGGTGAACTGTACTATATGTAAATTATACCTCATGCTTGACTTAAAAAAATAAAACTATGAATTAATAAATTAACAAGAAGGGCAAAGAGACTGTCCAGTAGCCCATGATTCCTAGGCAGAGGGAATGGTCAGAAGAATACAAAATTCTTCTCTCCCCAGCAGCCTCCTCCATCCAGCTTTTATTAAAGTCTGGAGACCCCTGAGGCCAGGCTCTGTACCAGGAGAGAGACCAAAGCTGGGTGAAGCCGTTGGTGCATGTGCAAACAGGGACATATGTGAGCACACGTGTCACACAAATGTCTATACATGAAAACGACATGCCCTGCTACATAGCAACGAGGGTGAACCTGTGCGTGCGTACACTTAACAACAGACAGTGAGCCCAGCTCTCTACACACAGGCTCTGCCCTTCTCCAGTGTTGTAGGAATGCAGCAATGTACATAAGGATATCTGCAGGTGCTTTTGCTACTGTTGATATATTTAAACATAGAGTATATGCCAGATTTCTGCAGACATAGGTGCAGCTAGCATAGTGCAAGACAGGTGGACAAGTGTTTGTCTATGTGATTCAAGACTTTGCTGCTTCCCCCCACTTGTCTGTATCTTTCCCTTCAGAGCTTCTTCCTTCAAAAATGATGGGTGTGAAGCCAGGGTTAGGCACAGAAGCAGGTGGCCTGGGAAAAGAACAGTCGTGAAGGTGGGAATTAACTAGCACAGATTGCAAGGCAGGGACACTGGCGTCTGTCTCCCACACCACAGTAAGTCCTGAAGCTGAAGTGGTCTACTCATGGTGTCCCCCTGGTCACACGGGCAGAAGCCATTCACATGTACACACGCCTGCAGACAAGACTCACACACACACACCACAAGTCTACACACTCTGTCCGCAGGTGGGAGATACGTTCTGAGCACTGATTCTGGGGAGTGTGCCACAGATGCTCAGAAAGCTGGTTAAAACCGCAGTTCTTTCTAGCATAAAATACAGGAGAAAAGCTTTCCTGACCTTGGATTGGGCAAAGAGTTCCTCAAACAACACCAAAACATGATCCATAAAAGAAAATCATGAAAGTGAATTTCACCAAAATAAAAGACTTTTTGCACGTGAAAAGACACTATTAAGAAAATGAGAGGCTTCCCTGGTGGTCCTGAGGTTGGGAATCTGCCTTGCAATGCAGGGGATGTGGGTTTGATCCCTGGTTGGGGAACTAGGATCCCCCATGCGGCAGAGCAACTGGGCCCATGCACCACAACAAGTGAGCCTAGTGCCACAGCTAGAGTCCATGTGCCACAACAAAAGACCCCGAGTGACCCAGTGAAGACCCCATGCGATGCAACTGAGACCCCTACACGGCCAAATAAATAAAAGCAAGAGTCTCTTTTAAAAAACGAACGAAATACTCTTGAATAAGATATCTGTATACCCTATATCTTATCAAGGATGTGGATCCAGAATATATGAATTCTTATCATTCAATAGTAAGATAAACAACCCACTTAGAGAATATTCAAAACATGTGAATAGATGTTTCACTACAAATGAGATATGAGTGGCTAGGAAGCATATGGGAAAGAGCTCAACATCACTAGTGATTAAGGAAATGCCAATTTAAAATATACTGAGATACTCACCAGGAAGGCTATAATCAAACAGACAGACATATCAAGTGCAGATGACGATGTGAGGAAACTGGAATCCTCACATCTATTTGGTAGGAATGTAAAATAGTACAGCTGCTTTAGAAAACAGCTTGGGAGTTTCTTTAAAAAATTAAAGACAAACTCATAAAAATCCCGCAATTCCACTCCTAGGAGTTCAAAAGCAGTGAAAACACGTCCACACAAAGATGCACTGTGAATGGTCACAGCATTATTCATGCTAGCCAAAAAGTGGAAACAAACCCAGAGTCCATCAACTGATGAGCGAATAAGCAAAATGTGCTACATCCATACAACGGAGTACCACTAAGCAATAAAAGGGTGATCCACCAATCAAATCCACAACACAGATGGGCCTCAACAATATTAAAAGTACAAGAAGCTAGATGCAAAAGTTGGCATATTTATATATGTGTTTCATTTATATAATATGTCCAGTATATGCAAACATACAGACAGAAAGGAGATCAGTGGTTGCCTAAAGCTTGGAGTGGGAATTAATTACAAAGGAGATAAGAGGAATTGGGGGGAGGGATGTTGGACATGTCTTAAAACAGACTGTGGTAATGGTTACATAACTCTATAAGAGTACTAAAAATCTTCCAATTGTACTCTTCCAATGGGTGAATTTCAGGTATGTAAATTTTACTTCAATCAATCAGTTGAAGTCCCAGGGCCATATTTCCAGGGATTCTCATTCAGTAGATGTGAGATGGTGCCCAGGAAATCTTCATTTTCTTAAGCAAGCACCCACTGGGGATTTGATGTGTGTAGCTCCTTAGACTACACTTAGGGTACCACCAATCCAAGGCTTGTGGGGAGAGGGATGGCAGGGGGAAAGCAGACAGGGGGGGTCCTGACCCTTCTCCCAGCCCACCTGAGTTCCCTCACCTTCCCCAGTGGGACCTGCTGGTTAAGTTTCCATCTCACTAACTGCCAGAGGGTTTCTTTTTTAAAGGTTTTAATTTCTTGGCTGAGTCATGTGGCTTGT
This sequence comes from Neotragus moschatus, assembly GCA_006410615.1. Taxonomy (NCBI): domain Eukaryota; kingdom Metazoa; phylum Chordata; class Mammalia; order Artiodactyla; family Bovidae; genus Neotragus; species Neotragus moschatus. The sequence continues at coordinate 2,800,340 of SJYA01000452.1, read as the reverse complement.
GTGATCTTAGTTCCCCAAACAGGGATCAAACTCATGCCTTCTGCATTGGGAACTCGAAGTCTTAACCACTGGACCACCAGGGAAGTTCCTGGAGGGATCCTTTTATTTCAAATTTTAATGTCTTTTAATTGAGATATAGTTGAGGTATAATATTATATGCACAGGTACAACATAACAATTCACAATTTTTTAAGATATATTCTGTTGATAGTCATGATAAAATAACAGCCATGTCCCCTGTGTTGTATTATCCTTGTAGCTTATTTTGTACCTCCTAATCCCCACCCTATCACTCTCTCCTCCCTTTCTTTTAACTATAACTCTACCCTTTACTGCCCTGGGGGTGCTATGCTGCCCTCAGGCAGAGTCCACAGTTCATTTGCACTGGTTTTTTAGTCTCAGACGGTAAAGCATCTGTCTACAACACAGAAGATCTGGTTCGATCCCTGGGTTGAGAAGACCCCCTGGAGAAGGAAATGGCAATCCACTCCAGGACTATTGCCTGGAAAATCCCATAGACAGAGGAGCCTGGTAGGCTATGGTCCATGGGGTCACAAAGAGTCGGACACGACTGAGCGACTTCACTACATATATTAGTCTTGTGCTGTGGCCGAGGGTAGCATGGGAGGCAAGTGAGGTAGGGTTGTAGAGGTGAGAGTCAGATTCCGTCTTTGTGTAAAATTCTAGTATCTTGTGTATTGTGGATATATTTTGCATTCAAAAATTTAAAAAATATTGCGCTAAGATGCATTATTTATCTTGATTACTGAGCTCCCAATCTTGCTTCAAGTGAGTTCCTGACTTATTTCATCCCAATCCTGGCGCTCCTTTCAAGTCCAGAAACTCCCCATTCCCCTTTTCCTTCCCAGAGCCAGGGAGAGCGGAGGAAAGGGTGACTGCTCAGCCCCTGTCCTGAGAGTGGACCGCAGATCCTGGCAAGGGATTTCCCCGCCTGGAATTCGGCAACTACTCACTCTCCTCGGAGGGAAGGAGGAACACCTCAGTTCTCATCCCCAAACCACTCCCCTCCAGCTGTGACTGTGTGGTCAGAAACCCACAGAGATTTTTAACCTTTTTAAACCTGATGGCCTTTCCAAAGAGAGGCCACATACACAGGCCATGCCCGGTGGGGCGAATGGAGCTCGGCCATTTGTACACCTCTCCGAATGCACTCAGACTTCAAACCCTGTCACTCATTCATTCAACAAACCTCCGTACCACCTACTGAGCCTCATGCTAATATTTCAACTTCAGGCACTCACCGCTTGTCTTTTGAGCTCCCACTACGACCTGTACAAAACAGCTCATTGTCGATATTCCTGTCCCTGTCTGTCTCTTGGGCCAGTCCTGCCCCATTTCTGTGCCCTTAGGAGAGGTGGCAAAGCTGAAAGTGACAAATGTGGGTAGAAAACCGAGGGCTCCCCGCTTCGCTTCCTTCCCTCAGCCTCAGCCACATCCGCCATCACTGCCAGGGGCTGCCAACCTGCAGGTGTGTGGTGGGGCGGGGCCTTGCCGCCCCTCCCCTGCCTGGCCTTCTCTGACTCACGTCAAAGTGGAGGCCGAGGCCTCCTTCAAGTAGGAAGGCTGCTTCTGGGGTAAGGCTGGGGCTGCCTCCCTTTCACATCCAGGACCCCAGCCTCCCCTGACACAGCTGCCCCTCCCGCCAGGGCCAGGAGGAACTGAAGGAATTAAGTCCTTGCTGCAGCTAGCCAAGAACGAGTTTCTATAACTCCAGGGCTTTCCATAATTCTGTAACTCCAGGACTTTCTATAAATCCAGGAGTGNCCTCCCTTTCACATCCAGGACCCCAGCCTCCCCTGACACAGCTGCCCCTCCCGCCAGGGCCAGGAGGAACTGAAGGAATTAAGTCCTTGCTGCAGCTAGCCAAGAACGAGTTTCTATAACTCCAGGGCTTTCCATAATTCTGTAACTCCAGGACTTTCTATAAATCCAGGAGTGGGACGGTCCTCCATCACTCCTGGCAGGTGCCAGAGGACTTCAGGATGGGACCGGGGCTCCCCAAGCCTTTGGAAAGACCCGAGAGCGAAGAAGGAAGCTAATCAACCGTGCCCACGTGGCTGGCGGCGTGGCTGGAGTCCCGCAGTGACTGCGGAGGGCGCAAACAAAAATCACCCGCTGTGTGGGGCGTGGCAATGACAACCCACTTCAGTACTCTTGCCTGGAAAATCCCATGGACGGAGGAGCCTGGTAGGCTGCAGNGAGAGCGAAGAAGGAAGCTAATCAACCGTGCCCACGTGGCTGGCGGCGTGGCTGGAGTCCCGCAGTGACTGCGGAGGGCGCAAACAAAAATCACCCGCTGTGTGGGGCGTGGCAATGACAACCCACTTCAGTACTCTTGCCTGGAAAATCCCATGGACGGAGGAGCCTGGTAGGCTGCAGTCCACAGGGTTGCAGAGTCGGACACGACTGAAGCGACTTAGCAGCAGCAGCGGGGCGTGGAGGCTCCAGGACGCAGGGCTTCAACTGGGCCACCTGCGTGGCCACGGCTAGGTTGCCCGTGCAAGTGCTTTCTGAGGCCTGACCTTCGCAGATGGGCTCCACCTGTCTGGTTGCAAAGCCGCAAATTGCCGCACGAGCTCCGTCTCCTCCCTGAAGGCTAGCCGCGCCAGCCACCAGCCAAAGGCCAAGTTCGCTGCTTGGGAACCAGGCTCTTCCTTCATTTGGGAGATCCAGCTCTCGCCCCTCCCTCTTTACGGCACTGCCCGGGGCTGTGACTCCCCATCCAGGTTGGGGCTCCCAGCGTGCAGTCCCTAACTCAGGTCGCCGGGCCACCCAAGGGCTGACACTGCAGTCGGCGGTGTGGGCGCCCGCAACGACATCCCGCACAGCAGGGGCGCCCACATCCATCCCGCACCTGCCGGGGTCAGCGCGCAGCACTCGCGAATCCTGGCCCCATTCCCTGTGTTCTTGGGGTTGCTTTGGGGGATCCTCACACACCCCTAGGACCCAGACTTTATGGAAGTTTGGAGCTGGGAGTTTTAGGCAGTTTTAGTTCCTCTTTGTAGCCAGTCTCTTGTCCTGGCTCTGAGCAGGGGACTGGGGTTTAAGGTACACAGAGGCCCAGCTGGTTTTTCTACCCTTCCCCAAAGCAGAAATCCCCAGGTTCCTTGGGCTTCCCAAGTGGTGCTAGTGGTAAAGAACCCGCCTGCCAATGCGGAGATGTAAGAGACATGGGTTTGATCCCTGGGTCAGGAAGATGCCCTGGAGAAGTGCACAGCAACCCACTCCAGTTTTCTTGCCTGGAGAATCCCATGGATAGAAGAGCGTGGTGGGATACAGTCCATAGGGTTGTAAAGAGTCAAACACGACTGAATTGATTTAGCACGCGTGCACCTCCCCCAGGGAGTCAGTGAGTCTAGACCCCCCTAATCCACCGAGTCTGGGCAGGAGTCAGGAACTGGGAACTGAGACCATGGAGACCATCTCCAGATGGATGCAGCCCCGCAGCAGGCTCTTGCCATTGGAAACGAATTCTTCCTTCCGTCGGTTTTGGAAAAATTCACTAAAGCAAAGCAGTTGCTGCTAGCACAGAGCTGGCTCTGACCGCACACCTCTGCTGAGACTCCAGGTAGCCTCCCCAAACCCCTACCTCCAGGTAACACAGCCCCAGTTCCTGGTGCCCCCTGCCCCCAGGTTCTGGGTGGGCTATACCCTCATCTTTCCTCACACATACTCCAGGTGGTCCAGCTAACTCCCAGCCCCAAGTCTTGGAAATCCAAGTCCTCCCCGCCCCTCCCCGCGCCCTGTCCCCCCCACCCC
>SJYA01000452.1:2684117-2796366 GCA_006410615.1 Neotragus moschatus | reverse complement strand
CTCTGGAAGGGCAGACTGAGCCCAGGCTTGAATTCACTGGTTTGGAAAACAGCTTGTGCCTACCCTGGGCAGTGTGGGCTTGTCTGTGCCCCCACATTCCTCTCGTCACTGTCCCCTCCCCAAACTCAAGGAGCCTGTTGGATACTTGAGCTTCCTGAGTCTCTGTCTTTCTCCCTTTTCTCTGTCACCGTCAGAACTCACAGGTCCCAAGATCCAGTGGAGGGCAGATCTCAAACCCCTGGATTCTACTAGGGCAGAGAGACACAAACACCCCAAAAATACACAGGGAGCAACTCTCCATCCTTAGAGAGCCTCAGTGCCAAAAAACAAGTTCCTGGACACAACAGGGACCTTGACCCCCAAGTATGGAAATTACACCAACATGATGGACACACACTACACACTCAACAGCAAGAGATCCCAAGAAATACTACAAAGACACCTAGGAAAGGAGTATTTCAGACATGTACAGGACTGCAAACTCACATAGACACCAACACCAGGCCCTGACCCTCCCGCAAGCGGTCTGACACAATATTCACAGACCCACTCCCTCATCCTGAACGCTGAAAGAGGCTCCCTAGCGGAGAAAAAATTCCCTAGGGAAACCACAAGGCTCCCGAGGCCCTGCTGGGAAGGGAGGGGCAGAAAGAACCTGGCCGGCTAGGAAATGGTAAGGCTCCGTAAAGTTGAAATCATTTAAGGACATCCATGAGAATAGTACCCCTATTACTACCTCTTAGGAAACAGGGAAGTGGTTTAACTTGTTCTGCAAATTACTCCAGATCTAAAAGAGTGCCCTCCCCCTTGGTAGGGAGAGGCCAGGCCCCTGCACAGGCTTGGCCACCAGGGTAGCTAAGTGAGCGTGGTCAGACTCCCAGGGCACCCGGGCTGGTAGGCTCTGGGGCCAATTCACCAACCACCCTAGCTGCCCAGGCTTGCAGCCTCCGCAGCCCCTCTACTGGGCCGGAAAGAGTGACCGGTGGCCACCGAGCTCGGCGATGCACATGAGGGCCGCGCCTTAGGGAAGACGTTGGGTCTGTGTGCCAGGGCTTGCACCATCTCGCCCAGTTCTGCCCTGGCAGAGGCACGCCATTCTTCCTTACCTTTTTTGATCACCGACTGGTCCAGGAGGCTCATTCCCGGCTCATCCATGGCCTGCAAATAGGACAGGGTAGTGGTAAGGGCGCTCGTAGACTCTAGTCTCTTGTCGCTTCCCAAGCCCCTGCTGTCTGCTCCGGCCAACGCGCACCTCCCGTCGCCTGCGGCGGCCTCGGGTCGGACCAGGATTCTCCCGCGCTCCAGCATTTGCGGCCGAGTTGGAGCCCTGTGGGAACCTCTCCGTGCAGTTCAAAGAGGGAATTTTGAACCTCAGGCAATTCCTCCGCCTCTCTTCGCTCCAGGCACAGGCTGCCCCAGTAGACCAGAACTGCGCATAGAGGCCCTACATTGCCCAGCGGAGAGGGACAAAGTGGCTCAGCCCCTGTCCATTTACTCGGCGAAGGGTCGCCGCCACTCAGACCCCAGGCTCACGGACTCAGAGCCAGGCCGCCTGAAAGGCNTCCAGGCACAGGCTGCCCCAGTAGACCAGAACTGCGCATAGAGGCCCTACATTGCCCAGCGGAGAGGGACAAAGTGGCTCAGCCCCTGTCCATTTACTCGGCGAAGGGTCGCCGCCACTCAGACCCCAGGCTCACGGACTCAGAGCCAGGCCGCCTGAAAGGCCAGGCAGCGTCCAACTCAGGACGTGGGGCGCATCCTCGGTAGGCTGGGAGAAAAGTCGGACGGGCTCCTGCACTGGCTACGCTTTGCCGCCCGCCAGGTCCTAAGTCACCGCAGCGGATGCTGGCCTATCTCGGACCGTTCGGGCCTCACCTGCAGGTCCTCCAGGCCCGGCGGGGCCACCAGCCCGGGGAGGCCGAGGGGCGCGTCGGCCAGGCCGTGCGCGCCCTCGGTCAGGCCTTGCAGGAGCCGCGGCACAGCAGCGGCGGCGTAGTCGCGGCGCGGGTCGAGGCCGAGGGCGCGGGCGGGCGGCGCCAGCAGGCCGGGCGGCTCGTCGTGGGCGCGGGCGGCGCCGCGGGGCGCGGCCCAGGCGGCCTGCGGAGGCTGCGGCTGCGCCAGGGGCGCCAGGCCGCCGTATGGGTCCCCGGCCAGGTGGGGAAAGGCGGCGGCGGCGTCGGGCGCCTGGCCGTAGGGCAGCGGCGGCTGCGGGTAGGGCGGGGGGAAGTAGGGCGGCTGGAAGTCGGCGGCGGTGGGCGTGTGGCACAGCGGCGGCGCCGGCCCGTAGGCCGCCTGGGGCAGTGACGACAGGCGGGCCCCGCCGGCCGCTGCGCCCAGCCCGTCGGGGCGCTCCTGGGGAAGGAAAGGGGCGCGTCAGGCGATCCAGCGGCAACTGAAAGGACCCTCCTCATCTCCCATAGGGCCGGCTGCCATCCTGCCCGCTCCCGAGGCCCGAGGTCTATCTCTGAACGACCCGTGGGCGCGGGAACCTTGGGCCAGGGATAGTCCCGTGCGCACGGTTCTCCGCGGGCTCAGTCGCTTTGGCCCTCTCCATCCGAGATTTCATTGGAGTGGGAGGCTCGGAACGGAAGGTCCAGCACCCAGGCTGCCCGATCCCCGGCCGGGCACGCCCCGGTGCCCGAGACTACTCACCATGGCGGAGTAAGTGTGCACCAGCATGGGGCGGGCAGCTCGGGGCGCGAGGCGTGGCGGCGGCGGAGCCCTCGCCCGACGGCGAGCGCGGCGGGAAGAGGTTCGCGGAGCTTGCAGGACCCGCGGGCGGTCACTGTGCGGTGGCGGGGTGCAACCCAGCCCGGAGCCCGCCAGGCATCTGGTCCTCAGCAGTGGGTGCCCCCGAGCAGGTCCATGGGGGCGGGATGTGGGTCGGACGGGAGCTGATCGCACTTGGAAAAGTCGGTCAACGGGTGCCCAGCGCCCGCCTTCTTCCTCTGAAGGCAGCTTGCTCCATGCTCTCCAGTTATAGTGGCGGGGGCGCGCGGGGCCTCCGGGGGCGCGCATTAAAGAGACACGCTAGGGCCGCTTTCTCCCCTCTCCCCAGTGACTTGCTCAAGAGGAGGCGTGGCTTTGGCGCGACCCCCTAGAGAGAATAGAGTCGTGGTTCCAATCTCCGCCTTCTAGGCTCGAAGCTCCCAGCTACCTTGAAACAGAGAATTCGAGGTTGGGACACAAGGGCCTTGGTTTGCTTTGGCTCTGCCCCATCTTTGCCTTTGGAGCAAAGCACTACCCTTCCTCGGCCTTAGCTTGCTAGTCTGTAAGATGGGTATCAGTGCTTTCTCTAACCACCTCACCCACTATCAGTGCTTTCTCTAACCACCTCACCCCATTATGGTTGAGGTGGGCAGTCCTGAAAGTGGAAGAGGTTTGTGAGTTGCAGACTCAAGCCCACTGGCTCCCGTGCAAACATATGTCGGTGTATGGGTCTGTGTGCATGTGTGTGTATGTGTGTGTGTGTGTGTGTGTGTGTGTGAGCTGGGGGCCATCCCAGCCTCTCTGCACATTTCTGGATAAAAACTCCTCTGAGGGTGCTTACTTCACTCAGGCTTCCCCCAGCTGGTAACTCCCAGTACCTAGCCCAGGTCTGAGGAAGCTGGAGACACAAACTGACTGTACAGATAGAGTTGCCTGGCACTGGGATTGGGCATGAGTTCAGTCTGAGTAGGGTTCCAGGTATTTCTGAAGCCTTGAGGTCCTGGGCTGTTGAGCGTGGGTGGGTCATCCCCAAAGGCTGGTGGGTGGAGCTGTAACTGACACCACGTAGACCGTGTGCTGGCATCGCATTTCCACGCAGAGCACGCGCAGGCTGTGTGCCTGTTACCAGGACAGGCACCGGCTGGCTGTCAAGCATGCTCCAGTCTCTGCAGTCACTTTTGCTTTCCTTCACATCCCAGCCTTTCCTTCCTGAGGAACAGGGACAAGAATTAAAGAAAGGGAAATGAGAGAGGCCAGCAAACGATGAGATGGGTAGACAGCATCACCGACTCAATGAACTTGAGGGTGAGCAAACTCCAGGAGATAACGATAGGCAGGGAATCTTGGTGTGCTACAGTCTGTGGGGTCACAGAGTCAGACATGACTTAGTGACTGAACAGCAAAATGAGAGAAATGGTAAGGGGAATGAGAATTAAGAAAGCAGATGGAAGGTGTTCAAAAAAATAAGTTGGGATCTTCCCTGGCAGTCCAGTGGTTAAGACTTTGTGCTTCCATGGCAGGGGGTGTGAGTTAGATCCCTGTTTGGGGAACTTAAATCCCACATGCCACGTGGCACTTCCAAAAATTTTTTTTAAAAAAAGAAAAAAAAAATGGCAAGAAGATCGGAGTAGCCATGTTGTTCAGTTGCTAACTCATGTCCTGCTCCCCAGCCGCATGAACTGTAGCACGCCAGGTTTCCCTGTCTTTCACTGTCTCCTGGAATTTGCTCAAACTCATGTCCATTGTGTGGATGATGCCATCCAACCATCTCATCCTCTGTTGCCCCCTTCTCCTCCTGCCCTCAATCTTTCCCAGCATCAGGGTCTTTTTCAATTAGTCGGCTCTTCACATCAGGAGGCCAAAGTATTGGAGCTTGAGCATCCGTCCTCTCAATGAATATTCAGGGTTGATTTCCTTTAGGATTAACTGGATCTCCTTGCTTTCCAAGGGATTCTCAAGAGTATTCTCGAGCATTGNGCATCAGGGTCTTTTTCAATTAGTCGGCTCTTCACATCAGGAGGCCAAAGTATTGGAGCTTGAGCATCCGTCCTCTCAATGAATATTCAGGGTTGATTTCCTTTAGGATTAACTGGATCTCCTTGCTTTCCAAGGGATTCTCAAGAGTATTCTCGAGCATTGCTGTTTGAAAGCATCAATCTTCAGTGCTCAGCCTTCTTTATGGTCCAACTCTCCTATCTGTACACGACTACAGGAAAAACCATAGCTTTGACTATACTGACCTTTGTAGGCAAAGTGATGTTTCTGCTTTTTAATATGCTGTCTAGGTTTGAATAGAAATAATCACAACTTATTACATACTATGTCAGACTCGATATTGAGTTATTTAATGCTCACAACAGCCCTATGAGTTAGAAACTCTTATCACCTCTATTCTCAGGTGAGGTAAGTGGGATACATAGAAGCGACATGACTTGCCCAAGGTCAAGGAGCTAGTTAAGTGGCAGAGCTGGAGCAGTCTGCCTCTAGCCTCTTTCTGTGTTCAGAATCACTATTCTGTACTGCCTTAGACTCAGATGCCTAAAATTGAGTCCTGACTCTGATGAACTGTGTGATTCCGAGCAAACCCCCTTTCCTTTTTCATCTCAGTTTCTGCAACTTCAACAACAATATGGAAGAGTGGACTAGATATTTTCTTAGATCCCTTTCTAATGAAGTGGAGGATGAGAAAGTAAAAATTAAAATAGTGAGCTAGATTAGAGGAGAAAGGGAGATGGCAAATGGGAGGTGTATGGAGGAGATTTGAGCAGTGTTTTGCAAAAGGCACACCTCGGGTGCAGAGCTCAGGTCTGGGTCATCTCAGTCTGGGAGGCTTTAGGGGAAGGAGGAGGCTAGAAACAGCCAAAGTTTCATCACTAGGAACTTTCCAGAAGCTGAAACCACCAGCTAAGGTGGTAGAGAAAGCAAAACTGGGCAGCTTTGCAACCTTGTGCCCAGGGCAGAGAAGAAGTCAGGAGTATGTGTGTGTATATCTACATGGATGTGGGGGTCTGTGGTGAGACCCCTCTTCCCCACAGGATATTAGACATCAGGCTCCAGGACAGGTGTACGTGTGACAACGCATGCATGCAGGTCGGTGGACGCCTTTGGGAAATGTCCAGGAGAAGTGAGACTTATGAGGCCTGTGCCAGTTCTGGGCATCTCCCGCTCTCCCCAGTAGGCTTAGGAAGGGCAGAGTGCCCAGATCTGCCTGCCCAGTGGCTTTCCTCACCTGACTTCCTTGCAGTTTAAGACAACTCCTTCTTGCTTATTTCTCCTCTTTCCTGACCCTTTCTCAATCTTCTCTTCTATCTCCCCTCTTTTCTTCCACACCCTTAAGGTCACCTGTTCATCCTGAGTTGTAGCTTCTACTTTTTCTTCCTAGCTACACTCTTCACTAGTGAGTTCATCCCCTTTCAAGACTTTAATGACTCCCAGCCCATTGTTATCTCCCAACCTTGTTATCTCCCGTCTGTATCTCTCACTAGAAATCCAGACTCACGGGTGTGATTGCCTACTGGATATTCCCTCCAGACAACTTGTTGCAGCTGAGACCGTCCAAACCCCAAACTGAAGTTAAATGTCTCCTCTACCACCGCCAACTCCAACCTGCTCCTCCTCCCATGTTCTAGAGTTTGTAAATGGCACCGCCATCCTTCAAGTTAAAAAGAGCCATCCCAGGCTCTGTGCTTTGCCTCATCTCCATAAGCTACTGGAGCCCGTAGCCTTTCCCTTCTCCAGGGGATCTTCCCAACCCAGGGATTAAGCCCAGGTCTCCCACATTGCAGGCAGATTCTTTAAGAGCTGAGCCACAAGGGAAGCCCCTAATCCTCATAGAGGATCATCATTTCTAATTCTTAAACATCTCTCTTCATCCTCTGTCAGCATCTTAAGCTGCCATACTCTTCCTTTTAGACCAGTTGTTCTCAAAGTGTGGTCTCTGACCCAGCGTCACCTACAACTTCCGGAACTTGTTAGAAGTGTCAGTTCTTAGACCCCACCCACACCTGCTGAATCAGGAACTCTGGGCAAGGGGCCTAGCCATAAGCCTGTGAGGTGACTCAGCAGTACCGTAAAGCCTGGGAGCCACTGCCTGGACCGTTGCATCAGCCCCTACCTCAAACTGGTCTCCTGTCTTCTTTCATATCTCTTCTTCAACAAAAGTGACTGGACCTTGTTACCTCCTGGCTGAAAACTCTCCTGGGGCTCCTCATGGCCCATCTTCAGGGAACAAAAAAACGGAAACACCGTAATTGGCATTTTAGGCTCTTTGCAGCTGCAACTAATTTCCCTTTCCTGCCTCATGAACCAGTTTATAAGAAGAAAGGTGAAACAGAAAATATGTCTACTCTAGTGTTGGGTTTGGTACATAGCAGGTGTTCAGTAAAGGCTTATTGAATAAATGATGGATGAATGGATGGAAGAGTTTATGAATTCTTCAGCCTATTCCTAAGCTCCTTTAGGAAGCCTTCTAAATGAATATGCCTTCCCAGGTGGCTCAGTGGTAAAGAATCCTGTCAGTGCAGGACACGTAAAAGACACAGGTTCGATCCCTGGGTCGAGAAGATCCCCTGGGATAGGAAATGGCCACCCACTCAGTATCCTTACCTGTAAAATTGCATGGACCGAGGAGCCTGGCGGGCTGCAGTCTATGGGATCGCAAAAGAGTCAGACACGACTGAGCGTGCACACATGTGAACATGACTCGGGGTAACTAGACATAGAGCCCAGGTAAAATGTGGAGAAGTCACATTATGATCAGTGAGTGATTTTGCTTATGGCTTCTGAGGAGAGGGCTGTTCTTCATGGTTTGCTCTTTGGGGGCTCCTCAAAGTTTCCTGGTTGCAGACTCTATTCCCTTTCTTGTCCGGGACCTTCTCAATTTCTGAGGCATGGAGGTGGGCATTGCCTGTTGCCCACTCTCTGCAACACATGCATGCATGTGGGGGCCTGGAATGTGCACAGGGTCCATATGCAGACGCTCCTGGACACATAGGGCACACAACGTGCACAGAGACACTTATGGTTAACACATACACGTGGGGACACAGGACGTATATTGACACGTAGGGATGCATGTTCAAACATACACAGACTCACATTTGGCGTACTAGCCCTATTGCTCTTCTCCCAGGCTCAAATCTTTCCCTCTCTTTTCAAAAAGTGAGTTTGCAATAGGAGTTTATGTTAAGGAAGGACTCAGGCCTGCCTCCTTTATTGTTAACACAGCCACCCTCCTGCCCACCTTTGACAGCCTTCTGATCTTGGCCTGGTGGCATGCAGGGTAGGGGAAATCAGGCACAGGGAGATACTCAGGCTCCACCTGGTGGTCAGATCTCACAACTGCAGCTCACGTGCCCCCTTCCTTGCTGCTGAATTGATTACCAGGAGCAAACTTAGTGTTACTTGGCAGCCTAGCCCTCCTCGCGTTCCAGAGTCAAAAACTCTCTGACCAACCCTCACCAAAGTACAGACTCCAGTCTGCCTTGCATTTTGAAGATTTCTGCAGGGTTTATCTTCTCCACCACACGAGGGAGAGTATTTTGAGTGCAGGGACCAGGGGCAGTTGCCCTTGGCTTTGGGGTGCCCTTCCCTTCTCTTTTCACCTCCCCAGATGATCTCAGTCACTTGCATCACTTTAAGGACTGCTGATCCTGACAACTGCTGAATCTGTCACTTGCCCAGGCCTCTCGCCAAGCTCCAGACTGCAGAGAGACACTTCCCCCTGGATATCAGCAGTGCAAATTCACCATTACCAAGATGAGCTTACATTTTGCACAAAACTGTTTTTCTCCCCATGACAGTGAATGGCCCCGTTAGTCACTCACTGGCCCAGAACAGGAACCTGGGAGTCATCCTTTCTCTTCATCCCTCTTCACTTCCAGTTAATCACCAAGCCAGTTAACTAACACCAACCACCCTTACTTTCTCCACCCTCATGGCCACTAGCTTAATTCAGCCTTACTACCTCCTCTCCAAGTTGTCTGCCTCAGTCGTCCCTCTTGCAGCCAAAGTCATCTTTCTACAACACAAACAGAATCACACTCAATCTGCTAAAAAACCTACCACCTCAGCATGATCCCACATCTAAGCTCCCTGACATGGCACACCAGAATTTGTAAGATCTGGCCCTTGCCCGTGGGTCCATCCTCATCACCCACCGCTCCCCACTGTAGCAGTAATGACCTCCTTGCAGTTCCCAAGCCCGTGTTTGTTTGTGCATCTGGCAAGCTCCTTCTCCCCTCAGGTCTCGCCACAGATAGCTCCTCTGAATTTTCCTGGACTCATTCAGCCAGGCTGAAGGGATCTCATATTCCAGCCACACTATACAGACCCCCTCAGAGAAGCAACGGCTTATGGCTTTAGGAGTTGCCTTTTGCCTTCTCTAGACTTTCCCCTCTAGACTTTAAGCTGCTTGGCGGACAGGGTCTGACTTTATTCTTTTCAGAGATTTCAGGGACTCCATGCCAAGGACATGACTTTGAGTACATCAAATAGATCAATCAATTTTGTTATCTATGCATAGCCAACCACAGGTAGATACTTAGAAAATACTCAACGAATGCTTGTAGGCTTGAGGGCCTAGGTGGAGAAGGGTCTGTAGAGTGTGGATCTGGGACTGGTCTGGCTCCAGCCTTACAGCTTTGGTTCAGGCCTGGGGAGGCAATGGGTGCTCCAGTCCAGTCCCCAGTGAAGCTCTCAGGTCTTTCCCCTTCTCACTTGGCATACAACGGAAATGAACAGCTGGCTGTTGGAAAGTCGCATTTGGCCTGCAGATGTTCTGTTGGGGTAGTGATGATATAATTAAAAATATCAACATTCAAAATCAGATTACCCATGAAAAACAGATTTTTGACTTCTCTTTAAACGCTGGAGGAGGTGACAGCTAGCTTGGCAGCAACCTGCTGGCCTGGAGGGGCAGCACTTCCTTTGGAGAAAAGAGCACATGTGTCCGCTCGCCCATCCGGGCCTCGCCACATCGACATGAGTTTGCCACCTGCTCTGCCAGTGAAGGGTGTGCGCTGAGAAGTTGCATGGCCTGGATGGAGCCTTGGCTCTGGGACTTACTGGCTGCAACACTTTGAGCAAATCACCTCCCGGGCACCTCAGTTTCTTCAGAATCGGGATGACACTTGCTTCCTTGGATTCTTGGGAGGACACTTGTGAATTGTGATTGGCAGGGCATGTGTCGTGAGCTGCTGGGGCCCGGAGGGAAGAAGGTACAGGACAGACCACACAGGAGCCGTCTTGTCACCAACGAACATTTATTGAGTGTCCACATTGCACAGCTTTGAACTTGGCGATCACAGAACGCACTGGGGGAGGGAAGAGGGAAGCAAGGGGTCAGGCTGGGGTGGGGGTCCCCTGGGTTCATAAGAAAGGTAGTCCCTGCTGGAGCCGCCAGTCGCGTCTCTCGGCAGAGAGCAGTCGTCAGCGGGGGTGGGAGTGGAAGCCAGGCACCACGATGGCGATGGGGTGCAGTCACGAGGGGAACATGCTCATTCTGGGAAAGCATCCTTCCGGCTCCTGGCTCCAGCCAGGCCAGATGGCACCGAGGGGACAGGGATCAGGCGCTCGGGAGTCCAAGCAGGGATAGGACAGGCAAAATAAGTAACTCCCCAGCCCTCACTGTCACTCTGCTGCAACACGACACAAAAGCTTAGAGACCAGGGCCCAAGGGCTCCTGGGTCCCCTCAAGGAAGCTCACGTGGAAGTAGGTTTCCCGACCCTCCCACCAGGCCTGTCTGCCCCAGGTTCCCCCAGAAGGTTGGGGCAGTTCAGACTCTGGGTCACTGAAGTTGACAGGAAGAACTGTGATGTCAACGGCCTGAGCCTGCTCTCTGCCCAAGGGGGCCAAGGGCAAGAACCAAATGGCCAATTTAAAGGACGTGGACCTGGGAGGCCAGAGGGGCACCACAGTCTTGGGGAGCCCACGCCCTGGCCGGCAGGGCATATGGGCCAAGGCAGCCAGCTCCTGCCAGCCCTGTCCCATTTGGGGGTCTCTCTCCTGTGAGGGAGCCAGATAGCGGGCAAAATGACACCTAGTGCCCCCCTCTCTGGGGGCTGCTCCAACCTCCCCCGACCTGGCGGGGACAGCCACGCTGATTTCCAAGTCAATCCCTGCCCCGGAGTGGGCCCAGGGGGCGTGACGCAGTTCCTTACACTTGAAGGGTGGGCGCCATGCCCTCACCCCTCGAAAAGCCAGACAGCTGGGGTGTTCGGGGGGAAGTTTGGGGAGGGGGGTCTAACTGGGGGGCTTCAGGGGAGATGCCTCCTCCCGCCTTCCCTCGCTGCCCACCCCCAGGTCTGTCCCCAGTGGATGCCCCCTCAGGGCTCGGCCAGGCACTGCTCCAGGGCGGCCATGCGGTAGTGGCTGGCAGTCTCCTCGCCGGCCTGCAGCCTCATGGCCTCCCGGCACAGCCGGTTGGCCCGTGCCAGCTCAACCAGGACTCCCTGATAGGCGGCCACCATCTCAGGCTTGACAGAGCTGGGGCTGACGCTGCCCAGCAGCTGCAGCAGCTCCTGGGGCCAGCGGGAGCGCAGGGCGGCAGGGGCTAGCCAGGGAAGCAGGGGCACACAGCCCGTGAAGGCCTGCATGCCCAGGAACCAGAGCTCCTGCAGATCCGCCCAGACGCCCTCGTAGTCGGGGGACAGGGCCAGCACTGCCTGCTCTGAGCCGGGCGTGGCCCGGGCCACATGGGACTGCGACAGGAAGAGGATGGCAGCGGCGAAGAAACCTCGGGACGCAGGCGTCCCCTGCAGAGCTGGAAGGCAAGCAGGGAGAGGGGCATGAACCAGCGGGACTGGCGGCCTCACCCGACCCCCTGCCCTTCCCCGCTTCCTGGTGGGCACACTCAGGAACCTCCAAGGCGCAGCTTGGAGGCAGGCTGCCTGGGCTCAAGCCCTACCTTCGTGGTGGGACCTCAGGTAATTCACTTTCTGGGTCTGGTTTCTTCCCACGAGTAAAATGGGGCCAGCCGTGCTAATCTTAGAACTCTTGTCATGAGAGTGAAACGTGATAATCTTGGGACTCTGCCTCGTGGTCGGACCCTGCTACAGGCTGAGTGGTGATGGGAGCTTCTGCTGGACCTAGCCCTTCAGCAAATGAGGGCGGTGCGGCAACTTGATTCTTAGGCCAGAAGAAGGTGCCAGAGGGGACCACGGGCTTGGCTCACTGGCCCGCAGGGCTACTATGCCCCTGGCACTGCAGATGTTCTCCCAAGGCTGTCGGGCTAACCAGCACTGGGACTCTACTCAGGCTACGGAGACGCAGCCTGGATCCGAGGGAGCTCTGGGCGAGAGGGTCGGGTGGGGTGGGGCAAGGCTCCTGATCCACTGGAACATGCCCCTCTTCCAGCTGCCAGGCACCCTACTGGGGTCCCCCTGCACAGGGAACAGAGGCTGCTGAGGGTATGGGCTCATTACACTCTGTTCCCAGGCATCTGTGCAGCTCCTCCAACCTGACAGATGGGGTACAGGGAACAGGCGGGGACAGAGGGACCCAAGCAGACACCCACGGCCAAAGTGGGAGACACAGAGGGCTGCGAGGGGGCTGGAGCGGATGCCCCCTCAACCTGCACACAGCCAGAGTGAGGTGCGGGTGGGGAGGGAGGGACGTGCTGAAAGAGCACTGAAGCCTGTCATGAGGGAGGTGAAGCGCTGAGCAGAGAAAAACCTCAATGGAGAGAAGTCGTGTTTCTGACTCAGGGCCTGGGTGGGGGCGGCTCCACCTTGAAAACACAGAATTCAGATTCCTTGGGCTGCTGGGGGTTCCAGGNGGTGCGGGTGGGGAGGGAGGGACGTGCTGAAAGAGCACTGAAGCCTGTCATGAGGGAGGTGAAGCGCTGAGCAGAGAAAAACCTCAATGGAGAGAAGTCGTGTTTCTGACTCAGGGCCTGGGTGGGGGCGGCTCCACCTTGAAAACACAGAATTCAGATTCCTTGGGCTGCTGGGGGTTCCAGGTGCTTATGCCTTTGCCTGAGAGCAAGCCTGTACTTACACCCACCAGGCCTTGCCTTCAAAGTCTTTAGAAGGAAGAAGATGTTATTATCATTCGGGGAAGAAGGGTGGGGCGGGGCGGGGGATGGAGGTGCACTTCAGAGATTGATTGGAAAATTCTGTAAAACCGTTTTCAGAAAAATGACAACTTGTGCCCAGAACACAGCCTGGTCTTCTGCGTCCACCCAGGCCTTCCATCTGTTCGGACTGGGTCCCCCAGGGGCTTACCTGGAGAGGTGCTCAGAAGCCGGGCCATGAGGAGGCCCAGGGTAGCCACGTTGGCAGCCAGAAGCAGCCTCCCCTGCTGCTGAACTAGTGAAGGCAGCGACGCCATCAGGGTGTTCATCAGAGAAGTGAAGCAGGCATCCCGCCTGGGGAGGCAAAGACGGGAGGCGGGGGATGAGTGGACCCAGACCGAGCCCTGGGGCAACCGGGGCCCCCAGTCTCGCCAGGCCAGGGTTTGGCGAGGGACTAGGCGGCACGGTGAACAGGTAACGGGGGCCCCTTCCGCAGCATCTGGGAGCAGAGGCTGGGTTATGGCCGGAGCAGGTAGACATGCACTGTGGGCCCCCTTCCGCAGCATCTGGGGAGCAGAGGCTGGGTTAGGGCCGGAGCAGGTAAACATGCTCGCCCGGGGGAGTCCCACACGCCAGATCCCAGTGTGGGGTGGCTCTCCCTACTGTGAAGCCCTTTCATTCTAACGTTAACAGGAACTCATGGGTCCAGGGAAGCAGAGGAGGAGACTGAGACTGCAGGCAAGCCTGAGTAGGGTCCCTGCTGCCTCCAGCCTCCTCCCCAGCCTCACTTGATCAGCCCTGGTGCAGTGACCACGAGGTTGAGGAAAATGTGACAGCAGGTCTGCAGGCCGATCTCCACACTGTCGGGCAGCACCGAGGTGTCGTGGCCGGGGGAGGTGAGTTCCCACTGCTGTAGGAAGTACTTGCACAGAAGGGAGGGGGCCCCCTCCTTGATCAGGATCTCCCGGGGCCCATCCTCGACGGTCAAGTGGCACCAGCCGGGCAAGAGGAGCCTGGGGGTGCAGAAGGGACAGAGATGTGAGGGGTGAGATGAAGGCACCAAGATTCCCTTCGGGGGGGCATCCCACCAAAGACGAACAGAAGTCGAGGAGAAGGAGAACACGTCCTTGTAGGCACTGCAGAAAGAACACAGACTTCGGAGTTGCACAGGCCGGGGCTCAAACCTGGGCTGTGAGTGTGGACAAGTGACTTTAACCTCCAGGAGTCTCAGTTTCCTCACCCTAAAGACGCAGATGAGACTCCTGCTCTAGGTGTGCTGGGAGGACCAAGTTTTGGTAAAGGGTGAAATAAAACGCCTGGCAGGCAGCGGATGCTTAATAAGTTGGAGTTCTCTCTCTACAGAACAATCTGGGCTTGGCAAGTGAGACTTAGGAAGCCCAGGTGTCCTGTGAGAACAATCCCCCTTTACTCTCCCCATGCCCCAGTCAGGAAGCCCAGTACAGCCAAGTTTGGGGAGAGGAGGTGTCCTTGTTACAACCCTTCCTTTAGAATATACTGGCTCAAGAGACTGTAAGCACAAACTCACCTGAGCGCGTCCCCGGGCCAGGTGGGCCCAGGGGTAGTAGGGGAGATGGCCAGGGTGGCCACCTGCTGGGAAAGGTCGTTGGCTTCCTCAGCCTCCTCGTAGAGAGTCTTGGCATAGCGGACGAGGAAGGGCAGCAGCTGGCAGACCTCCTTGCGCAGGGACGAGGTCTCCTCGGCCAGCCAGGCACCCAGGATCCGCACGGAGGCAAACACAAAGGGCTCCTTCTGCTTCTCTGGCCCTACCTGTTACCAAAGGACCCCCCTGAGATGGAGCAGAACCAGAAACCCTCCCCTGCCTGGCCAGCATGCCGGCCAGCCTAGGAATAACACAACTAGAAGGAAATTCTGGCCCGCAAGCCCTGCAAAGGCCGGCCTTATGGGCCCAGAACCCAGCACATGGTTGGGACATGCTCACTCAACAGGGGCCTGGCCCAGAGCAGGCCCTCCGCGCAGGCCTGCTGAGCCAACTGGACTCCAGAGGACATGGTCCTGCACTCGTTGGTGCTCAACCTCTAAAGCATCTCAAGGCGAGGACACCCACGGGTCCACGGCTAGATGAACACTCCTTCTCGGTCAACAGCCCGCTTTGACCAGGGGTGATCGCACATACCTCGTGAGGTGGGAGGTATGGGGGGAGGCCAGGCCCCGGCTACTGTGGAAACATCCCTGCTGGTGGCAGTGCGAGTGGTGGGAGAGAAGCCCCGCTTTGGGCTAAGTCAGAAAGAATGGGACCATGAGGGAGCTTGGCGTGGCAGCTGGGAGGTCGGGGGGCTGGACTCTCAGACAGGAGTGGAGAGGGGTGTTGGGGGAGGTGATCAAATGGGAATCGGGCAGGGAGGTCAGGAACTGGCAGCCGGGCTCCCGTTTGTGTGTGTACGTGTGTAAGACAGCGCTGCAGCCTGAGCAAGACAGGCTGGTTCACTTGAGTGTGTGTGGATCGGGGGGAAGGTTGTTGAGTGGGAGGCTTCTGTGTTGTGTGTGCGTGTGTGTACTGTGATGTGAGTGCACATATGGTGTGTGGTGTGGTGCTTGTGTGGAGGCTCAGGGAGGGAAGGAGGGAGGAGGGAGAGGGAGGCTCGCCACACACTACTCCCTGGAGTGCTGTAGCATCAGCCACACACCCAGGCCCGGGGTTCACCTCCTGCTCTCCCTTGCTCTGGCTCCTGGCTGCACAGGGCCCCCCGCCCCCTCCATGGCCCCCCACCCTCACCTGCTGCNAGGGAGGCTCGCCACACACTACTCCCTGGAGTGCTGTAGCATCAGCCACACACCCAGGCCCGGGGTTCACCTCCTGCTCTCCCTTGCTCTGGCTCCTGGCTGCACAGGGCCCCCCGCCCCCTCCATGGCCCCCCACCCTCACCTGCTGCAGGTAATGGATGACAGCCCCGATGGCCTCCTTCATGATGCTCACAAGCTGCACCTTCTGAGGCTCCTTAAGCAGCGACTGCTCACAGCGGGTGCATTCCTGGATCCCCAGCTCCATGAGGGCGTAGCAGGCGGTCACCACATCCTCTTTCACCTCTGTGCCCGTCTCCTCCAGTGCTAGCCGCACCTCCACGCATGCCAGGTTCACCAGCAGGGCCAGGAACTTGCTCCCGGAGCTGCCCGCTGGGATCCAGTCGGAGCCGCAGGCGTGTGCTAGGCGGGCAGCCAGCTTCAGTGCGGGGTTGCGCTGCCAGGAGCTCAGCTTGCTGCCCAGGATGCGTGCCAGCCCGGCCTGCAGATCCCGGAGGCACTCAGAGGGCACGGTTGTCGGGGGCAGAAAGAGGGGCAGCAGCTGGCAGAGCTCAAACTTGCTGGCATCCTCGGCTTTCTGGAAATCTTCACTGAGGCCCCGCAAAACAGCCAGCAGGTCGGGCTCCGCCTCCTTCCAGCACTGTGTCTCAGCAGCAGCCAGCAGCCCCACCAGGAGTGCCAGGGCCTGGTCAAAGCCGTAGCCGTGCCCTAGGTACGCCTGACACAGGGCAGACACGGTGCCTCCGGCAATGAGGTGTCGGGGCCCACGGGGGGTGCCTGCCACGGCTGTCAGGCACTGGTAGGTGTCATCGACCATGGAACGGCGGGCAGCATCGTCAGGGTCTCCCCGGGCTGTGAGGAAGGTGCTAAGGATGGGGATCTTGTTCAGGACCTGGGGATGGGCGGCTAGTTCAGGGTCACTGCAGAAGCAGGCCAGCAGGGCCACGCCCAGGGCCCGGAGAACGTGGTCGGGGCAGCCATCCGGCGCCTCCTTGGTGGTCAGGAGTCGATTGGGGAAGGTGAAACCGACGGCATCAAAGATCCGCCGCCGAGTTTTGGCATCGATGTCACCTGCTTTGACTGCCTTGGTCACCTGAGGGAAGTATGTGCGATCAGCAGGATGGAAGGAAGGGCTGGCAAAGACTCTGCCCTGCACTCTGGGGGTGGACCATCAGCAGAACTAGGTTATGTAACAGGACTCACTCTGGGGTCAGGACGCCTCCCAGAGATCACTTTATCCAGCTCCTTCCTTCTCCCCTGAGGCAGACAAGTGTGGCCTCTGGGATCCCTCCTCTAGGATCCTTGCAGAAGGAAGGTCCAGTCCTCCTCNAGCAGAACTAGGTTATGTAACAGGACTCACTCTGGGGTCAGGACGCCTCCCAGAGATCACTTTATCCAGCTCCTTCCTTCTCCCCTGAGGCAGACAAGTGTGGCCTCTGGGATCCCTCCTCTAGGATCCTTGCAGAAGGAAGGTCCAGTCCTCCTCAACTGTTCTTTCTGTCATGTCGTTACCCTGTTAGCTGGAAAGTTCTTGATGTCTGAGCTAGGGGCCCAACATCTGAGTTGCAAGAGGTTGGAACTCAGTGTTTAAAATTCTCCAAGGACTTGGGGTCCCTCTCTAATCACTCCCTCGAGAAGTCTCTCATCCATTCCCGCCACCTTCTCAAGGGAAATGGCTCCTGTGTCTCGCCGCTCTGCCTGTCAAAACATTTCCCCTTACATTTCACCTAAACACCTCCTCTGCTGCAGTGTGAGCCCTTGACTCTGGAGCCGTCTCCCTGTTGCCATGGCAAACAAGCAGGCTGTACTCCCTCCTCCCTTCACCCCCCACACACCAGCCCCCCCCTTCCCAGCACTGCAGCTCCTGTTCTGCTGTCCCCAGCTTGGGTTCTTCCAGTAGGGCTGAGCCCCAAACCAGCTCCTTCATCCTCAACCTATATACCCATTCTGGCCATCCCCAGGGACCCTTTCCCAGTCACTTCCAGGCCTGTGACTCTCTCCACCTCCAGAACATGCATCCCCAGCCATCAAGTATTCTGCACTAGTTACTACCTGCTGCTGTTACCCTATGAGTCAGCTCCCATCTGCTCTGGGACGCCCCGAAGGGCAGACCCAGGTAGCCTCCTCCAAGGCTCCTCAGGGCCACAAGCTTTATTCACCCTTACTTCCCCCTGTGCTCCCATATGCAGCGGGAGCAAAAATGAGTCCACAGGTAGGTGCCTTGGGCCTTCTTTGGTGCCTCCAGGTTTACCAGCGGCCCCTACATATCCTTGGGGACTTGTTGACCCCATTCCTAGAGGGCCCAACCACCCAGCCCTTCCCACCTCCCAGCTGTCAGTTAGTTCCTTACTAGCAGCAGGGCTGCAAACTGCTCGCTGTCATTCTTGGCCTCACGGAGGGCTCCCAGGTAGCGCTCCAGGGTGGGGTTTCGGCTCTCTGCCTGGTTCAGAGCTGGCTCGCAATCCGAGGCCATGATGCCCGCCTTGCCCAACTGTGAACACAAGAGGGACTGAGCATCCCTCTGCAGAGGAGGGGTGGGGGTGGGAGTGGAGGAGGGAGGGAGGGATTAGCACAGAGGGAGGGGAGGATCAGGAGGGATGGACTCCTCAGGACTGACCTCCCGTGGGGGAGCCCCTTTACGGGGCTGGACCCTCAAGTCCTTAGGGATGAAGAAGGGACCCTGGTCCAAGGTCACCTCCGGAAAGTGGGAGAGAAGGACCATGCATCCTGCTGCTCAGTTGGACAGCTCTCCTCAACAGTCTCTTGGGGGCAGGAAAGGGCTGGCCCCACTGCTCCGCTGCCCCCTGCACCAAAGGCCAGGTTTTGTTTCCCTCCACCAGGCGTACAAGGAAGGAGTGGTGAGGACAGACAGGGAGGAATGGAAACATACATGGTGAAGTTCGATTATCCAGACTCAGGCTGACATGAGGGAAAAGGGCATGCTAGGTTTCCTTTCCCCTCCCCTCTTCAGAAGACACAGGACACAGGCTTCAGTAGAAGTGAGGGCGCAGGGCGCTGACCCAGGGAAGGCTCAGAGGCCCCTCTGGGGACACCACCCCTCCAGCCAGGGCTCTCAGTCGCCCCCGCAGGCTCTGTGCCTCCTCTCCTTTCCCTCCCTCGGGCAGAAGCTGCAGCAGCAGAAGCAGCAGCAGCAGCAGCAGAATTAACCCCTTGCGCTCCCTCTCCTCACCCTCCCCATCCGGCTACCAGCCTGTGGATGCCTGCAGGGGCTGGAGAAGCAAGAAGGGGNTTTTTTTTTTTTTTTAAGAGCTTTATTCTTGATTACTCATACTAGCTGAATAGGCTGTTTCAGACGTGCTGTGTCGTTGTTCAAACATCTTATCGCTGGGTACATAAATGGAGTTCCACGTATGTAGCTGACAGACTGAACTATGATACATCCCCCATCAACCTGAAGTATTAAGTAAACATTACCCCCTGCTCTGTCTGAACAGCTGCTGCAACAGAGAGTGCTTTTATTTCGGGTGTACTTGTAACGCCCTAACTGCCAGAACTCTTGCTTGCTTTTCTAGATTTTCATTTGTCAAGTATTGTGGGGGTGTGTGTTCTCTCCCTGGGCTGTTTCCCTTTGATTCTGTAACAAGCCGTTTGGATCTTGGTGTTGTGGTGTTGTTCCTGCCTCTGGTCAGCAAGGCATTGACTGGACCCTAGCAGTGATTTGTGCCCTTAAACAATTGTAGGTTTCAGAGGAAAGACTAATGGGGAGTTCACAAGAAAATAACCGCCTCTGTCTCCTGCACGGTTTGTGAGACCTTGCCCTTCTCTAATCAGCTTGCCAATCCAGTGGTGTTTATTACTCCCATTTTCAAAACCTGTTCATTTCTTTGATGCTTCTATCGCCCACCTGCCACGCTATTGATGACAGGTATTGAGTCACCTCGAATTTAAAATCCTTTTGTGGTAGGCAGTAACGTGTTGGGTAAGATTCATACACACACACACTCACATGCACATTCACTCTTTCCATCTTGGGAGGCTGAGTTGCTGGATATACTTTCTAACTTAGGCTCCACTTCATAATCCCTTGAGCATGTGTCTGGCCTGCACACCTTTCTGTCCCCTTCCCCCTAACATACAATGACAAACCACTGGAAATAGGAATGGATGGAAGTGAATGAGAAAGAGGAGGTCCTTCAGATGTTTAAGGCTCAGTGAAAACTTTTTCTTGGGTGGGCTGTACCTTAGTTTTGCAGTTCTGTGTGCGTGTTTGTCTATTTCCTGATATTGACATCCAACCCAGACAATGCTGGGCTAAGATTGGGGGTTGTCAGTCTGTGCCTTTTTCTAGAAGCAGATGACAGGTGTGTATTTAGTACGGAAGATTTTTGAATTGCTTCTTCAGAACCCAGTCAACCCTCATAATGCTGCCGACATTTATATAATAATTGATACAATATAGGGAAGTTGTGTAAGAAGAAACTGATGGAAAGTCTTTTTTTTTTTCTTCTGAAAGGGACCTGTCATTCAACCCGTAGATTCTGGATGTCTAGTACAAAATAGGGGTTGTGTAAATACTTGTTGAGTGGATATATGAGTTTAAGTCAGGAGTTGCTAATGATTCTAAGGATCCTGGAGGTGACATCAAAGTGTAAACTGGATAGATTTTAAAGATAAGAGTGCTGGGGACAGTAGCAAACTGGAGAATGCACACCCTACCTAATGACAGTCACACGGAAGCTTTCTAAACACAGCTAGAAAAACGTCCAGATCAGTTCACCTGTGATGCTCCGAACTCTTCTCTTCACAGATAAAAAAACAGTATTTGGATAAAGTCACAAAGCTGTTAGCAAAGCTAGAACTGAAACTCAGATCTTTTTTTTCAGTCGGGTGTAGTTTCCACTCTTCCATATAGATGATTAACTGTTAGATTAGAAAATAATGGAATATAAAGTGTTTCAGCTTTACAGTGGATTCATTTCATATCCCTTGCTATGTTTTTATCCTGATAATTATAGACTATGTCAAAGCTCAGCTTTGAGATTTATAGACAGGTATGAACAGTGAAAGACAAACTTGAAATTTCTATTCTCCCTAATCTGTCACACTGTCTAGCACTCTGCATTTCGAGGAATCAATTATTAATTACTTGGCATATAATTTCTTCTTTTTCTGTCTTTCTAGTGGACTGGTTCTGCCTGTCTGGAAGGCCATGGAGAAGCTGGGAATCAAGCCAAGCCGTGCTTCTTGGATTTTATCAAGATTTTGTTGGCAGACGTTTGTGAAGCAGTTGAAAAGCTTGTACCTGTTTTATATTTGCTTCTGCTTCAGTGCTCTGTGGTTGTCAACAGGTACCATTTTCTTTAATATTTAAGATTTTTTTAAAAGGGTACTTTGTGCGAGTCTGTCAGTTCATTTTAAAGACTAGTAAGAGCCAGAAGAGCTAATTGATAGAAATGGTCACCCTTTTGGTGAACACTTAGTTTGTTGGGTTTATTTGTGTGTCTGTTTTGTTTTAGACCAAACTTTAAATTGGGTTCTTTCTCCTTTTTTCATTTTTTGGAAAAAAAAAAAAAAANAAGACTAGTAAGAGCCAGAAGAGCTAATTGATAGAAATGGTCACCCTTTTGGTGAACACTTAGTTTGTTGGGTTTATTTGTGTGTCTGTTTTGTTTTAGACCAAACTTTAAATTGGGTTCTTTCTCCTTTTTTCATTTTTTGGAAAAAAAAAAAAAAAATTTTTTTTTTTGGCTTGTTGCCATGTGGCATTCAGGATTTTTCGTTCCCGACCAGGGATGGAACCTGCAGTGGAAGGGCAGAGTCTTAACCACTGCCAGGGATGTCCCTGGGTTCTAAAAGAGAATTGGCGTGGTCATTTTGACATTTCCTGAAGATGTAATGAAAAGATAAAGGTTTCAAAGTTAGACCGGGGTCTGAGAGCTGGATGTTTCTTTCCACTTAATAACTAAGTTACCTATTGTCTGTAAGGAAGGATAAGACCTAGCTCACAACTTGATTTAAAAGATAAAGTAATTAAAGCGTGTAGTACAGTGCTATGAACGTAAGTGATACTTTGCTTTCTTTCTTTTCCTGACAGAATCTACCCTGTATACTTAGAAGGAGAATGTACCTTTCTCCATAGAAAGGGGTTATACTGATAGATTTTTAAAGTATGGTTTCCTTCCAGAGATTATTTCACCAGTCTTTTATTTCTTGCCAGGAAAAAGTGCCAAAAAGGCTAAATTTCAAAAAGTAGCCCTTTTTTTCCCTGTCTTTTTTCCTTTGGTTCTTTGTTGACACTGTTCCTTTTAGAGTATGGAAGTGAGAATGACTCTTGCGTATGCTGCTGTTCTGGGCAATGACCGAAAGACTTCTGTTGTAGAAACCACTGTCTGGGACAACAAATCAGTCTTTTGATCCTATAATTACCAAGATTTCTATTGCTTCCCAAAAGGAGTTGGTGGCCATGATCTTGAGACTCAAATAATTATTGTCTTTAGCAATTTCAGTGACATCAACTTTGGGGTNTGTTCTGGGCAATGACCGAAAGACTTCTGTTGTAGAAACCACTGTCTGGGACAACAAATCAGTCTTTTGATCCTATAATTACCAAGATTTCTATTGCTTCCCAAAAGGAGTTGGTGGCCATGATCTTGAGACTCAAATAATTATTGTCTTTAGCAATTTCAGTGACATCAACTTTGGGGTTTTTGTTGTCTTGCAGTGATGGTTGATGATTGCATAATTATAGCAGTGGAAATTGCATTTGACAGAAAGCTGACCTCAATATTTTTTACCCAGATGATGCTTTGCTGGGACAGCTAGCTATTTCAGGTCAACATTTTATGTAAGATTATTTGAATTAAATAAGTAACTGACTTACCATCATCAGAGTAGGAAAATCACATTTTTTGAAGTGCACCTGCTGTATACCAGACCCCAGGTTATAGACATTGTGTATTTAATCTTTACGATAACCCTAAAACAGATTTATTTTTGTAATTAGGAAATTGAGGCCCAGGGAAGCAAAATGACTTGACTAAGGTCACACAGCAAGAGCACAGCAGAGCCAGGAATCTAAATGCAGGTTTTTCCACTCTAGAGCTTACACTCTTTTTCTTCTGCTTTGCTGCCTTCCAACCACAGGTGACCTTTTAGAGGACCAAAGGCAACTTTTTTTGCCCTGAACCAGAATGAATAGCTTGTTATTTGAGGGATTCTGAGTATAGGGGAGGAAGAATCTTTTCTGGGTGTTTTTTGTATTTTCCAAGCTAGTTAGTTAAACAGAGTGCTATGGGTTCACTGGGCTAGTCTTTAGTATCCCTGATGAGTCTGGTGCTTAAAAACAGCACCCTAAGGAACACATTGAGTATAAAGGTAAAGAGGTGGTACTTAGTAGGAGTGGCTCTGATGGGAATTAGATTGTACCAGTTCCGTTTTAGAAAAGTTTGGAGCTCTTACCATGGAAGAACCAAGACCCATGTCTGTTCAAACTGAATGAACATGCAAGCAATACCTGACAGACAGATTTGTTGTGTGTTTTAATTTATCAGAGCTCTTTTAGATCAATTTTTTAAAAAGCACAGTGTCCTCATAGCAAAAGTGAATAATAGACATAAACAGTATCACAAATAAGAAATTAAAATGATTTATAACATTAAAAAAAGTTCATTCTCATTACTGACCAAAGAGCTGCAAACTAAAATGAGAAATCCTTTTTAACCTATCATATTGATGAAGATCAAAGTAGAAATATCTAGTGCTGCCAAGGGGTGATGTGGTTGCTCTCCTGTTGTGCTTTTGAATAGAGAAGTTTTTGGCATAAATCACGATCCTTAAAAAGTTCATGTTCTTTGACTTAGTATTTCCCCTTTTAGGAATTTACCTCAAGGACATATTTAGATGGTTGTGAATGAGAGCGTTCATTCATACTCATTTATTCTGTGTTGGAAAACCTTACTGCTCCCTGCCCCACAGTGGGAGTGTGGTGAAATTATGGCCTGTCCACATGGTGAAATATTATCTCACTTAAAAATTCACATTTTAAAAGAACGAGTACATGGAAAATGCTACCGATGTTAAGCATGAAAAAACATGATACACAATTGCATATTCATGTTCAAAATTGCTGTCAGTTTTGTGAAAAGAAAAATATTTTTGTATAACAAAAAGTCTGAAACGATNTTATCTCACTTAAAAATTCACATTTTAAAAGAACGAGTACATGGAAAATGCTACCGATGTTAAGCATGAAAAAACATGATACACAATTGCATATTCATGTTCAAAATTGCTGTCAGTTTTGTGAAAAGAAAAATATTTTTGTATAACAAAAAGTCTGAAACGATATATATATATATATGTATATTTCAGTAGTGGAATTATTATTTCTCTCTCTCTTTTTTTTTTCAACAGTGTAAACCCTAGCTTTATTTGTCCAATTTTTCACAGTGAAGCCTCAGAGAACCAAAGGGCCAGCTAATGGTGAGGGAGAGTAGTCTTGAGCCTTGCAGAGTCAAGGGTTTGCAGGATACCCTCAGCCCAACACATGTTTGCTGCCCTGGCACTTGGGAGAAAAGAGGGAAGTGGCTTTCTGCAGGAGAGGTGGGGGTGTGGATACAAGGTCATGTAGTACAGGGCCCAGGGTCTGTTCTTCACAGTGGGCGATAGAAGGATCACATAAAGTTCTTTATTACAGACCTATGAAAAATGAGAGAATTATATATTTTATTCTCACTTGTTTGGGTTTCTTTTTCCTTCTTTGTGTTTTCACAAAACAGCAGCAGGAAAGGAAAATGCAGGAGGCAAATGAGCCAGGCACCAGTGTTCAGATCAGAAGGGAACAGGGAGACAGGACTAAACTGTTATTGCAGGCTGGGCCCAGGGCTCTGTCCCAGCGTCCTTAGCGCAGGGCCAAAAGCCCTGGAGGGAGCAGACAGAGCCGGGGTTGGGGAGCAGGGGGGTGACGACTCTCTCAGCTGGGCAGTAGCCCTGTCCCTCAGGTGGCCACCCTCGCCTCTGTGTTTGGAGGCTTGGTCTCCAAATCTTGGGGCCAGACAGAGGGAGGAGGCGGAAAGGGCCAGCAAAGAAAGAGTGTGAGTTATCAGAGTTTCCCTGGGACCATGGGGCCCAGGTGGGCAGGGGCAGTCAGGATGCTTCCTGCTTGTCAGCCGGTCAGCTTCTTCAGGAAGGTCTCCAGCTTGTTCTCACCATTTGATGTCCACGAACTTGTCCACCACATCCCCATTCTTCCTGGCCAGCACGGTGGGCACAGCTGACACTGCCCACTGTGTTAGCCTACCCTACAGCAAGGTCTGTGTGGTCATCAGTATCCACCTAGGCCACCACCTCCTTCCCCTGCTGCTTGGTCATCACTTTCTCTAACCTTGGCCCCCGGATCTTGCAGGGACCATACCATGGTGCATGGCAATCCACAACCACTGGTGTCTCTGTGTTGACAACTTGGTCTTGAAGGTCAGGTCCATCCTGGATGTTAGAGTTTGTACAGACACTGGTGGTGTCTATCGACCAGGCGTAGCTGGGTGTTACTGTCAGGTTACTAGGACTGTGCTGTGGGGGTCTACAGTGCCCTGGAGGCGAGGGCTGCCCACCCACCCTCAGAGGGCTTCCTGGAGATGGCAGAGGTCAGGAACCTCTGTAGGAGAAGCTGCTGAGCCATCTCCCTGCAGCGAGAGCGAAGGGATGCACAGCATAGCCCTCCCCACTGGTTATTACTCTTTATATTGATTCTTTTCTGTGTTTTCCAGGGTACATGTTAACTCTTCTTATAAGGCGGGGGTAGACCCTATTTGAAAAAGCAACAACAAAACAATAGCAGCAAAGTCCTGTTGTTGGTAGCCGGAATCAGTATTTATCTACTTATGAATTTGTTTGGTTTTTTACCTGAGCTATTAAGTTTTCCCTGATAAAATACATTCCTGATGGTTTGTAGTTGTCTTTAGTTCGTGGATCATAGAAATTATTCTTGCAAAGCTAACCAAAAGAAAGCAGGTCCACAGTTACTCATCCCCGTTCCTGTTTATCACTTAGCAGTCCCTTCATCTCTGGGAGAACCCCAGGTGTGCATTGACTGACGTACAATGGGCTGCTTTTTGGTGTCCTTTTTGGGTTCACTGCCGGAACCCACTGCTAGGAAGCAGTGATAACAGTTTGATAAAAGATGCTCTATGTTTTCCTTGTGAGCCATTGAATCACTATTTTTCTAATGTTATTGTTAAATGGCTTAAAATAGCATTTTGGACGTGGGGATTATCAGTATCTGGAGACAAATGTGAAGTGACCCCAACAATTTGGAAAGTCCCGCGATAGGTTGTCAGCTTCTTGAGAGCTGAGATTTTGCCTGTGTCGCTTATGCCAGCTATTCGTAGCAAGCACCAAGGGCTTGACATATCGTAGATGCACCACAAAAATGTTTGTTGACTGAATAATGAATTAGCAATGAGGGAATTGTCCCTTGAAAATTAAACATTAAAATCATTAAACATTAAACATAAAATCATTAAACATTAACATCAAAGTCTATCATTGGAGAGTAAAAGCTTAGAATGAACACAATCAGAGCAGAGATATGTGAAGGCACTTTAAGGAGACGTAATGCCTTTGAGAACATCATGATCTGATTAAGATACTGACAGTGTGAGTGAGTGATAGTTGCTTAGTTGTGTCTGACTCTGCGACCCCATGGACTATAGCCTGCCAGGCTCTTTTGTGTGGAATTGTCCAAGCAAGAATACTGGAGTTGGTTGCCATTTCTTTCTCCAGGGGATCTTTCCCACCCAGGGATGGAACATGGGTCTCCTGCATTGCAGGCAGATTCTTTACCATCTGAGCTAAGCCTACTATTAAGAGACATTTCTACATATAAAGATGGGTCACCTTAAAAAGTATCAGCAGATGCATACTTGACTTTATCTTATAATCTATAGACAATACATTAGAGTATGTAATGAATCCATACACCGTTTCCAAAGGAATACCTGAGACAGAAGTAGCGGTACAGTTATAAGTGATAGTCATCAATCAGATGAAATAATTTAACTGAAGCTTATCTGTCTCAAAGAGATGGGAACTGGCCAAGTGGTCAGAATGGAAATACAATGTGCTTTTAACTTTGTGTGAAAAATAATGTTCAGTTTCATGTTGCTGTTCTTGCCAAATAAATATTCTACTTCAAATTACTGCCCGAATGCTTTATTAAAACTCTGCTTCTGGCCTTTGTTTTGGAATCTGTTACTTTTGTTGCCACCTCCTGATTGCTATCCTCTGAAGCTTCTACTTTCCTGTTGTCCCCTGACACCTCGGTTGCCCTCGCGATGTTCCCTGAAGCCTCTATTGCCTTCTCGTTGTCCTCGGAAGCTGCAGTGTCCTTCCCGTGGTGCTTCTAGCTCTGGTTGCTCCGTGGCCACTGGAAACTGCCAGTGTCATGAATCTTGCCACTCTTCCTGTACGTCTGTTACTGGTGCAGTAGGGACATCAAAGCAAACACCCTGCTTTCCTTTGAGAAAGACCGTTCCCTTCACTTTGAAATCAATATCCTCACCCAGTTGCTCTTTAAGTTCTTTCCAAGCATACCTAATGTTTGGCATTTCAATTCACAAACATGTTAACCTTTTAACATATATAATAGCAATTCAAAAATATGTTAACATTTAAAGGGCCAGAACCAGCCTTGGGAAGCTAAACCAAGACGAGTCATTGAGGCTAATGTACACCTGAAGCTGACAATTGGCTGTGAGAATGTTAACTGTTGTTCCCTTGCTTCTGGGAAATAGACTACAGAGTTAGTAAGTATTTAGAGTACAGAGAAAAAAGATTCAATTCAGAACCAGTTTTTAGAACTTACTAGGATTATGGTCCTGGACGAAGCATGAGGTTAATAAAGATGAGTATGATGCAGTTCCTGCCCTGGAAGAACTCCTCGTTTAACGAGGGAGAGAGATGTATAAATACTATGATGTGGTAAGTGAAATGATGGAGGGGTGCGGGGCCCTGAGTGCTGCTGCAACCAGAGACGTGTTCAGCTTAGAGAAGAGCGGGAGAACTGAAGCGTTCTCTCCAGGGACACTGATGCCTGACAGAATGTTGAAGGCTGAATTTGAAGGCGATTCCCAGGCAATGAGATTGAAAGAGCAAAAGCACAAAAGTATGAAACAGCTTGGTAAATAAAGGAAATTCTCTATGCAGATCAGTGTTGCTGAAATAAAAAGAGCAAAGCTGGAATGGTGACTTCTGAAGAGGTAGGTGGTGGCCAGGTGACGAAGGATCTTATATACCATAGAAAGCAGCTTTGATTTTAATTGTTTAAGGCAGGTGGTCTACAAATTTTCTCGATTACACACTCATATCCATAAAAACGTTGAGGATGTGCTCCAATTTTTGTTTATACATTGTAAACAAGCACCATTGTGCTAAAGTCTTATGTTTATAAGAGATTCCGAAAGCAAAACCTTAATAAGATCAACTAAAAACTAATATTAATAGTTTTAATATTTTCTTTTCATAATTCCATAATTTGTCTTGTGTACCTCTGGTAAGCAAAAACTCTCGTTTGGAGAACATTGCCTTAGAAAATTGGGAGCTATTAAAATTTTGAGCAGAAGAGTAATACTGGTACATTCCTGGAACATTTTTGCTAAAATATAGAAAAACGGTAATGGTGCGGATGGGAGAAAGATGGCAAGGGGAGGGAGATGAGGGCTAGAGGTAAGGGTATCTGTTAGGAAGGTAATAAAATAGTCCAGGAGAAAACTGTCTGTCTTCAAGGAACCTCTCTCTCACTGGAAAGAACAGTTTTACTCAATACAAATCAGTAGATATCGGGCTAAATAGATAGGTAAAATTTAGGAGTTCTGTAGTGAGAGATTAGAGGTATTTTTTAATTGAGGTATAATACTATTATTTAATTCCAGAACATTTTACCTCCTAAAAGAAACCTTATACCTATTAGCAATCATTCCCTATTTCTCCCTCCTCTAGCTTCTGGAAGCCACTAATCTACTTTCTGACTCTAGTAGTTTGCCTTTTCTGGACATTTAATATATTTGGATTCATACAGTAAGTGGCTTTTTATGTCTAGCTTCTTTCACTTAGGGCCATGTTTTCAAGATTCATGTTGTAACATGTTTCAGTACTGCTTTCTTTTTCATGGCTGAATAATATTTCAGGTATAGATTTCGCTTTATATAGTAAAGTTGCTGAATCATATGGTAACTGTTTAACTTTTTTTGTTTACTGCAGCAGCTGCATCATTTTACATTTCCACCAGCAGTGTATGAGGGTTCCAGAATGTTTCTCCGTGTCCTCACCAACACTTGTTATTCTCTGTTTTTTTGTTTGTCGTAGTGGAGGTTGTTGAAGGTGAGAAAAATCAGGGAAGGCTTTGTGAAGGAAATGGAACTTGGCTCGGGCCTAATACGTATCCGGTTTGCCAACAGACAAACCGACCCAGTAACTAACAAAGGCTAGTCAAGCAACCAGATGGGTGCAGATCGTTTACTTGTTTTATTTTTTTAATGATTGCTTATTCATTTCACAAATATTTATTGAGCCAAGCATTGCTCTTTGTGAGGGATCTCTGGCCAGGTTCCTGGCTTCGTCTTTCCCAGCCAGGGAAGCTTTCTGAACAAGCACGCCACATTTGTTGTCTCTGTTTTCCCACCTCTGTCCTCTTCTGAAGCAGTGAGGTCTGGCTTCTGCCTAAAGCCTGGCTTTTACCGAGGTAACCATGACCTCCCTGGTTTGACACCTTTACTTTTTTACTTAACACCCCTGCTGCATTTGGCACCTTTGGCTGCTTTCTTGATGCCCTCTCCTCAGTTGCCTTCAGTTGCAACCATGCTTTCCTTGTTCTCCTTTCAGCTCATGGATCGCTCTTTCTAATTATTCTTCCCTCAGTCTCTTCTCAGCTTGTCCCTTAAATGTTTTGTTCTTCAGAGTGCTGTTTCCACTCCTTCTTGTGTGCCCACCCTGGACAATCTCATTTTTCCCCTTAGTTGTAACCTCTTTGCTCACTGGTCCCAAATCTGTATGTGTTCATTCACTTCTCTGCTGGGCCGCAGACCATGCAGCCACCTGTATGTCACATGTCTCCAACTTAATGTATCAAGACTGAACTCATCATCTTTCACCCCCTTCCTCCTCTATTCCCTGTTGCAGTACAAAGACCGTGTATGCCATGAGGCTCCTCTGTGAGATTTTCCTGGCAGGAATGCTGGAGTTGATTGCCGTTTCCTCCTGCAGGGTATCTTCCCCACCCAGGGATCAAATCCGTGTCTCTTGCATCTCCTGCCTTGCAGGTGGATTCTTTACCACTGAGCCACCAGGGAAGCCCCCAGTGCAAAGACCATCTCAGCTCATTCTCTGAGGTATATAAGTCCCTGAGTCATTCTGTACTCCCTTTTTCCCTCCACTTTCAACTTGCTCTTTGCAGAGTGCCATCTCATGTTTCCACGTCGAGTGCTCCCTTCCTCCGCCTGTGCCATTACCATTCTGCCTGATGTGTTCTGATTCAGGTAGACATAAACTCCTCTCTGGTGCTTTCCCTGAAGCCTCTGATTTGAGCTTTTTCTTTAGTGTTCTTATGTTATCTATACATTGCTCTGTTTTTATGCCGTATTACACTGTGTGGTTTTAGGCTTTGAGAGGAGATGTTCAGAGTAGGTCTTACCCTTGAATGTGGTCCTTACTCCTCAAGGCCTTTCTAGTGCTGACTGGTATGTGTTGCTAGTGTGATTTCTTCACTTCGGCAGAGCCGGAGTTCTGAAATACTCCTCGTTCCTACCCCAGCACTGCGTGACCGCTAGTGCTTCTGTTTGCTTCCCATCGCTGCACCATCTAGTATATGCAGACCTTTGGGAGCCTTTCTGTCCTAGCCCTCAGCCTTTGGCGTTTCCCTGTTTTCGCAGCTCCCTGTCCAGTGTCCCGCCACTCAGATCCTGGCCACACTCAGAGCTCTGCCACTGGCCTTGATGATACTCTGTACTGTTTGGGTCCCAGTTTTCTGTGGTTGAGAAACTGTTCCTTAAAAGAGAACTGGGCAACTTTGGGGCTCACTTCAAGTTTCTCTTCTCCCAGGGATTGCAATCTTACACTCTTATTTCCTGTTGGAAAGCAATTGTCTTAAGTATTCTGTCCAGTTTTATAGTTATTTATATAGATGATGAGTCTTGTACCAGCATACTCCGTCATAGCTGGGAGCAGAAGTCTACTATATGTATTAGACACATTTATGTGTCTACTTCATGAAGCTGTCTTATTTATAATTACTTACTTGACATATAGCATGTAGTAGGTAGCAATAAAGGTTTGTTGGGTTAGCCTAAAGATAATGTTTGAGATAGGACCACTTTGGAATATATATGTTAAGGAGAATCAATCTCTCCTATGGTGTTTTTTCAGTCTTGGTCCATTAAGTGGACACGTCACTTCCCAGGAAGATTATTTTTGTTCTTTTCCCCCCGATGTTTTCTGATTCTCTCCAGGAATGGAAAAGTGATTTTTCTGATTAGTGACACTGGAAAAGAATTCTGTTGTGGGGAATGGCTAATCTTGAGAATTTTCACGTATTCTCTCCGTGCCATACTCTAACTGGTCTGCCCGTGGCAGAGCAGCCTATATTGGTCCAGTTGATAAGTTTTAATTCAGTGTAGGAAAGTATTAGGAAATGCATTTGTGATTGCACATCTAAGCTATGTTCTCCAGGCACCTTATCCCTTATAAAGATATTTTATTCTCCATGTACCTCTAACTGCCATGTTTTATTTTTTCAATTAGTCCTAAACTCTGGGTGGGAGAGATTATGACCCTCAACCCCCACAGAGGCTGCACATGGGACTCAGGCAGCTTCTGGCTTAGCGAGAGGCCTTCCGCCACTGGTTGCCATCCCCGTTTTGCTCCCATACCTGCTTGCATTTGCCCTCGGCGGACAGAAGGCGCCTGAGCTCACGTCCTCCTCTGCCCCCATGTGTTTGTTGCGCTGTGCTTTGAGAGCTGTAGCCCCTGGTGCGCCAGTCAGACCAAGTGGTGTCTTTTTCCTTTAAGAGAATAATATATTTCCCTTTTTTATATTAGAGAAAAGCATTTTCAGGAGACTTTTTAGGTGGCATTATATCGCTGTTCTTCTTGTATCTACTGGGCACCTAATTTAAGGTGAATGACTAATGGACTATATACCTCATAGCAGTGAGCCTTCAGCAGCAACTTTTCCCTGCCAAACTGTCCTATATTCTTAACTACATTGCAGTACAGGAAGGTAGTAAATTATTAATCCTAAATCTGTCTCCTCAGATTGTGATAATGACTTGAGTACACGGTAGCTGGGGGAAGGTAGGGTTTTCTGGCTGTTACCATAAACCATACAAGCTCTTTGAGTCTAAAATTCAGCTAGCATTGAACAAGGCTGTGGTGTCTTTTTACATCACAATTTAATTGACCTAAGTAAAACCAGTCAGAAATATCTTAAGTTAGCCTCTCTCCCCATGAAATGAAGTAATTATCTCTTGCTTAAGATCTTCCTGGTGGCTCAGACGGTAAAGCGTCTGCCTGTAATGTGGGAGACCCGGGTTCTATTCCTGGGTCAGGAAGATCTCCTGGAGAAGGAAATAGCAATCCACTCCAGCACTCTTGCCTGGAAAATCCCGTGGACGGAGGAGCCTGATAGGCTACAGTCCATGGGGTCACAAAGAGTCGGACACGACTGAGAGACTTCACTGAGTACTCCCCGGTAAAAGATAATCTTCTTTTTTGTCTTTTTAACCTTTTGTTTTGTATTGAGGTATAGCCAGTTAACAATGCTGTGATAGTTTCAGGTGAATGAAAGATGATCCTCTTAAGTCCTTCTCTCTCACTCAGAAAACTGTAAACCTGGTGGGTTCTATTTGCGCTTTGTGCAGACACAAACTTATTTCCTAACTTGTGTGACAAAGAGGGTTAAGAAAGTGGTGTAATTAGGGGGTAAATCCACTTCAATTTAAAAACTGTTTTAAATTGACTCTCCTAGAAATTCCTCAGGGAGGAAATAATAAAATAGTGGAAGAATTTATAAAAGCAGAATAACAAATACAGGACCAAAATGTGGTCTTTTGGCTTATTTTGGAGGCTGTATACAAGTCTTACTAATTGGAACAGCTTGCAATTCAAGGCATTGCGTGGAATGAGCAGGAACGTGATCAAGACTGTGTGTGTGGTTACTCTTTGGACATCTCTACTTCGGTGAGTAGTGTTGACTAAAAAAAGTGCACAGTGTGAGAGTTGTGAGTTGTTCTATTTGGGGCAAAATGAAGACTGCAGCCTGGGATGCAGCACCTCAGAGAGGTCTGAGAGATTGCTCCAAAGAGGCATTGAGGGGAGAATCAATAATATTAAGATTTTGGTGAAGGGGGAGCTCAGTGCAATCATGCACTTACTTTACAAAAGGTTTTCCGCTGGTCAGGAGGAGCTTATGTCACCATGAAGGGTGCTTTTCTAGATATGAGGAGATGGAAGGATTGAGATCATAAATCAGTTCCTGAAAATATCTAATTATCTAAAGACCTGTTCCACCAGTTTCCCTGGAGCAGAGTGCTTCACTCTCCACCCTGAATTCCTCTCGGGGGTTGCTGGAAGTCAGCAGCTGCAGCAGCAACATGGTTCCTTCTCCACAGAGGCAGATGGCAAGTGCCACTGTCCAGTCTCTGGCAAATGCTCTTGGCAAGTGCCAGCTGCAGTTGACAGTAGTATTGAAGAGTTTGGGTTAAAATGCACAGCTCTTGGTTTGAGGGCCTACCCTTTGAACTTTCTTTCTGATCCTCCATCCAGGAACTGCCTTGAGAAAAGTCAGCCCATGTTGTTAAGGTCTTTTAGCCACTTTTGATTCCAGATAGTGCTGGATATGTTTTAGAGAGAAGTTGTAAGAATTGGTCTTGACCACTTACCTAGTTTATCAGCTGAGTAAGAAACAGGAGGCAGAGTGGTCAAGACCCTGGAGCATGGACTTGGGAGTCAGACAAGCCTGAATCTGAGTCCTGCTTCTCTTATATACTGGGTGGTATTGCTGAAAAACTCACCTTTCATCAGGTTCTTCATCTACAAAACAAGAATGACAGTACCTCTGATACCGTTGTTAAGAAGATTAACTGAAATGTTTGTGCAAAGTGCTTAGCCTTCTTCCAGGTACATAAATAACAATTTAGCAAATGTTAGCAGTAGTCATTATGATATAATGACATAATAAACCCTGACTAGTTGGATTCTTGTCTCATCCCTAGATGACCCAGTAGGCAGTGGATTTGAGGTCTCTGTTGGCTTCTTAAACCTCTAGTGGGACATCAGTCCCCACATTTTTTGAAGTGTACTGTAGACAGCTGGCCTTTCTGCATTGTCAGGAAAAGTAGGCCTCCATTCAGGTCTGAGGTTGGCTGGAGCCCATGACAAAGTGAACTCTGTTTGTATTTCCTATAACATACCTCTAAGGAGCAAGACTGGCCACTTGTTTGGTCCTTCAGTCAGGGATCCTTTTCTTCTGGAAGAGGGCTCTGCTCTGCTGGCCCTTAGCCCTGGTTCACTTCCCCCAACACTGATGATCTGCCCATGTTTGGCAAACTCTTGTGCTAGGCTAGGTTGGTTCTTGTAGTCAGGGCAGTGTTTTGCCTGGGGCTACTCCAATAGCATTTTTGGATTTTATGTCAGAAGTAGCTTGCAGAGTTAGTTCCTTCCTTCAAAGCTTATCTATTGGATGCCTGCCATCCTAGACATTAGAAATGTGCTGGTGAGGAAGGCAGACATGGTCTCTGCCCTCTTGGAGTTTGCAGCCTAGTGATTCCTTGGCCATTACTAGGGAAAATAAATTCTCTTCAACAGGGGTGATGTTACTGCTATCAAGGTTCCCTTCGAAGAGGCTGAGGTCTCCCTAGAGTCTCAAGGTAATTCAATGACAAGAGAGACCCAGTTTTACTTGCAGAATCCCAAGAGACTAGAGAATGTGCTGTCTCAGGCTGGTCTTAGTAGAGGAACCTTCTGCTGAGAATTATGTAGGTGAAGCCCCTGTCTATTAATACAGTATATCCAGCTTTCCTTTCAACCCAGCCCACTCTCTCCACCATTAATAACCCACATCCCTGAATAAGCAGTGAGGGTAGTTATCTGGAGATTAGGAAAAAGTGTGACAGCTGCAGCCCTTGTTCCAATTTGGCAGTATATGTGTGTCTTCTGGTGATTTCATGAGTATTAGATATACCCAACCAGTCAGCTTTTGAAAATCCTTTTTGATTCAGGTTTGTTACTAGGCTCTCAGGTGAACAGTCCCTATGCAAGGGAAGCAGCATGTTTTATTAATGCTAAACTTGTCTGGTCTATCACAAAAGAAAACTGTAAAATACCTAGGGATGATAAGGAAGTATGGATGTCCCTGATGATGAATTAACAGGCCTTGTTGTAGCAGAAACAGAAGCAGAGGGGAATGCTGGCCAAGGCCTATCGGACTCCACCAGCTGCAGACTCGGTCCCTAAAGATGGGTGCCTAGTGTGGCTCATCCCATTTCCTCTTTTAACACTCTCCTGGCAAATGACAGGAGTTTAGGAATGCTTTCTTTCTTCCAACTGGCTTAGCATTATACTTTGATTCTTATCCAGCAGCAATTTAAAATAAATGCTTATGGATTCTCTCACTTTTAGATAATAAGGGGAATTACCAGTCCTGGAAGATGAGGAGCTTATACTGATTGGGTTTTACTTCTGTACTCTGATTTCAGATTTAGGCTTAAAACTTTGAAGGGACAGCCATTCTGCCTATTAAGAAAGAACTCTTGTTTCTTCTTCTTTTTTTTTTTTTTGATACAATTCAGTGCTTATTGTCCTTAACTGAGGGCAACCTGAGTCAGCTGGAAGCTTATGGAAGTTGGCCTGGTAGAATGAGTGAGTGTTAATCAGAATAAATGAAGCAACCTTGTAGAGAGATGGTAAAGAGCCAGGTTCCACTTCAGGAAGTTGCATCCTGCTGGGTCAGTCTGGCCTTTGGCCTGAAGCAAAATAGCCCCCTGTGCTCAAGCCTGGCTGCTCTTCTAGCCGTGCATGCCCCTTCAGCCGTCTCTCTAGCTGCTTGGTTTTTGTTAGATTTCTTTAACTGTTTCTTTTTTAATTATAAAAGTCATGCATGCTTAATGTAGAAAGTTTAGGAAATTATTATTCCAGATAGAAATAACTACTACCTGTGAACCCCATCATGAACCTGCAGATGTAGTTTCAGGGATATCGCAGAGGAAGTTCTGTCTGTGAGGGCCTTGTTCGCCCTGCCCAGTCCCCACTTACTGGAGGCCCCCGTGACCCCAGCCACCTCTGGACCTGTCGGAGGGAGATTTTCTGGCCTTGTGGAGGCCCTGCCCCAGCCTGACAGAAGCTTCCGGCTCTTCCTTTCCTCCTTGGTTTTTAGAATTGCTCTCAGCTGTGCTCTCCAGGGTATGCTCAAAAGCTGCACCCTGACGTTTCTCATGAGGCACTTTTCAGATAATGGGGTGAGTTTTCATATTACCTCTTCTGTGAAAGGTTAAATGGAGGGCTTGATCTCTAAGCGCAGGTAGGAAGATCGAGAGCAGGCTGACTTGCCCAGGATAGTCATGGCAGAAGGAAAAGCTTTCTGGCCTTTTCATGAAGAGTTTTGCTGACAAGCATACCCTCCGTTCCTTCCCCAAGCTGTTTGATTGAGCTGTTTCGCCCCCACTCTTTCCTATTTCGTGTGGGGGTTGCTGCCTTGGCAGCATGGCTGCCTCTGCCGTTAGGGAGGAAGAGGTAGAAGAGTGAAAGCCCTCCGCAGTGTGTTTTCAAGGGTTTCCTGTGTGTCTGTGGGGAGTGTGTGTATGTGAGAGAGAGAGCAGGAGGCCAAGGGGCATGTGGATGTCTTTATTGCCCTGCCTAGAATTGGTGTCACTTTGAAGTCACTGAGAAATAGTGCCATTTTACAGATGAGCATAAGGAAAGGCTAGTTTCCCTGTGGCTAGAGTCTGTACTAGATAATTGGGTCGGGAGGAATGTTGACCATTTTGCCCCAATTTTTATTTCTGTCTGTTGAATGTGAGAATTACAATCAACTTGAAAATAGAAGTATAGGAGAAAAATACCTATACACACATACACGTTTTTATATATATATTTATATATATTTAGATTTATGTGTGTATGTATGAAGGTATCGTAAAAATGAAGTTATTGAGAGCCACACATCTGCAGTAAATAAAACCAAACAATACCTGAATGTCAGTACTACATAGTGTTAATGACTCTGACTAGATTACCCTGCTCTAATACACTTTTCTAATACTTGTGATGTCTGGTGCTTTATGTATATTGTTATACGCTTACTGCATTTTTAATACTTTTCTAGGATGCTTAATTCAAATAATTAATGACAATTAACATCTAGATGGTAAGTATATACTGTAGATACATATAATTCATGTCAACAAGCACTGTCCCTGGCTAAATAAAACCCACTGCCCTGCCATCAGAGTGTTCACACACTATGGAGGCAAAGGTAGACGTAGAGACATAAAAAAGGCATGATAAATTCCAGGATGTGTTGTGGGAGCACAAAGAGCGGGGCAGGGAAGAGCTGAACCCTGCTCTATAGTGGGCTGGTGAGAGAAGTGATATTCTAATCCCTTTGAACTTCTCTCAGATTCATTTGACGTGGCTTTTAACCTACAGAGCTCTTTCACTTCTCTGTTGCAGCGGGAAAGGTAAAGGGAAGAATATGTACAGCTCTGTAAAGTCTAGAGAATAAGAGCCCTAGGAAGTTTATTTTTATTTCTGTACAGATACAGATAAGCCTTGGTTTAATTTAAATAAACTGGCTCTTAAAAATTCTAAGAATACCAACTACTCATACAGTTTTGCTTTCATTTACACACCGATGAGAAAGCATCTGTAGCTTTGCATTTTATTTGCTATAAGCAAAAAGTGGTTTGAGATATTTAAGAATCTGAAACTTGGTAGTATTGAGTCCTCGCATGTCCCAGTTCAGCCCACTGCAGTTTTTTTTTTTTTTTTTTTTTAAGACTTACATAATACTCCAAAAAGAGATTTTTTTTTAACAGATAAATTGACATAAAATTTTCCTCTATTGGCCATATCTGCTGAAGTAACACTTCATGGTTTGCTATATTATTTCCTCATTTCTTCTCACGCTTATTGCTGTTTTATTTAATTTACATATCTCTGCTGCAACCCTCTAAATGACCTTTCTTTAGAAACAACAAAACCAGCCAGCAAAAAAAGAAAAAGGGAAAAAAAAAGCAAAGCAAAAAAAAAAAAAAAAAAAAAACCCACAACCCCACCAAAACCAAAAAAAACCTTCCCCTGAAACAAAACAGTGCTCTGATTCAAGGTTCATTGTGTGGGTTTCCAAAGAAGGTTGGTATGATTGTGAATGCAAATAATTTATCAGCCCTTCAGTCAGAGACAGCAATCAGCTGCAGGTTCTTAACGATAACATCTACAAGTGGGCTGTATAGAGAATTGCTTGATTCTTGGCATCATATCCTGCAGCTTTTCTCTTTGGGGAAAAAAGTGTTTCTTCTTAAGATCACTTTTATTCACAGGCCGAAGTTTGTCTGTTATCATTTGATACCTGTGCTTTTTGAATGTGAACGCAGTGTTACACAGAGAGATGTGGGCTTCTTCCTGCTGTGGCTTGGAGGCGTGCTCTCCTTGCTGACAGCGTTCTCCAGAGTCTTTTAGTCATAAGGTGGTGGGAGAAAAAGCAAAGCAGGAGATTCTGAGTGTATGATACACAGCAGTGTAACCCCCAGTCACAGTTTTTCTTAAATACATGGTTTAATCATTTGCCTTCAATCTGCCTTTAAATATTATAAAGCTCCTGATGACTGGCTGTTTTCTAAGCAGGTGACTTTATGGTAGGAGAGCTATTTTCAGCTATCCCAGCATTTCGATTCTTACTCTCAACTTATGACTTGGTTGTGAAAATGGCTTTCAACTAAATCTTAACAGATACATCTTTTGAAACTTTATAGCAACCTTATCCAATTAATGCAAACTTTTGATTTATTAATAAGTATCAGGTAGAAACTAAAAGCAATAGAATTGTGGCAGACTGGTTTCCATTCATGTAGGTGACCAGAACTTAAATGTGTCCTTTTCTTTTTCTTTTCACTATTACTCAGGTGAAGGGAAGTTGAAGGGATCTAAATGTCATCGGTGATGGATGACTATTTGCCTAGTTGAACTGGGAAGCTATTCTCTACCGATGCTTTGTTCTGAAAGTTCCATGGTGAAAGCCTATCTTGCCTTTAAGTGAAGTGGAGTGGTCGGAAATAGATAACTCAGGGAACTGGAAATCAGTTGGTCCTTTCATGAGGAAAGATTGCTTTGTGATTTGAAAAGATTTTTCAGTTCAGTGTTTAGGCAGGAAAGGCTGTATTCCTAGCTGGTTATGTTAGATTCCATAATCTCTTTTTAAATCCATTTGGCTTTTCTTGAGTTTCTCATTTTGCACATCTCTTATCATACCTGCCATTCAGTGCTCTCCCCAATTTAATTCAAAAAGCTCTTTCTCATTTCTTAGTGAACTGAGAACTTTGGTTTTCTCTCCTATCCCTCCCTTCTTTTAGCTAAGGAAATGAAATAACATTAAGAATCTGACTAAAACTTAAGTAATTCCGTATTGGAAATGACATCTTTTGACAGATATTGTTAGTTAAGAAAATAACGTAATTTTAAAAGTTTACCCAATATTTAAATAAATTTAAAGATAATTCTTTGAATGCCTACTATGTGCCAAGCATTTTGCTCTGTTAACAAATACAGAGAATGTTCTACAAGAGAACACGCTGGTCATAGCAAACACCCTCTTCCAACAACACAAGAGAAGACTCTACACGTAGACATCACCAGATGGTCGATACTGAAATCAGATTAAGTGCTTTGTAACCAAAGATGGAGAGGCTCTATACAGTCAGCAGAACAAGGCCAGGAGCTGACTATGGCTCAGATCATGAACTCCTTACTGCAAAATTCAGACCTAAATTGAAGAATGTTGGGAAAACCACTAGGCCGTTCGGGTATGATCTATATCAAATCCCTTACGATTATATAGTGGAAGTGACAAATAGATTCAAGGGATTAGATCTGATAGAATGCCTGAAGAATTGTGGACAGAGGTTTATAACATTGTACAGGAGGTGGTGATCAAAACCATCCCCAAGAAAAATGCAAAAAGGTAAAATGGTTGTCTGAGTAGGCCTTACAAATAGCTGAGAAGAAAGAAGTTAAAGGCAAAGGAGAAAAGGAAAGATATATGCATCTGAATGCAGAGTTCCAGAAAATAGCAAGGAGAGATAAGAAAGCCTTTTTAAGT
Source organism: Neotragus moschatus (assembly GCA_006410615.1). NCBI lineage: Eukaryota > Metazoa > Chordata > Mammalia > Artiodactyla > Bovidae > Neotragus > Neotragus moschatus. The sequence goes on along the minus strand of SJYA01000452.1, from coordinate 2,756,544 downwards.
GAACAATACAAAGAAATGTAGGAAAACAATAGAATGGGAAAGGCTAGAGATCTCTTCAAGAAAATTAGAGATACAAAGGGAACATTTTATGCAAAGATGGGTACAATAAAGGACAGAAACAGTATGGACCTAACAGAAGCAGAAGATATTAAGAGGAGGTGGTAAGGATACATAGAACTATACAAAAAAGATATTAATGACCCAGATAACCATGATGGCGTGATCACACCTAGAGCCAGGCATCATGGAGTATGAAGTCAAGTGGGCCTTAGGAAGCATCACAAACAAGCTAGTGGAGGTGATGGAATTCCAGCTGAGCTGTTTCAAATCCTAAAAGATGCTGTTAAAGTGCTGCACTCAACATGCCAGCAAATTTGAAAAACTCAGCAGTGGCCACAGGGCTAGAAAAGGTCAGTTTTCATTGCAATCCCAAAGAAAGGCAATGCCAAAGAATGCTCAAATTACTGCACAATTGCACTCATCTCACATGCTAGTAAAGTAATGCTCAAAAGCCTTCAAACTAGGCTTCAACAGTATGTGAATGGAGAGCTTCCAGATATACAAGCTGGATTTAGAAAAGGCAGAATAACCAGAGATCAAAATGCCAACATCCTTTGGATCATAGATAAAGCTAGAGAATTACAGAGAAACATCTACTTCTGCTTCATTGATTACAGTAAAGCCTTTGACTGGATCACAACACACTGTGGAAAATTCTTCAAGAGATGGGAATTACCAGACTACCTTACCGGCCTCCTGAGAAACCTGTATGCAGGTCAAGAAGCAACAGTAGAACCGGATATAGAGCAAGAGCTTGATTCAGAATTGGGAAAGGAGTACGTGTATTGTCACCCTGCTTGTTTAACTTAAATGCAGGGTACCTTGTGAATTGCCAGACTGGATGAAGCACAAGCTGGAATCGAGATTGGAGGAGGAATATCGATAACTTCATATATGCAGATGACATCACCCTTATGGCAGAAAGCGAAGAGGAATTAAAGAGCCTCTTGATGAAGGTGAAAGAGGAGAGTGAAAAAGCTAGCTTAAAGCTCAACATTCAAAAAACTAAGATCATGGCATCTGGTCCCATCACTTCATGGCAAATAGATGGGGAAACAGTGGAAACAGGGACAGACTTTATCTTCCTGGGCCTCAAAATCACTGGGGACAGTGACTGCAGCCATGAAATTAAAAGACGCTTGTTCCTTGGAAGAAAAGCTATGACAAACCTAGACAGCATATTAAGAAGCAGACATTACTTTACTTCCAAAAGTCCATATAGTCAAAGGTATGGTTTTTCCAGTAGTCATGTACAATGTGAGAGCTGGACAATAAAATAGGCTGAGTGCCAAAAAATTGATACCTTTGAACTGTGGTTCTGGGGAAGTCTCTTGAGAGTTCCTTGGACTGCAAGGTCATACCAGTCAATCCTAAAGGAAATCAGCCCTGAATATTCATTGGAAGGACTGATGCTGAAGCTGAAACTCCAATACTTTGGCCACCTGATGGGAAGAGCTGACTCACTGGTAAAGACCCTGATGCTAGAAGAGATTGAAGGCAGGAGGAGAAGGGGACAACAGAGGATGAGATGGTGGGATGGCGTCACTGATTCGCTGGACATGGGTTTGAGCGGACTCCAGGAAGTGGTGAAGGATGGGGAGCCTGGTGTGCTGCTGTCCATGGGGTCGCAGAGTCAGGCATGACTGAGAGACTGGATAAGAAATACAGAGGTAAAGGTGAAAATCCCAGCTCTTCAAGAGGGCAGAATGTTGAGGCAGACAAACGAATATGATTCAGTGAGAGAAGTGCAATGGTAGATATATGCAGGCTGTGCAGAAGAGAGGAATCTTTGGTGAAGATTTCTAGGAAGACTTTCTGGAAGAAGTGGTGCCTGAACTGAAATGAAGTGTAATAACAACAAAAGTAATGGCAACTGATCATTACTGAGCTTTAATTACATGCCCGGCATTGTGTTAAGTATTTTGCATAGCTTATCTGCTTTTATATCTATATTATATCCATGTTACCATTTCTACTTTTACACATGAAACCAAGAAACTTGACCCAAGTTGACACAGCTAGTAAGTTGACTGGTTTGGTATTAAAACTCAAGCAGTCTTTTTTCAGAGACCAAAACCTTAAGAATTGTGGGGTGGGGGTAAGAATATGGGTTAGATGGAGCAAGGGTATTGATCTTGATACGGGATTTTCATCTGGTTATAAAATTTTTAACATAATTTTCTGAGGTTTCTGTGTGAACATCCAGGCTCACCTTGGAGACTGGATGTATTTTATTAAACCAAGATTGAATGAGGCAGATTTTCATAATTCCTTTGGCCTGGAAAGGACAATAATAGGTAGGTTAAAAGAACATTTCTCCCCTCTTTTGCCTGTAAATTTTCCCTCTTCTAAGGATATGTTATGGGTACTGTTTTTCTCTTCAGCAGTTTGCCACAATCTGGTACCTTTGAGGCTTCTTTATTGACAACCTTATAAAAGAGAACTTACTTCTTCTAAGTATACTTAACTAGGGAAGTGCTGAAAGGCTCTGGTTTTGTGATTGAATCCTTGGAAGCTTGTTTTGCCTTCTAGCAGACTGTTTAGAGTTAATGTGAACAGTGGCTGAAAGGTACCTGGTGGGCAGCTAACTCCACGGAGAGTTTGTTTTTGATTAGAATGGTCTTTGGGAAAAATGAAAACGTTCCAGTTAAGGGAAAGGAGTCAGAATAGAGACACAAAGCCTATTGATTCTTCTTTAGCAGTAGTTTAATTCCAGCAAATCACCTAAACCATGATATTAACAAACTGTGCTCTTAACAAAGCTAGGCACACAGCAAAGGCAATGAATAGTAATTATTTTTCTTTTCTAAGGACTGTTTTGTGAAGCTACTGCTACCTTTCAATCTAACTGGTATGAATTGAGGAAAAAAGTATCGGCCCTTTTGAAAAGGAAGACAGAGGGCAATGGTTATTACCCTGGCTTTTTCCAAACTTCACAATACCTGATTGCGCCGTTCAAAGGATTCAGTTACCTCCTCTGCCGTGCTTTCTGAATAAGTTAACCCCCTGCAGGAGAGAACTGGTGTGGAGAGTGACACGGAACCATTTTTGTGTCTGTTTATTAGTGGGTACGCGGGTGACAGACATGCTGGCAGTCAAGAGGAAAGTGGGGGCTGCCCCCTGCGGTGGTTTGTTTTGAACGGTTCCTGTGAGTTGTTTTGGGGATTGATAATATGCCTGCTTGTGTTGTTTTCACGTGGCAGCCATACTGGCTGAGACCCACTGCTTCTGGTGATAGCTTCAGGGAGACAGATGGTGTGAAGCCATAGCTCAGTCACTGCCTGAAGCCCCAGGTTTAAAGCTTTTACCCTGCTGCTTGGTAATAGTTCATTGTAGGTATAGTTGTCAAAGGACAGCATCAAATGGATTCTTGACCATATTATAAAATTGTGCGATTTCAAGAAAAGAATTTTAGTCTCGAAGGATGTTAAAAGTAAGTGCAAATTTTATCTATAAAATATGCTAATTATGTATAGTTTTCCACAGAAACTTGATTCCCTCTTAATCCCCCCCCACCCCGTCATTCTGTCTTTTTGCAGCCTCTTGGACGACTATATAGTCCATGGAATTCTCCAGGCTAGGGTACTAGAGTGGGTAGCCTTTCCCTTCTCCAGAGGATCTTCCCAACCCAAGAACCAAACCCATGTCAGCTGCATTGCAGGCGGATTCCTTACCAGCTGAGCCACAAAGGTAGCCCTTAGTTCCCAGGAGAATTTATCAGCTGCTCTTTTTTTTTTCCCCTCAAAGAAAACCAGTGGGGCATTCTCTTTACTCCCATTCCTACCATCTCAGGCCTTCCATTGGGATACTATTTAATGAATTTGGTTAAAGTATGAACTTCCAAATGACCTTAACAGTGTGGTTCCTAAGATATCAGTATTCTGTCTTTACTTCCCTTCTTGGTTGCCAGCCAGCAGTTTCCATGTTATCTGGAGAAGTCAAGCTCATTACCTGGGACTTAAGAACGCCAGAGGCAACAGCACTGTCTCTAAATATTCCAGAGTTGTTCACAGTTTTCTTAAAGTATTTGATGAATTTCCTTCTGGCAATAATTCTTATATTCTGTAGACTTTTCTACTCTGCTGGCTTGGAGTTATGAAACCTGGTCTAGATTTTCTGCCAGATTTATTAGAATTCTGTCTTTTGAGAGGTGGTAATGTTAAGTAAGCATTGTTAGTTCCAGAGCCGCCTCTTTCGGGGACCCTCCAGGTAATTCACATGAGAGCTCTGCAGTCTTCTGCTGTGCAATAACCTTAGAAAGAATAAAATCATGGCTCTGTTTTCACCTTGGGTAGGCTTTCTATGTATTCCTACCAACAGTGAGTTCTAAACTTTCCCAAAGGGTTTTCAGTCTAAGGTTCTACCAACTGTAAGCCCTTTTCTGTAAGGATTTAATATTACTTTTGTTTAGGCCCTGGGAGCAGAGCCAGGCTATGGCGGCGTGGGCAGGAGAGGAACTGATCTAAAATTGGAACTTATTTTCACCTTACCTTTTATCCAAGTTACTTCTAGAATCCAGTATTGACACTACCAGTGCTTTCCTGCTTCCTCCCCTGGTGAATCCTTTATCTCAAGAGTAACAGTGATGAAAACAATGAAAATTAAATCTCGGAGAGGTTAAGTTACATTTCAGAGGTTAATGAAAATTAATAAATGATGAATCTAGAGCTGAAACTAGAACCCTTGCCTTTTAACCATGTAAGATGATTAACCGTCTTTTAACCATCTAAGAGGAAGAATTATGATCCACTGAATGAGTGAAAAAGAATTATTCTCCATCCTTCATGTTTGTTACTGAGCCCATAATAGAGCGAGGTTGAATAACATTAAAAAAAAACAAAAAAAAAAACCCTCAAATTCCCACTAAGTGAACATATGAACTAACAGATCAAAGTACCTCCTCTTCTTTCTGGGAGCTATTGGGATTAATTGTTTTAGCAACACTGCAGCCAGCTCACTTCCCCCAGACCTCACCTCTCGGCAGTTCCTCCTGGTCTCCATTGAAGATGTAAGTGCTTCTGACCATCTGGTCGCTCCCAGGTTCTATTCCTTTGAGCTAATACAGGGGATCAGTTTGTCAGATAAGACTCACAAGAATCAGAGACCTTACCCAGTACTAAGTTTTAGTAATACTTTTAAGAGTACAGAAATCAAGGGGTGTAAGTGCAGTAGGGAGAGTCTGGCACATCCTCTATGATCCTGCACCAGGTTGCTCTTCCCTCATTGGACATGTCCTCTCTGGCCCAGGATAGTGGACGGGATCTCTAACTGAGGCTTCCGGTCGCCTTACAAAGCAGGGGGAGTGTTTGGATTATGAAACATTTCACTTTTATTCTACCAGATAGCGTTATATAGCTTAGGTGACATTCTTTTGGAAGCCATGGAAACAAAAGAAGGCCTTTGTAGGACAAACCAGTTTTGTATCCCCCTTACCCTCTGCTTTTATCTCCTCCTCTTCTAAGATCTCAATTTAACCAGAGCTACGAGTGACAACCAGGGAATTCGAATTTTTGCTACCTTCTCTTCGACCTTGTAACCTCCATAAATCCTCTTAACCATTTCCCTGGAGTCTCAATGCATTTCTGTCTCCCCCACCTTCCATTAGTAAGATGCCCTCTGTTACTCGCCTCCAAGCTTGCACTATTTTATCCTAAGGATGGATAGGCAGCCGTCCTGTCATCATCATCAGTTTCTTATCGTATTTTTCCATCTTCTTTTTCTCTCACTATGAAGTGCCTTAACTATTATGATTTGTGTGAATCTGACTTGACATTCCCACATGAATTCATGCTTTTCAACTCACTGGCACTTAACCACCCCTCCCTTCCTAACTTTAACTGTGACAAGAAACCATTGAGTTAGCAAACCCTGTCTGTACTCTAGCTTGTTAGTCAGGACATCGGATAGAGAGATGTTCTCAGATCTGGCTTTCTCTTGGAGAAATACATATTTCTCCCTCTACCCTGCAGGCAGTGGTTGCGTATTCTCCCATATCCCGTGTACCTTTGAGTTTGGAGGCGGAGCTGACTCCTCACTGTCATTTCTTGAACATTACTCCTCCACTTTCGTGTAAAAACTTCCTCTCTTTGAGATTTATAACACTCTTATCCCTAATCATTACTCATCTGTACCACCTGTCACTCATCCTCTTTCATTTATTGTGGCATATGGGCCTCATCTCTTTTCAGAGTCTTGCCGTCAGCCTGGATGTCTTCAGTATGGCCCCCCCAGTACCTGGTTCCCTGGTTTCTTAACCTGGCCACTTGGCAGGTCATTATTTGTTCATTATTTCAGTATCTCCTTCATGCATTTGTTCATGAATTCATTCAAAAAGGGTTTTTGATCACCTGTTGTTGTTGCTGTTCAGTTGCTGAGTTGTGTCCGACTCTTTGTGACCCCATGGACTGCACCATGCCAGGCTTCCCTGTCCTTCACCATCTCCCAGAGCTTGCTCAAACTCATGTCCATTGAGTTGGTGATGCCTTCCAACATCTTGTCCCCTCTGGTTCCCTTCTCCTCCTGTCCTCAATCGTTCCTAGCATCACGGTCTTTTCCATTGAGTCGGCTCTCTGCATCAGGTGGCCAAAGTATTGGAGCTAGAACGGGGGAGCCTGGAAGGCTGAAGTCCATGGGATCGCTGAGGGTCGGACACGACTGAGCAACTTCACTTTCACTTTTCACTTTCCTACATTGGAGAAGGAAGTGGCAACCCACTCCAGTGTTCTTGCCTGGAGAATCCCAGGGATGGGGGAGCCTGGTGGGCTGCCATCTATGGGATCACACAGAGTTGGACACGACTGAAGTGACTTAGCAGCAGCAGCAGCAGCAGCTTCAGCATCAGTCCTTCCAGTGAATATTCAGGGTTGATTTCCTTTAGGATTGACTGGTTTGGTCTCCTTGCAGTCCAAGGAAGTCTTAAGAGTTTTCTCCAACACCACAGTTTGAAAGCGTCAGTTCTTTGGCACTTAGCCTTTTTATTGTCCAGCTCTGACATCTGAGCAAGACTACTGGAAAAACCATAGCTTTGACTATATGGACCTTTGGAGGCAAAGTAATGTCTGCTGTTTAATATGCTATCCAGGTTTGTCATAGCTTTTTCTTCCAAGAAACAGCATCTTTTAATTTCATGGCTGCAATCACTGTCCCCAGTGATTTTGGAGCCCAGGAACATAAAATCTTTCACTGTTTCCATTGTTTCCCCATCTGTATGCCATGAAGTGATGGGACCAAATGCCATGATCTTAGTTTTTTGACTGTTGAGCTTTAAGCCAGCTTTTTCACTCTCCTCTTTCACCTTCATCAAGAGACTCTTTAATTCCTCTTCGCTTTCTGCCCTAAGGGTGATGTCATCTGCATATCTGAGGTTATTGCTATTTCTCCCGGCAATCTTGATTCTAGTTTGTGATTCATCCAGCCCAGCATTTTGCATGATGTACTCTGCCTATAAGTTAAATAAATAGGGTGCCAGTATACAGCCTTGACACACTCCTTTCCCAATTTGGAACCAGTCTGTTCTGTGTCCAGTTCTGACTGTTGCTTCTTGACCTGCCTACAGGTTTCACAGGAGGCAGGTCAGGTGGTCTGGTATTCCCATCTCTTTAAGAATTTTTCACAGTTTTTTCACCTATAAAGTAATTTTCTGAGTCCTATGCTAGAATTGGAGATACAGTGGTGGGGGGTGGAGTGGTAGTGGGAAGAAGCCAGACATGGTCCTCTCATTTTGGAGCTTACAGAGAAGTTGTGGAGGAAAGACATTGAACAGATGAAGACACAAATAAATATAACTTTATAAGTTTTATAATTACTTGGAGGCAAAGAGGCTACAGGGTCCAAAGGGTGTGCTGGAGAGACTTGTCTTAGCGTGGGCGTGTCTCTGAGGAAGTGATGGTTGAGCTGCATCCTCATATGAGGAGTCAACTGGTTCAAGAAGGGAGGCAAGGAAATTCCGAATAGAGGTGGCAGGGTGTACAAAGCCAAGTTAGGAGAGGGAGTGTGCTCCATTTGAGGAGTGAATGAAGGACGGTTGTGGAACATGATGAAGGGGAGGGAGAGCATGATGCAAGGTGGGCTAAAAGGAAGGCAGGGTTCAGATCATATGAGATTATGTTATGTTAAGGATTTTGGTTCATTCAAAGGGAGTGCAGCCATTGAAAATTTTATTTTTCCAAATATAGTACATATACATTGTAGAAATTCTAAAGGTATATAACAATATTTAGTGNAGTGACTTAGCAGCAGCAGCAGCAGCAGCTTCAGCATCAGTCCTTCCAGTGAATATTCAGGGTTGATTTCCTTTAGGATTGACTGGTTTGGTCTCCTTGCAGTCCAAGGAAGTCTTAAGAGTTTTCTCCAACACCACAGTTTGAAAGCGTCAGTTCTTTGGCACTTAGCCTTTTTATTGTCCAGCTCTGACATCTGAGCAAGACTACTGGAAAAACCATAGCTTTGACTATATGGACCTTTGGAGGCAAAGTAATGTCTGCTGTTTAATATGCTATCCAGGTTTGTCATAGCTTTTTCTTCCAAGAAACAGCATCTTTTAATTTCATGGCTGCAATCACTGTCCCCAGTGATTTTGGAGCCCAGGAACATAAAATCTTTCACTGTTTCCATTGTTTCCCCATCTGTATGCCATGAAGTGATGGGACCAAATGCCATGATCTTAGTTTTTTGACTGTTGAGCTTTAAGCCAGCTTTTTCACTCTCCTCTTTCACCTTCATCAAGAGACTCTTTAATTCCTCTTCGCTTTCTGCCCTAAGGGTGATGTCATCTGCATATCTGAGGTTATTGCTATTTCTCCCGGCAATCTTGATTCTAGTTTGTGATTCATCCAGCCCAGCATTTTGCATGATGTACTCTGCCTATAAGTTAAATAAATAGGGTGCCAGTATACAGCCTTGACACACTCCTTTCCCAATTTGGAACCAGTCTGTTCTGTGTCCAGTTCTGACTGTTGCTTCTTGACCTGCCTACAGGTTTCACAGGAGGCAGGTCAGGTGGTCTGGTATTCCCATCTCTTTAAGAATTTTTCACAGTTTTTTCACCTATAAAGTAATTTTCTGAGTCCTATGCTAGAATTGGAGATACAGTGGTGGGGGGTGGAGTGGTAGTGGGAAGAAGCCAGACATGGTCCTCTCATTTTGGAGCTTACAGAGAAGTTGTGGAGGAAAGACATTGAACAGATGAAGACACAAATAAATATAACTTTATAAGTTTTATAATTACTTGGAGGCAAAGAGGCTACAGGGTCCAAAGGGTGTGCTGGAGAGACTTGTCTTAGCGTGGGCGTGTCTCTGAGGAAGTGATGGTTGAGCTGCATCCTCATATGAGGAGTCAACTGGTTCAAGAAGGGAGGCAAGGAAATTCCGAATAGAGGTGGCAGGGTGTACAAAGCCAAGTTAGGAGAGGGAGTGTGCTCCATTTGAGGAGTGAATGAAGGACGGTTGTGGAACATGATGAAGGGGAGGGAGAGCATGATGCAAGGTGGGCTAAAAGGAAGGCAGGGTTCAGATCATATGAGATTATGTTATGTTAAGGATTTTGGTTCATTCAAAGGGAGTGCAGCCATTGAAAATTTTATTTTTCCAAATATAGTACATATACATTGTAGAAATTCTAAAGGTATATAACAATATTTAGTGAAAAAACAAGTTTCTCAGGTACCTAGTTTCCCCTCCTAAAAGCCACCATGCCAGTTTCTGGAATATTCTTCCAAAAATAGTCTATGCATGTATATGTGTGTACATATATATATACACACACATATGAACTTCCCCCCCCCACACACACACAGATTGTGGCATACTATACACACTGCTCTACACCTTTCTTTCTCCACATAATGTTTTAATGTTTCCTGGATATCATTTCATATCATGACTATAGAGAGTGGCCTTATCCCAGCAACTGCATAAATCTTCCTCAGTTTACTTAACCAGTTCTCTGTTGAGGAATGTAAGTTATTTCCAGTGTTTTTCATTCCAGATATCATACAGTGACTATTTTGATATATACTATCACATATTTGATATTTCTGATAAGCTCTTTATTCTGTAAAGACTGAATTTCTTTCCTTCATAGCACTTATATTAGTTTGCAGTTCTGCATTTTTTATTATGTCTATTTAATTACTGTCTCCCCCATCTAAATTATAAGCTCCATCAAAGAAATGCTTAGCATGAAACAGATGCTCAATAATATTTGTTGAGGACTTCCCTGGTGGTCCAGTGGTTAAGACTCAGTTTCCACTACAAGGAGTGCAGGTTCAATCCCTGGTCAGGGAACTAATATCGCATATGCTGTGCAATGTGGCAAAAAAAAAAAAAAAAAATTGTTGAAGAGATGAAGGAATAAGGAGGTAAGGATAATAGCTAGATGGGAAGTAAGTGTGCTTTTTTAGTTAAATCTTTTATACCAGACAAATAATTTGCATCTCTCTAAAAATCAGAGTCATTTGAAACTTATTGGTCTCCTATTAGTTAACATCCAGACTTAGGCTCTCAGTTCAGTTCAGTTCATTCGCTTAGTTGTGTCCGACTCTTTGCGACCCCATGAATCGCAGCACGCCAGGCCTCCCTGTCCATCATCATCTCCTGGAGTTCACTCAAACTCACGTCCATTGAGTCGGTGATGCCATCCAGCCATCTCATCCTCTGTCATCCCCTTCTCCTCCTGCCCCCAGTCCCTCCCAGCATCAGAGTCTTTTCCAATGACTCAACTCTTCGCATGAGGTGGCCAAAGTACTGGAGTTTCAGCTTTAGCATCATTCCTTCCAAAGAACACCCAGGGTTGATCCCCTTTAGAATGGACTGGTTGGATCTCCTTGCAGTCCAAGGGACTCTCAGGAGTCTTCTCCAACACCACAGTTCAAAAGCATCAATTGCTCTGCACTCAGCTTTCTTCACAGTCCAACTCTCACATCCATGCATAACCACTGGAAAAACCATAGCCTTGACTAGACGGACCTTGGTTGGCAAAGTAATGTCTCTGCTTTTCAGTGTGCAGTCTAGGTTGGTCATAACTTTTCTTCCAAGGAGTAAGCGTCTTTCAGTCATAAATAGTAATTAAAAAAAAGTATTCTCATACACCCGGGGTTGGCAAACTTTCTTAAAGGGCCAAATAGTAAATATTTTAGGCTTTACTAATATTGAGATAACTCTGTTGCACCTACTTAACTCTGCCATTAGAACAAAAGCAGCCATAGATAATACATAAATAAATGAGTGTGAGTGACTATGTTCCAGTGAAAGTTTACTTAGAATAATAGGCAGCAGCTAGAGTTGGCCCTTGGACCATAGTTGGCGCCACTCGTTTAATGAATCAGTAGTGATAACCCTTCTTTCATTCCTGATGTTGTCAATTTGTGACTTCTCTTTTTTTTTTTTCTGTCATCAGTCACAGTAGAGCTTTACCAGTTTTATTGACCTTTCAGATAACTAGATTTGTGTTTCATTGATTTTTCTCTATTGTTTTTTGTTTGTTTTCTGTTTCATTGGTTACTCTTTATCTTTTCCTTTCTCTGCTTATTTTTGATATAATTTACTTTTTTTTTTTTTCCTGCTTTTATGGTGAAAGCATAAGATCATTATTTTTCTTCCTGTTAAAGTTTGGCCTTTACTTTTCCAGATCTTTTTGAATGCATTTATCTACAAACAAAAAAGCTTCATTCTGAAGAATATAAGCCCATAACACATAGGTTTTCTGCACCTTGCTATTTTAACTTAACAAGGTATCATGGGGATATTTCTTCCACTACATATGGAACTCGACCTGGTTCTTTTCACTTGCTGTTTAGTATTCTGCAGTAACTATTTCTATATTGATAGATGTTTAGGTTCTTCAAATATTTCACCAGTACAAACTACACTGAAATACAAGTGGGAAATTCTCCAGGATAGGAGTACACAGAGTACTTTTGTTAGATGTATAATTTATTGAATGTCTTCTCTTAATGCTCAGAAGGAATAAACTACTTCTGTGTGATTTACCACGTTAACTACATTTCATGATTCTTTCTTTGTTATAAATTTTCTTATGTTGTTTAAGGGCTGAACGTTGGGGGAAAAGTCTTTCCACATTAATTTTGTTTATAATTTTGTTTCTCTGGTATTGTTCTCTGATGTCCAATAAGAATTGAGCTCTTCCTATGGAATTTTCCACAGTCATTACATCAGTAAGGTTTGTTTTCACTATGAGTCTTCTGATGTCCAGCAAAGGTTGTATATCTGAAAGATTTTCCACACTTACTACAGTGATGAGGTTTCTTTCTTTTATGCATTCTTTGGTGATTATAAGAGTTGAGTTCTTCCTAAAGACTTTTCCACATTGATTATACCAGTATGGTTTCTCTTCAGTATGGATTTTTTTATGTTCCAACACAATTAAGTTATCCCTGAAAACTTTACCACCTTCATTACATATAAAAAGTCTTTCTCCACAACGTATTCTGTCATGATGAGTAAGGGCTACCTTCTAAGCATAGACTTTCTCACAGTCTTTACATTAGTAAGGGTTTCTGACTGGTCTGAATTCTCTGATGACTTAAAAGAATAGAGTTCTTTCTGAAGCTTTTCCACGTTCATTGCCTTTATAGGGTTTCTCTCTATAATGAATTCCCTAATGATTAATAATGTTGAGTACATCTTTAAGAATTTCCCACATTCAGTACGTCTATAAGGTTGTTTTTTTATGTGAATTTTTTGATGATTAAAAGAAATGAACTGCTTATAATGTCTATCACACATTCTTTATGTTTATGAGATTTTTCTGTCAGTTTAATATCTCTGATGTTTTAATAAAGGAGAATTTATATTTGAAGACTTTCCTACATCATAGTACTCTTTCTCTGTGGAACTTCTGTGCTTCTACTTCAAACCTATATTGATTGTGACACTTTTGTTTGTCCTTTCAGAGCAGACCCTTCAAAAGTATTTATTTTGCTTCAGGTCTGACATCTTTGTTTCAAACCATTACGCTTGTACTGCATAGGTACCTGGTGGAGCTTCTCATACTTCCATCCAGGGCTTTACCCCTTGCTCCAGTTGGGCTATTAATTTTGACTTGAGAGAGAGAGAAGCCCCATAACAACAGATTCCTGTAGTTTTCCAGCATCGTATATCCTTGTCCATGTTCATCGAATAGCATCTGGGTATCTTCATTCAATCTAAGTAAAGGCCACAACCACATCTCCAAATGTCAGTGGCCCCTGGATCTAGGCCCTTGGTAGTCTTGGAGCCATCTGGCTTCTGAAGCACTCTTCCAGGCAAGGGGAGAAAGTTGTGCTTAGGCTAATAGTTCTGGAGGCTAGAAGTCCTAAATCTGGGTGTTGGCTGGGTTGGTTCCTTCTGAATCTTTGGGTAGAATCCTCCTTTAACTCCTCCTAGCTTTTGGTGGGAGAAGGCAATGGCACCCCACTCCAGTACTTGTGCCTGGAAAAATCCCATGGATGGAGGAGCCTGGTAGGCTGCAGTCCATGAGGTTGCTAGAGTCGGACACGACTGAGTGACTTCACTGTCACTTTTCACTTTCATGAATTGGAGAAGGAAATGGCAACCCACTCCAGTGTTCTTGCCTGGAGAATCCCAGGGACGAGGAAGCCTGGTGGGCTGCCGTCTATGGGGTCACACAGAGTCGGACACGACTGAAGTGACTCAAAAGCAGCAGCAGCTTTTGGTTGTCACTGTCAGTCCTTGACTTTGCTTGGCCTGCATCTGTATCATTTCAGTCTCTGCTTCTATCATCACAATGCATTCTCCATATGTGTCTTTCTAGATCATTGATTTTAGACTTTTCTTCTTTTCTAAAATAAGCATGTAAAGCTATAAATGTCCCTCTAAACATTGCTTTAACTGTATCCCACACATTTTAGTATGTTGTGTTTTCAGTTTTATTCAGTTCAAAAAGCTTTCTAAACTTTCATGGTTTCAACCTACACTTGGTGTAAAATAGTATTACACCAAGGGGAACCACTATCCAGATGTCTGGAGCTCATTCTCCATGTAGCTCCTTCTTTCTGGTAGTTTCTTGCTACCACAGTCACCTTGAACTCTTGTTTCCTCAACTGAGCAAGGCCACTGTGCTCTGCTTAGGTCTTCTCTGTTTCACAGTCTGCAGCACGCCTGGTCTGTAAACAGAAAGCCAAAGTGATCACAGGGCTCACTCTTGTTTATTTCCTTTCTCTCAGACCACATTGTTGTTCAGTGCCCAAAACCACTTGTTTTATATATATTTTTGGTCTAGTTTTCTAGTTTCTCAACAGTGGGAAAGCAAATTCTATGGCAGTTTCTCCTTCAAGGACAGAAGTGGAGGTCACGGTACATTAAAAAAATACTGGCTTATAGAAAAGTGCAAGTTATATTCATTTTTGTGGATCTTTTCACTGTATTAAATATGAGAGACTTCTTGTGAGAGGAATGATGGAAAGTTGATCTAAAAGTAACTGACAGTAGTTATTGATGTAACAATTTACTGACTTCAATAAACTGTGCACTCAGCTGTTACTGAGTCATACCATTGGTTATTGTGTGAGAAGGTAGATGAAATGAGGGGCAATTCTGTAGCTCTTGGTAGCTTCATTTTTAAAATAGTTTGTATCTATTCCGCTTTTTTAAGGAAGCTCTGTTTTTTCTGGCCTCTGAGTTGCCTTGTCTGGTGTTAGGTTGATGCCCGTGTTCCTTTTTTAAAAGCACAGTGGTGTATTGGCTTCCACAGTGACTGGCTCCATAATCCACAGGCCTTCTGATTTTTCTCTTGTCTTTCAGTTGACTAGTATCCACATTTAGTTAGTGTTTCCTTTGGCTTTGGTGGATTACCCAGTTGTTGCTTTAGCTAGTCATAGCCCCTTTTCAGTTATGCGTTTCTGCAGACATGACTGTATGTCGCTTCAGTGATTTGATTCTACTACACATTTTGTATATGTAGTTCTACATTTTATGTTATAACCCCAGGCTGGGACTAGGGTGAAGAAAGAGGTACCTAAGGTATGACATTTAAGGAGACACTCAGTCTCAAGGTGGGATAAGCCAACCCTGCACTTACATGACTCTTAAGACTAAGCGCTTCCTTAACACTTGTGCCCAAGGCATCTCCCTTGCCTCATCTGGTTCTGGCCCTGTATAATCTTGACTTCTTAGAGGTGACTCAGATGGTAAAGAATCTGCCTTTACCAGATTCGAGTAGTGCAGGCGTACTCGAGGAGTACTCCAGTGCAGGAGACCCAGGTTTGATCCCTGTGTTGGGAAGATCCCTTGGAGAAGTGCATGGCTACCCACTCTAGTATTCTTGCCTGGAAAATTCCATGGACAAAGAAGCCTGGTGGACTACAATCCATGGGATTGCAAAGAGTTGAACACGACTGAGTGACTAACACACACGTTACCCTGACCATAGTTGGTTACAGACACCTATATAAGACCTTAAAGTGAACTCTGTGTAAAAACCTTAATTTAGAACATGCTTTATCTAAGAAAACAGAAATGAGGTAATATTTTAGGAAAACCAGTACCATGCCTGAAAAAATTCAGTGGCTCAAAAGTTTATTCATTAGCAACATTAGCCAGAATTTTGGACCATGTTATCTAGGTTAACCATAGTAGGTCACTGTTGTAATTCTATTCCTTTATTTCTTATTATGACATAGCTTCTCATTAGGAAGTTCATCTAGCAGAATAAAATTTTTGGTAAACTTGACTACTGCTCTGATTAATGCTGTGATGTGCAAAGCCACCTATGACCAACTGCTGATTAGAAAATGGATGAACCTGCAGCCTGCAAGAGGCCAAGAGAACTCAGTTTGTGTTGCTGCCAGTTCAGTGGAGGGGAGTACTCCATCTTCTTCAGCTTCCTGCTCTTCTGGACCCATAATCTTCATACTGTCCCAGAGCGAGGCCGTTGGGGGGGGTGAGTGGGACCCTGCCCCCGTCCTTCAGCACACTGTCACCAGAAGAGCTCTGTTGTTCTTTTGTTTCATGAACTGGAGTTCTGTGTGAAAGGTCTGCATGCAAGGACTTACTGAGGAGGGGAACGTGGAGCAGTACTTCTACCAGCTAAAATATCCTGAGCCAAAACCCTTTCTCTTGTGTGTCTTCTTTTCCACTTAGCAGACAGCTTTCCCACCCTCTTAAAAACCAGTCTTCAAAATAGCCTCCAATGTTGGTATTCAGGACTCTTTAGAGAGCTGGAGTCTCTGTTTTTATTTCATTTTAAAATGTTTCCATTCTTTGTTTTTAGATGCCAAGGAGAGCAGGTGCCAGCGGGTGAAGACACAGTTTGGCTTTGGCCTGAGATCCAGGGGAGAAAATCACCTCCGGCTTCTAGAAGGAACCCCCTCTCTCCAGTCATGTTGGGCTGCCTGCTGCCAGGACTCTGCCTGTCATGCCTTTTGGTGGTTAGAGGGGATGTGCATCCAGGCAGACTGCAGCAGGCCCCAGAGCTGCCAAGCTTTTAGGACAGACTCTTCCAACTCAATGCTGGTGTTTTTCCCAAAATTCCAAATTGAAGATAGTTTGGACTTTCTTCCTGAGGATGATGTACCACGTATTTTGGGGCTAGATTGGAGCAGGGCATCTTGGAGGAGGCGGAGCCCACCCAAAACTCCACTCAAACCCACTTTATCGAGTGACCAGTGGAGCTTAATCAGGAAGCTTCAGAAGAGAGAGAGTCCCAGTGAAGAAGTAGCTGCAGTGACGCAGCCGTCTAAAATGAATGAACTAGGTGATCTAAACAGCACTGGCTCTGCAGAGGTAAGCGTATCATGAATAAGGAGTGACTAGAGAACTAGTCTAGTCTGCTCTTGCATTTGGCACACATGAGCTTTGAAGCTGCGCTCGTGGGCAGTGCTCATAGGCTGAGGAGTGTATGGACACAGCTGCTTAGAGTCATCTTAATAGAGGCTGCCCAGATGTTCAAGGGTAATTTGATCTTACAGATGTGCACTCCATGCAGGGCTGACCATTGTTTTGGTTAAAGCAGAAGGCTGCTCATTATCTTGTCTAAGCTGGTTCTTGGCTACAGGTAAGTGCGTTTGTGTGGGTGTTAGTCTCCACCAGCGATTCTGCAGTGTCTGCTGCCAGATTGCAAAACACTTGATTGATGCGGTTGCAGTCAAGTTCTCCTCCTCCTCCTCCTCCCCCATCTCCTGCTGGTAAACACTTTCCTTATGAGGTAATTTCTATTCCATTCTAAAGTAACCATCCTGGTGCTGCATAAGACCTGGACCTGCTGGTCTGGGGAGCCGGATGTGGCCATTAGCCAAGAGGCCTCGGGTGAATTCTTACCAAGCTTTGTATGCCAAGGGAGATACTACCAGTAGAGTTTATTCTGCTTATTATGTTTCCTCATTGTTGATCTTCCTAGGCAAATGATTAAGAGGAATGACTCACCCTGTGCTCATTCTCCCTCAGTTGCTGTGACTTATTTTTGTCTGTGTTTTGTCCTGGTTGTCTCTGTCAAGTTAAAGCCAGAGTGGGGAGGCTACTACATGCCAGACACTGTGTGCTAATTGTTGTGTTATGTCATTTTGTTTAATTTTCATAGCAATATTTCCAAGTGTGTGTTATTAACCCTGTTTTCCTAGTGAGGAAACTGAGGTCCAAATAGGTTAAACAGTTGGATCATGTAGCTAATGATAGCAGAGCCTTTCAGTGCAGTTTTAGAGCTACAGTGTTAGGTTCAATTTGCTCATAAACATTTATGGATTTTTATTATCAGTGTCAGGCTTCCCTCATAGCTCAGTTGGTAAAGAATCTGCCTGCAATGCAGGAGACCCCGGTTCAATTCCTGGGTCTGGAAGATCCACTGGAGAAGGGATATTCTCCAGTATTCTTGGGCTTCCCTGTTCGCTCAGCTGGTAAAGAATCCACCTGCAATGAGGGAGACCTGGATTTGATTCCTGGTTTGGGAAGGTCCCCTGGAGAAGGGAAAGGCTACCTACTCCAGTATTCTGGCCTAGAGAATGCCACGAACTGTATAGTCCATGGGATCACAGAGAGTTGGACATAACTGAGCGACTTTCACTTATTATCAATGTCAGGTACTTTACTAAGCACTAGAGGTAAACAAGACATGATCTGTGCTCTCAGGAGTTTATACTCTAGTGGAAACTCAGGCATGAAGATGGTGTTTAGTGTATAATTTTTTTTTAAGAACCAACTTTTAAAATTTTATTTTTTGTTATTTTATTCTTTTTGACTATGCTGGGTCTTCATTGCTGCTCATGGACTTTCTCTAGTTGCAGTGAGTGGGGGCTACTCTGTTTTTGTGGTGTGCAGACTTCTCATTGCAATGACTTCTCTTGTTGCAGAAGCATGGATTCTAGGGCACACTGGCTCAGTAACTGTGGCCCACAGGCCTCGTTGCCCTGCGGCAGGTGGGATTGTCCCAGACCAGGGATCAAATCTGTGTCCTTGGCATCGGCTGGTGGATTCCTAACCAATGGACCACTTGGGAAGTCCCCCAGTAGTGTATAATTATTATGTAGTAGATTTATGTATTGGGTTGACCAAAAAGTTTGTTTGGGTTTTTCTATAACATCTTATGGAAAAACCTGAATGAACTTTTAGCTAACCCAATACTACACAATAGGAACACAAAAGAAAAAGTGACCCTCTTGAGCAGGCAGGTGATGTGTATGTGTAGAATTTCACTTGGGGTTTAAAGGTTAAAAAAAAAAATTCTGGAGAGAGGTCCAGTGTGTGCAAAGGTTTAGTCAGCACGCATTTACTGCACATTTACTGTCTGTAAGGTGGTGTACTAAAAGCAAGGCAGTGCAAATATTATATCAAATAAGATCCTGATTCCTGCCCTAATAGAGCTTACACTCTGGCAATGAAAATAGGCATGACATTTATGATTATTAAATACTTAAAACCTCAGTGTATATTATAAGCAGGTAAGTAGAGTACTGTAAGAACATCTAACAGGGACCTATTTAAGATTAAGGGGTAAAGTTAGGCCACCTTAAGTAAGGGAAGTTGAAGCTGAGATTGAAGTAGAAGTAGGAGTTAGGGAAAAAAGAAAAAAACAGGCAGAGTAATTCAGGCAGAAAGAATAAGAGTTTCAAAGTGTGTTAGATGCTTTAGAAGGTGGCAGGATCAAAAAGTTGAGAAAGATTGGTCTTGTTTGGCAAACAGAGCAAGAGACCTTTAGAGAAACAAGAGGCTTCAGAGGTATTCAGAGCCTTGTTGTTGTTCAGTNAGAGTAATTCAGGCAGAAAGAATAAGAGTTTCAAAGTGTGTTAGATGCTTTAGAAGGTGGCAGGATCAAAAAGTTGAGAAAGATTGGTCTTGTTTGGCAAACAGAGCAAGAGACCTTTAGAGAAACAAGAGGCTTCAGAGGTATTCAGAGCCTTGTTGTTGTTCAGTTCTAAGTCATGTCCAGCTCTTGTGACCCCATGGACTGCAGCACACCAGGCTTCCCTGTCCTATACTGTCTCCTAGAGTTTGCTCAAATTCATGTCTGTTGAGTTAGTGATGCCATCCAACCATCTCATCCTCTGCTGCCTCTTCTCCTGCCTTCAGTCTTACTGAGCACCAAAGCTTTTTCAATGAGTTGGCTCTTTGCATCAGGTGGTCTGAGTATTGGAGCTTCACAATCAGTCCTTCCAATGAATATTCAGGGTTGATTTCTTTTAGGATTGACTGGTTTGATCTCCTTGCTGTCNCATCAGTGATATTGGCCTGTAGTTTTCTTTTTTTGTGGCATTTTTGTCAGGTTTTGGTATTAGAGTGATGGTGGCCTCATAGAATGTGTTTGGAAGTTTACCTTCCTCTGCAATTTTCTGGAAGAGTTTGAGTAGGATAGGTGTTAGCTCTTCTCGAAATTTTTGGTAGAATTCAGCTGTGAAGCCGTCTGGACTTGGGCTTTTGTTTGCTGGAAGATTTCTGATGACAGTTTCAATTTCCGTGAAAAGCATCAATTCTTTGGCGTTCAGCCTTCTTTATGGTCCAGCTCTCACATCGGTATATGACTACTGTGAAAACCACAGCTTTGAGTGTATGGAACTTTGTTGGCAAAGTGATGTCTCTGCTTTTTGATATGCTGTCTAGGTTTGTCATAGCTTCCCTTCCAAGGAATAAATGTCTTTCAATTTCATGGCTGCAGTCGTTGTCAGCAGTGATTTTTGGAGCCCAAGAAAATAAAGTGAATGTGAAAGTTGCTCAGTTGTGTCTGACTCTTTGTGACCTCATGAACTATACAGTCCATGGACTTCTCCGGGCCAGAATAGTGGAGTGCGTAGCCTTTCCCTTCTTCAGGGGATTTTCCCAACCCAGAGATCCAACCCAGTTGGTTCATTCTTTACTGACTGAACCTCAAGGGAAGCAAGAAAGTCAAATCTGTCACTGTTTCCACTTTTCTCCTTCTGTTTGACATGAAGTGATGGGACTGGATGCTGTGATCTTAGTTTTTTGAATGTTGAGTTTTAAGCCAGCTTTTTCACTCTCCTCTTTCACCCTCATCAAGAGGCTCTTTAGTTCTTCTTCACTTCCTGCCATTAGCGTAGCATCATCTGGGTATCTAAGGTTGTTGGTATTTCTCCCAGCAGTCTTGATTCTAGTTCATGATTCAGCCCAGCATTTCTCATGATATACTCTGTATATAGGTTAAATAAGCAGGGTGACAATATACAGCCTTGACGTACTCCTTTACCAATTTTGTACCAGTCCTTTGTTCTATGGCCAGTTCTAACAGTTGCTTCTTGACCTGCATACACATTTTTCAGGAGACAGGTAAGGTGGTCTGGTATTCCCATCTCTTGAAAAATTTTCCACAGTTTGTTGTGATCCACACAGTCAAAGTCTTTAGCGTAGTCAGTGAAGCAGAAGTGATGTTTTCCTAGAATTTCCTTGCTTTCTCTATGATCCAATGAACGTTGGCAATTTGAACTCTGGTTCCTCTGCCCTTTCTAAATCCAGTTTGTACAGCTGGAAGTTCTCGGTTCACATACTGCTAAAGTCTCACTTGAAGGATTTTGAGCATAACCTTACTAGTGTGTGAAATGAATGCAGTTGTATGGTAGTTTGATCATTCTTTGGCATTGCCCTTCTTTGGTATTAGAAGAGCCAGCCTTCAGGCCTTCTTAAAATATTGGTCTTTATCTTAACAGGGAATGAAATGGTCAGATATGTTACTGTGTGATGAATGGAATGGAGAAGTGCAAGAAGGTCCATGGAGCAGTCAAAAAGGCGGCTCTCTGGGCAAGGGAACCATTGTCCTAAAGGCAGTTGAAGATACGCAGAGAGGACAAAGACAGTTCTCCCTCAGGGCTGAGGATCTCAGACTTTAACAGAATCACTTGGAGGCTCTGTTAAAAACAGATTGCTGGGTCCCAGCTCCAAAGCCTCTGATTCACTTTGTTTAAAGTGGGCCCTGAGAATTTGCATTTCTACAGCTTCCCTGGTGGCTCAGATAGTAAAGAATCCCCCTGCAGTATGGGAGACCTTGGTTCGATCCCTGGGTTGGGAAGATCCCCTGGAGGAGGGCAGGGCAACCCACTCCAGTATTCTTGCCTAGAGAGTCCCCTTGGACAGAGGAGCCCGGCGGACTACAGTCCATGCGGTCGCAAAGAGTCGGACACCACTGAGTGACCAAGCACAAGTTCCTCATGTGCCAATGCTGCTAGTCTGGGAAGCACACTTTAAGAACCACTGCCTTGTAGGGCTTCCCAGGTGGTGCTAGTGGTAAAGAACTCACCTGCCAGTGCAGGAGATCTAAGAGACGTGGGTTTGATCCCTGGGTTAGGAAGATCCCCTGGAGGAAGGCATGGCAACCCATTCCAGTATTCTTGCCTGGAGAATCCCATGGACAGAGGAGCCTGGTGGGCTGCAGTCCATGGGGTTACAAAGAGTCGGACACGACTGAAGCGACTGAGCACAGCACAGCCTCATAGGGAAGGGGGTTAAAATACAGAGCACAGAAGACCAGATGAGCCTTACGCAGGAGGAGAGACACCTCCTTCCCTGTGATAGGAGGAAGGTGTGAGTGGGCATAGGTGTGACTAAGGCGGACTGTTGGTTCGAGAGGAGGAGATCGTGGTGGTTCCAACCTCATTCTTATTTTTTCCTGAAGTGGAATAAATCCTGTATTGAAAGTAGAAGCAGAGGTAGGTGGAGTGGGGATGGGTGGGTAGTAGGCAGGAGAATGAGAGATCTGGAGAGAGTTGTAAAGGTCTGAAATGACCATTGATCGGGATAGGAGATAGCAGACAAGGTAAGGAAATAGAAGGATGGCTAGGTGGCCTTGAAGATGGAGAACATACATTTCCATCATAGTTGTATGCTTCTCCTCAGGACCTCTCAGCAGCCCTGTCAAGGAAAGGTTGATGGTTTGATTCATCCAAGATTAGAACTTTGCCAGTTTTGTATGGAAGGAAATTGAGGCATGGAAATGGAGATCGTTGTCAAGAGAGTGGACAGAAGAGAGAGATAAGAAGAAAGGAAGAGAGGCAACGTTGGGAGGGGTTGACAGAGATTCAGTACAGGAGTCTAGCATTCAGAGACTTTGGTGATGGGAAACAGATACGGGGGACAAGTACATGTGCTGCAAGGACAAGAGGTAGTCCTGAGAATGGGGGATATTTGAATTCCAGATTTCAGAGGTGTAGAAGTTATGGTGATTACAAGGTCTAGGGTGAAGCTATGGAAGAGAGTTGTTGGGATAGAGCAGAGAAGAAATTCATTGGTGACAAGGAGCTCAAAGAACATGTTGAATGAGTTATCCATGTAGACCTTGAGACCTTTAGTAAGGAGGGTGGGATTGATGATAACAGCAACAGTTAATGTTTACTGAGTACTTACTGTGTGTCAGGTACTATTCTGAGCCTTTTACACGAATTAACTGTTTTATCTATACAACAAATCCTATGACTTGCTGCTACCATTTTTTATTTTATAAATGAGGAAACTCGGGAAAAGAAAGGTTAAGGAACGTGGCCAAGGCAGCATAGCTACTCCATGCTCGTACCAAAACGTGAGCACAGGCGGTCTCATTCTCTCCAGAGCCTGTCCTTTTACTCTTACTCTGGAGGCAAGCACTTGCAGTGAAGAGAAATTTTGAGAGCCAGATGTCAAAGCCATCAGTAAGGTAGGAGTAATGAGTAAGTTGAGAGATGACAGCTGTGACGAGAGTTGAAGTGTAGTGCAGCAAGACAGCAGAGGGAAGAGGCTTTCACAGAGAAGATGAAAGAGTGGTGATTTGCAAAGGGTGTTGAGAAGGGGAGCAAATAGAACAGCATCTCATCTTTAATCTTGAAGTATGGGAGAATAAGTTGCCATTGCTTTCAGAGACACATGGGAAACTGCATCCTTAGAGGCGTGCAGACGTACCCTTAAGAATAGGTCAGAGGGGGCTTCCCTGGTGGTCCAGTGGGTAGGAAGGAAGTCTGCCTTGCAATTCAGAGGACACCAGTTCGATGCCTGATCTGGGAAGATCCCGCTTGCTGTGGAGTCTCTAAGCCTGTGTGCCACAACTGCTGAGCCAGTGCTCCACAACAAGAGAAACCACTGCAATGAGAAGCCTGTGCCCTGCAAGGAAGAATAACCCCCACTCGCTGCAACTAGAGAAAACTGAAAATATATGTTTAAAAAAAGGAGGTCAGGGATCACTTTATGAGCATGCAGCCCCGGCAGTCCTCGCACCGAGAAAGGCCTTGTTCTTGATTTAGTGTTCTGCTCTCATTATCTTGAAATTCTTAATTTTTGAACAAGTAAGCCACATTTTCATTTTGTACCAGATCCTGAAAACTAAAATGTAGCCTGTCTTACGAGAGGTTAGGGAACAAAATATGAAGGTACTGAGCATACTGGTGACTTTCTGATCATGGAATAGAAATTCCAGACAATTCAGTGGAATTTTTGAAGAGAAGAAGAAGTGGTTTTTAAAGGAGAGGAAGTGTAGATCATTGTGGCAGTAACAGTTGTGGTCTGGTTAGTGTTTAACAACTGGGTCTTCCCCTATAAAAGAAAGTCAAGTCCTGAGTTGTAGACTTTGCTAATTTATGTGGTGTAAATACTACCACTGTGACCAGTTTCAAACTAGAACATGAAGTCACAAACACAGCATTGGCAGAGATGAACACAGTCAGCACACTACAGGATAACTATGATCCATAAAATTAGACAAGCAGAATTAGACCTATGGTAGATTTACGCCTGACTGTCTGCTGGAAGATGGTGAAAGCTCAAACTTCGCCCTTACAGAATTCAGGTATATGGTGCGGGGAGGATCCTGAAGTTGTGTTAGCTGGGGAGTTCTTTTTCTTATTGTTCACCAATCATAGACAGTGGCAATAAATTGCTGCTAGCCACCTGCCAATGCAGGTAGACATAAGAGACGCAGGTTCAGTCCCTGGGTTGGGAAGATCCCCTGGAGGAGGACACGGCAGCCCACTCCAGTATTCTTGCCTGGAGAATGCCATGGAAGAGGAGCCTGGTGAGCTGTGGTCTATAGGGTGGCAAAGAGTCGGACACAGCTGAAGTGACTTAGCATGCATGCAAGCATGGATGTGATCTCAAGCTTTATGGTCTATCATGGAGAGTGGGTGGACCTGGAGGGAAGAATGTTGAGCTTGAACTTTGAAACCCTGGAAGTGGAAGTGGGCTTTGTGCAGTGTCACACAGAGACATTACATAGTTTGGCAGTACATGCTGGGAACTGTAAGCATTGCAAGAAAATGGGGAAAGTGAAGTCTTCAGATCTAGACAATGAGGTAAGTTTCATTCTCATCCTGAAGGCCATGGATAGCTCTGGTATAATACTGGTGGGGTGGTCTGATCACCTTGTGCGTTCAGAGTAGTTAACTGCTAGGCCTTTCTTTCAGAAGAGGACTTGGAATTCAGTCTTCTGTTTAACATACTGGAGAGAGTAAGAGAAATGTATGCACTGCAGATCTTCTAACTAGGGAAGACTGACTAGCAGCATTAGTTTTTAGTTTGTACTGTTTTCACTAGGGTATGTCAAACAAGTCTGCATCCAAAGGAGGAAGAAATTGTGTGGTAAGTTAACTCTTGTCTTTCCTGAAATGTGTACAGAATTGCAAAGGCCTGGGGTTGTCAATAGCATTTTTTCATTCTTTTAAAAATGTGTACATATTGCATCCAAGAGTAGGTATTGTGAACTTTTAGCAATTCTAGAAGTGGAAAGGAATGCCATGAATTTATTCCCCTTTCTCAGCTTAGAGAAAGAGAAGCTTGTACTGTTGGTTTAAGTACTTTATCCTTTCTATGTCGTGAACCTCTGAATTGTTGGTGGGAGGAGCATGAAAGTTTGTTGATTGGGTACAGGAACATTTACAGTACAAGGAGTTCAGTCATTGGCAATTAATTGCTGCCAATCCTGCTTTCTGAAAGGAGAGTGTTCTCTTTGAGCCCTGGAATTAAAGGCCCAGTTAGGTATCTCCACATGTAAGCTTTGACTTCAGAAGATCTGAGATGCTCCTTTCTCTCTACCAGCACCATTTCCCCATTTGTAGTCAGTATTACACCTTTTCAACCCCTACAAGCAAGTGGCTTTCTGTAGAACACATGTCTGAGAAGGATAAGTGAGCCAGGCCCTAGGACACTTCTCTGCTGTCTATTATCACCAAGGAAAGCTTGTGCTGACTCTACGTAAAGTCGGAACTTACCTCTTACCAGAAGATAGAGGTATGGGGTGTGAACAGCAGCAGCAGCAAAGAGCCTTGCATAACCAAGGACAGAAACCCAAGCAGTTTTGTTTCCCCTCATCCGTACTTTTGAATTGGTTTGGTTTGTTTTTCAGGGTGTTCCACTTGGTTGCTTTCTCTTAGTTTTTGTTTTTAAATCTTTCCTTTAATCCTTTAGACTTGTGAAAATTTTGCCAAGGCTTCTTTTATTCTTCTGGTTATTATTTCTTGACACATTTGGAATCTCTGAGGATCTAGTTTTCTCCAGCTCCTTATTCTCAGTTATCTGAGCAGCAGACACCAAAATTTTTATTAGTCCCAGGTTCCCTTCCAGCCCTTTGACCTGGACCAGGGTTGTGGGTTTCTCACATCTTAGTGACCTAGGCCCTTCCCATGTTGTCTGTGTGAATATGTTCACTAAACACATCTTCAACACCCCCACCCTCCACCTTCTTAACCTTACCTGAGGGGCTTGCTGCATTGAGAGAAAAACTGAGCAGCCTGTTTCTTTGTTGTGAGTATCNTCTATTTAGGTCTTCTGTCCATTTTTTGGTTGGGTTGTTTGTTTTTTCGATATTTAGTTGTATAAACTGTTCATGTATTTTGGAGATTAATCTCTTGTCAGTGACTTCATTTGCAAGTATTTTCTCCCATTCTGTGGGTTGTCTTTTCGTTTTGTTTATGGTTTCCTTTGCTGTGGCAAAGCTTTTAAGTTTAATTAGTAGTATTTTTTTACTCTAGGAGGTGGATCCCAAAAGATCTTGCTGTGATTTATGTTAGAGGGTTCTGCCTATGCTTTCCTTTGAGAATTTTATAGTATCCGGTCTGACATGATGTGATTTTAAATGGAATTTTTTATATTTTCTGATATTCCATTATTAGTATAAGGAAATGCAACAGTTTTCTACATATTCTGTATATCTTATATCCTGCTACCTTGCTGAATTCATTCATCAGTTCTAACAGTTTTTGTGTGGAGTCTTTATAGTTTTCTCAGTGTATAGAGAGAGTATCATGTCCTCTGCATACAGTGATAATTTTACTTCTTCCCTACTAATTTGGATACATTTTCTTTCTTTTTCTTGTCTGATTGCTGTGGCTAGAACTTCCACTACTATTAGAAGTTCTTGTCTTGTTCCAGAATTTATTGGGAAGGCTTTCAGCTTTTTACTGTTAAGTATTGGGTTGGCTGTGGGTTTGTCATAAGTGGCTTTTATTATGTTAAGATATATTTTCTTTATATCCTCTTTGGTAAGAGTTTCTTTTATCATGAATGGATGTTGAGTTTTATCAAATGATTTTTCTGCATCTATTGAGATGATCATGTGGTTTTTGTTTCTGGTTGATGTGATTATCTGCTTTTTAGTGTGTGAAATAAATTTGAAAATGTGTTTGTTGACTACTTTGTAAGTTAACTTATGAAGTAAGAAGTAAGGAGAGTTTTGTTGTGGCTCCATTATCAGCCTTTTGCTAACTGGCAGAACTTGAGCCATGGGGAAAACAGTCTCAAAACCAGCCGTATCTTAGTTAACACTCCTATCATCCCTCCCCGTTTCTCCTTTCATGGGTGGTCTTAGTTTCTCAAGGAGATTTTGAGAGGTATAACTTTGTAACTGACTGTTACAAAGATAAACCCTGCCATGTTCTAATCTCAGCTTTTGCTGAGAATTGGGTTCGGATGTGTCATTCAGTCCCCTGGCTTTGCTCCTGAGAGATATCTTTCCTCTGGTAGGATTTTTGTTAGTGACAGTGGTAGGTTTTGTTTATTTTAATATAGTTGTGTCTCAACTAAAAATGTGTTGCGGGCTGAATTTTTGTGAATCACTCTTTAATATTTAGTAGACATTAGTGTAGCATGTGTCTTATGAAGCAGAGCTCCTACCTGGACTGTGGTGATACTACCTGGATAAGTATCAACATGCCATGTATACCCCGCAGGCTCCTTCTCAAAACAATTCTGCTTTGCTTATGATGGAGGGTGTTTTTTGTCATCTTGAATTATGATGTGAATCAGTGGGTCTGGCTTGCCCTGTGTGTAGAAGGCAGGCCCAGAGGAGAGGTAGGGAAGAAGGGAGAGGGAGAGGGGGGAGAGAAGTGAACGGATGGAGAAAAAGAGTAGGAATAGAAGCCTCCCATCATTCTGCATAAAGCTTCCTTGAAGAAACAGCTGTCGACATCAGGGGTGTGATTTATGCAGTTGGGTTAGTTTCTATGATTTCTGTCGAGTACCAGAAAAAATTGCCCCAAGGCAACTACCCAAGTCTCCCTGACCCTCTGTCACCCCTAAAAATATCACCCCTGAAAATGTCACCCCTGAAAATCTTGTGGCATCACCTCATGGTTTCTGAAGTGAAACGATTTGTTCCGTATCTACTTTTTCTGTTTCTTTAAAAACAAACAAATAATAATAATGATGATAAACTGCTTCTTTAAAAATAAAAAGCTGCCTGCCTTGCTTAGAAATATTTCTATGCTTCTACTTCTGGGAATCCATTCTAAAGCAGTAATTCCTAGATAAGGAGCTTCACACTCAACGGTGAGATAGTATTTATTTAATAAAAAAGTGGAAGCAGGCTCATGAGGGGAAAGGGATGTTGTGCATCCAGTAGTGATACATTTTTGGCCGGGTGAATGACGCTTCTGGTACTGCCTTCTATTTTCCACTCCAACCACACTGAATGGAGTCTTTGGTCTTCTGTGGACACCGTGCTACTGCAGCGAGCACGACACCATACTTTTTATAAAAAATAGCTTTATTGTCATATAATTGACATGTGATAAACTGTACATTCTTTTAATGGTTTATTTATTTATTGGCTGTACTGCGCAACTTGTGGGGTCTTAGTTCCCTGATCCGGGATCGAACCTATGCCCCTCTGCAGTGGAAGCATGGAGTCCTAACCACTGGACCACCAGGGAGTTCCCTAAGCTGTGCATGTTAGACTGTATAATTTGATTATTTTTAACATATGTATATACCCATAAAATCATCACTATAAAAATAGGTCATGAATATATCTGTTACCCCCAGAGTTTGCTCCTGTCTTTCTTTTCCATTCCCTCCCTTATTCTAGGCAACCACTGTTCTGCTTTAGGTTATTATAGATTTTCTAGTTTTTAAATAGAATCATACATTATATTCTCTTCTTTTATTGAGGTATAGTTTACGATTTTATTGAGATATAATTTACATACTGTAAAGCGCATTCCTTGGAGTANCTGGGAATCCATTCTAAAGCAGTAATTCCTAGGTAAGGAGCTTCACACTCAACGGTGAGATAGTATTTATTTAATAAAAAAGTGGAAGCAGGCTCATGAGGGGAAAGGGATGTTGTGCATCCAGTAGTGATACATTTTTGGCCGGGTGAATGACGCTTCTGGTACTGCCTTCTATTTTCCACTCCAACCACACTGAATGGAGTCTTTGGTCTTCTGTGGACACCGTGCTACTGCAGCGAGCACGACACCATACTTTTTATAAAAAATAGCTTTATTGTCATATAATTGACATGTGATAAACTGTACATTCTTTTAATGGTTTATTTATTTATTGGCTGTACTGCGCAACTTGTGGGGTCTTAGTTCCCTGATCCGGGATCGAACCTATGCCCCTCTGCAGTGGAAGCATGGAGTCCTAACCACTGGACCACCAGGGAGTTCCCTAAGCTGTGCATGTTAGACTGTATAATTTGATTATTTTTAACATATGTATATACCCATAAAATCATCACTATAAAAATAGGTCATGAATATATCTGTTACCCCCAGAGTTTGCTCCTGTCTTTCTTTTCCATTCCCTCCCTTATTCTAGGCAACCACTGTTCTGCTTTAGGTTATTATAGATTTTCTAGTTTTTAAATAGAATCATACATTATATTCTCTTCTTTTATTGAGGTATAGTTTACGATTTTATTGAGATATAATTTACATACTGTAAAGCGCATTCCTTGGAGTAGAATTGGCAACCCACTCCAGTGTTCTTGCCTGGAGAATCCCAGGGATGGGGGAGCCTGGTGGGCTGCCGTCTATGGCGTCGCACAAGAGTCGGACATGACTGAAGCGACTTAGCAGCAGCAGCAGCAGCTCATTCCTTTTAGGTATACAATTCAGTGATTTTAGTAAATGTAGAGAGTCAGAGAAGGCATTGGCACTCCACTCCAGTACTCTTGCCTGGAAAATCCCATGGACAGAGGAGCCTGGAAGGCCGCAGTACATGGGGTCACTGAGGGTCGGACACAACTGAGCGACTTCACTTTCACTTTTATGCATTGGAGAAGGAAATGGCAACCCACTCCAGTGTTCTTGCCTGGAGAATCCCAGGGACGGGGGATCCTAGTGGGCTGCTGTCTCGGGTTGTACAGAGTCGGACACGACTGAAGCAACTTAGCAGCAGCAGCAGCAGCAGCAGCAGCAGCAGAGAGTCGGAAACGACTGAGCGACTTCACTTTGACTTTTCACTTTCATGCATTGGAGAAGGAAATGGCAACCCTCTCTAGTGTTCTTGCCTGGAGAATCCCAGGGACGGAGGAGCACAGAGTTCGACACGACTGAAGTGACTTAGCAGCAGCAGAGAGTTATATAGCTTCTTCTGTGGCTCAGTGGCTCAGTGGTAAGGAATCTGCCTGCTAATGTAAGAGACACAGGTTCGATTCCTGGGTTGGAAAGATTGCTTGGAGAAGGAGATGGCAACTCAGTCCAGTATTCTTGTCTGGGAAATCCCACAGACAGAGGAACTTGGAGGCTACAGTCATGAGGTCCCAAAGAGTCAGACATAACTTAACAACTAAACCACAGCAACATAGAGTTGTATATCATCACCACAGCCAGTTAACATTTCCATGGCCCCCAAAACTTCCCTGGTGCTCGTTTGCCCCAAACAGGCCACACTCCCTTCTGCTTCCCTGCTCCCTCTCCCAGCCCTGGCTACCCACGGTTTGTGTAACTTTGCCTTTTCTGGGCTTCTATGTGAACGGGGCCAGGCAACACGTGGTCCTTCGTGTCTCACTGTCCCTCTTGGCGCAATGTCTTGATGTCCATCCTTGTTGTTTGTGTCGGTAGTTGGATTCTTTCTGTTACTGTATAGTGTCCCACTGTGTGGACATGTCATAATTTGTTTATCCACTTGTTGATGTACATTTGGGTTTTTCCAGATTTTGGTTATAGATAAAACTGCTAGGAACATTTGTGTGGTCTTTGTGTGAACATACATTTAAATTTTTCTTGGGTAAATACCAGGGAGTGGAATAGCTGGGTCATATCATAGGTTCTGTATTTAATATTTTAAGAAATTACCAAATTATTTCCCAGATAGTTGTACCATTTTACATTCCTATTAGTAATGTATGAAACTTCTCATTCCTCTGCATTCTCACCATCACTTGGTATGAGTCTTTTTCATTTTAGATATGGTGAAAGAAAGTGAACTTGTTCAGTCGTGTCTGACTCTTTGTGACCCCATGGAATGTAGCCTACCAGTCTCCTCCGTCCTTGGGATTTTCCAGGCCAGAGTACTGGAATGGGGTGCCATTTAACAGATATATAATAGTACCTCATTATGGTTTTGTTTGCATTTCCCTAGTTACTAATGGTGTTGAACATCTTTCCATGTTCATCTTCTCTTATTTGCTGTCCATATGTTTTTGGTAAAGTGTTCATGTTTTCCTCCATTTAAAAAATTGTTTTCATATGTATATGTATATATATACACACACATATGTGTGTGTGTGTATGTATATATATATACACACACATACATACTTTGCACATAAGTAATTTATCAGATATGTGTTTTGCAAATATTTTCTCAGTCTCTGGCTCACTTTTCATTCTGTAAGCAGTGTTTTTAAAATTTTTTTTAAATTGAAATATCCGTGGACTGAGGAGCCCAGCGATTTTTTCAATGGATCATGCTTTTGATCTTCTGTCTAAGAAAGATTTCTCCTAAGTTTTCTTTCAAAAGTTTTATAGTTTTAGATTTTAAATTTAGGGCTGGAAAAGGATAGGAAATGGTTTCCTTCCCTCCTTTTGAACAGTCTGGCTAGATTTTCTTGAAGACAATCCTTGGTTTCATTTCTTTTTCTCTTTTGCTTTTTCTTATCTCTCTTACTGATTTTTGTTCTAATTTTTATTATTTCATTTCATTTTGTTCTAATTTTTTACTATTTCATGGCTGTTTAATTTGGATTTCATTTGGTCTTTTTTTCTAGTTTTTTAAGGTGTAATCTGAAGTTGTTTATTTGAGACTTGCTTCTTTTTAATATGGGCATTTTCATGCTATAAATTTCCATCTAAGTACAGTTATAGCCACATCCTACAGATTTGGGTGTTTTTGTTTACAGTTTCATTCAGTTCAGAATACTTTCAAATTTCCATTTTGCTTATTCCTTTCCCTTTTGGATTATCTAGTATTACGTAGTTGCCAAATGTTTAGGGGATTTTACAGATATTGTTATACTGTTGCTTGTAATTTAGTGCTGTTGTAGCCAGTGAATGCCGTATGACTTAAATCTTTTTAAATTTATTAAGACTCTGTTTCATTGCTGAGAATATAGTCCATCTTGGTAAATGTTCCAAGTGCACTTGAAATGAATATGTATACTGCTGTTATTGTTGGGCAAGTGTTATATAAAAGTCAGACCAAATTGGTTAGTGTGGTTCAGATCTCTGTATCCTTATTTTCTATTAATTTCTATAAATTATTTAGAGAGATAATGAACTGTCACGCTCTATCTTGTAGATATATTTGCTTCTCCTAGTGTTAGATTAGCTTCTTGTACTTTGAAGTTCTGTTATAGATAAATAAATGTTTAGGATTATTGTGTCTTCTTGATGAACTGGCCCCTATCTTGGTAACATTTATTATCTTTATCTCTGTTAGTATTCTTTCCTCTTTTTTTTTTTTTGTACAGTTCTTCTGTGTATTCTTGCCACCTCTTCGTAATATCTTCTGCTTCTGTTAGGTCCTTACTATTTCTGCCCTTTATTGAGCCCATCTTTGCATGAACTGTTCCCTTGGTATCTCTAATTTTTTTGAAGCGATCTCTAGTCTTTCCCATTCTGTTGTTTTCCTCTATTTCTTTGCATTGATCACTGAGGAAGGCTTTCTTATCTCTTGCTGTTCTTTGGAACTCCGCATTCAAATGGTATATCTTTCCTTTTCGCCTTTGCCTTTCGCTTCTCTTTTATTCACAGCTGTTTGTAAGGCCTCCCCAGACAACCATTTTGCCTTTTTGCATTTCTTTTCTTTGGGAATGGTCTTGATCCCTGCCTCCTATACAATGTCACCTCTGTCCATAGTTCTTCAGGCACTCTGTCTATCAGGTCTAATCCCTTGAATCTATTTGTCACTTCCNAGTTGGTGAAGAGCAGAAAGATGGTATCTAATTATTAGCTGATGCGGATGTTCCAAATGCAGAAGTAGTTCAGGAAGTAGATTAGTTTGAACTGAAACGGTCTGGAAAGAATTTTTTGGAGAGAAGACTGGCTTTTAAGCCAGAAACAAAGTACTGTACTTTGTTTGTTTGTAAGAATACACCCCAGTTGAAGAAAATAGTTTTAGCAAAGTCCCCTCGCATAGACCATGGTTTCCATGGAGCCCAAGAGGGAAAATGAATACAGCTAGAGGCAGAATCAGGGGTAGGAAGGATGAGACAATGTAATCCAGTGAAGATGGATCTCTTACGCCAGGTTAGGAGTTTGGACTGAAGCATGAAGTGTGAGTGGGGGTCTTAAGTAGAAGAGTAAAATGGTGGGTGAGTATTTTAGAAAAATTTGACAATAGGTGTTCTAGGAAGACAGAATGGATTAGAATAGGGAGAGCTAGCAGAGGAAAGACCAATTAAGATTCTTGGAATTACCTAAGTCTGTGGTTATATCGGTTGAAATGGAAAGAAAATTAAGGCTGGTCAACATTTAAAAAATTAATGGTCAACATTTCTTTGAGGAACTTTATGTATTTTATCAACATAAAGATGATGAAACAGAGCTAAATTCTATTTATTGAATTCTGTGAAAAGTACTATATAAGGAGGGCTTAGGGAAAGACCATAGTTAAAATGCAGTGGAGAAAAACTCAGAGAGAAAGGAAGAAAGTGGAATAATATGGTATCATAATAACCAAGAGTTTTTTAAGATGGAGACAGTCAGCAGTATTAGACNAGCTAAATTCTATTTATTGAATTCTGTGAAAAGTACTATATAAGGAGGGCTTAGGGAAAGACCATAGTTAAAATGCAGTGGAGAAAAACTCAGAGAGAAAGGAAGAAAGTGGAATAATATGGTATCATAATAACCAAGAGTTTTTTAAGATGGAGACAGTCAGCAGTATTAGACGCTACAGAAGTGAAGGTTGAGGGTTGAGAAACAGCTATTAGATTTGCTGAAAGCACTTCGTTGATGACCTCTGAAGATTCTTTTCAGTGAAAAAGTGGGGCAGAATCATATTTCAAGGGATTAGAGAGTTGGTAAATAATGAAGAAATGAAGACAATAGCTGAAAATTGTTTATAGAAGAAATTTGACTACAAAAGAAAGGAGAGAAGATAGTCTGGACCTAATTTCTTTTCTCATGTGTATTGACTTCCTTTCCAGTTATAAAGGAACTGGTGGTGTCTGCTGGAAACAGTGTTCAGATTACATTACCTAAGAATGAAGTTCAGTTAAATGCATTTGTTCTTCCAGAACCAGATGCAGGTAAAACATCCACTTAATTTGTATAGTGTTTTCCTTTATAATGATATCTACATACATTTATTTATTCTAAAAGTCCTATGAGATTAGGATATAGCTTGCACATGTACAGAAATTTCTATGATATGCGAGGCAGTGTAATGTTTGAGATCATAAGCTTTGATATCAAGGCTGGATTCAAACCATAGCTCAGTCAGTCATCGTTGTTCAGTCTCCAAGTTGCATCTAACTCTCTGCGACCCCATGGACTGCAGCATGCCGGGCCTCCCTGTCCCTCACCATCTCCTGAAGTTTGCCCAAGTTCATGTCCATTGAATCGGTGATGCCTTCCAACCATTTCATCCTCTGTTGCCCTCTTCTGCCTTCAGTCTTTCCTAGCATCAGGTTCTTTCTAAGGAGTCGGCTGTTTGCATCAAGTGGCCTAAGTATTGGAGCTTCAGCATCAGTCCTTCCAATGAATATTAAGGGTTGATCTCCTTTATGATTGACTAGCTTGATCTCCTTGCAGTCCAAGGGACTCTCAAGAGTCTTCTCCAGCACCACAGGTTGAAAGCATCAATTCTTTGGCTTTCTGCCTTCTTTGAGGTCCAGCACTCAGACCTGTACACGGCTACTGGAAAGACATAGATAGCCCTGACTGTATGGACCTTTGTTGGCAGAGTGATATCTTTGCTTTTAATACACTAAGTTTGTCATAGTTTTCCTGCCAAGAAGCAGTCGTCTTCTAATTTCATGGCTGCAGTCACCATTTGCAGTGATTTGAGAGGCCAAGAGGAAAAGATCTATCACTGCTTCCATCTTTTCACTTTCTGTTTGCCATGAAGTGATGGGACAGGATGCCATGATCTTAGTTTTTTAATATTGAGTTTTAAGCTGGCTTTTTCACTCTCCCCTTTCAAGCTCATCAAAGGCTCTCTAGTTCCTTTTCACTTTCTACCTTTAGAGTGGTGTCATCTGCATATCTCAGGTTGCTGATATTTCTCCCAGCAATCTTGATTGCAGCTTGTTACTCATCCAGTCTGGCATTTCTCGTGACGTGAGTTAAATAAACAGGGTGACGGTAAACTGCCTTGTCATACTCTTCTCAGTTTTGAATCAGTCAGTTGTTCTATATAAGGTTCTAACTGTTGGTTCTTGACCTGCATACAGGTTTCTCAGGAGATAGGTAAGATGGTCTGGTGTTCCCCTCTCTTTAAGTCATTAGCTGGATGGTTTTAAGTCAATTATTTAACTTCTCTAAGTTTCTATTTCTTTCTCAGTAGAATTAAGATAGTAATCCCTACTTTATAAGGTTACTTTAAGGGTAAAATGAAGTGGTATATAAGGTACCTATATACCTTAGTGCCTAGCACATAGTGGATGCTCTTTAAATGTAGATTTTATTATGTCCATTTAAAAGAGGAATAAACTGAGACT
Organism: Neotragus moschatus; assembly: GCA_006410615.1. NCBI lineage: Eukaryota > Metazoa > Chordata > Mammalia > Artiodactyla > Bovidae > Neotragus > Neotragus moschatus. The sequence goes on along the minus strand of SJYA01000452.1, from coordinate 2,720,747 downwards.
CACTTAACTTGTTTATTTTTGTCAAACAGCTAGTAAGTAGCAGATACAGAACTTGTAGAGAAGTTATTCAAGACTACTGCTAAGATAGATTTGTCCTACTTAAAGAAAAAAACCAAGCCCGATGTAGTATACAATATTCAGATTTATAAAATATATAAATTATGGGATTATTAACTTACTATTTAAGAAAACTTTTGTAATATGAGCATCCTTTCTCCTTTGAAGTATATGTTAGTATACCAAAGTTTGACTTACAAACACACATTTTCTCAAGACTGTCTGTGACATGAAGTGAAGCATATTTTGATGGAAAATGATTGCATTGGGTTTGTGTTACTCTCATTATAGGGTAGGTCAAGTAGCTAGTTATAAAGTTAGTTAAAAACAGAATGCCATACTCTGTTCAGGATGGGGTCCTTCCATTTTAGGAACATATTTCTGGTACAATATCCTTACTTTCTGGGCCTGTTTATGCAAAAAGTAGTTTTCCAGAACCTAAATGCCCTCCCTCTCTGTTCTGTATTTCTGCCCTCAAATTGAGTTTTCCTTATCAATTTGTCCTACCTTCCTATAAAGAAACATTTTCCTTTCCTATTCTGGTGATAAGGTGAATGGATTTGGTGGCCTTTGAAGATGCAAGTGAGGCAGGAACTGCTCTGAGCTGCAGTTGCTTCCACTCTTTTCTGGAAGATACCCCGGCTCTGCTGTATTCTCTTTTCTTGCCCCTGTTTGCCTATGCCCTGTGTGTGGGTGAGTTAACATCACCTTGTATATCAGTCTTCCAAAACACATCAGTCAAAACCAGATTCTTTCAACTCTCCTTTTCCCAGTTTCTTCAACCTTTATCTGGTGACACAGGAGATGGATGGTTTCAAACTTTCAAAGGTTGGGGACAGTGAGGCAGGACCAGCCCTGCCTGTTCTTCATCCCCCTCGTCTTCTTTGGCAACCCTGAAGCACCTCTCAGGACCCCTCTGTGTTCAGAGGCATGGGTTGAAAACCACTGCCCTAAATCATTAAAACCAGCATTCTGTCCAACAGACCTACACTCCGTTGTTCCTACCCTTGGGCAAATTCCTGTCTATAAGGCATAATTCATCCCCCTGAGCTTTTCTGTCCTAGGAATATTGTCATATTTTGAAATCTGTGTTGCTAGCCTTAGATATGAGAAAATTGTCAGTTCCTAGTGTGAGTCTGTTTTCTGTGTGGAAAAATGTTTTCTAACTGCAGTTAAGAAATGCCATCTCTTAGCACCAGTCCTCCTTCTCCCCTTCTTTCCTGCTCCTCACCTCACCTAACTTTTACATCTGCATGTATTAGAGCTGCCTGGGGCTGACAGTTGGCCACAACAAAGCCAGTATTTTCTGGAGGAAGAAAGTATAAGATCTTGTATCTCAGGCTTATAAAGTAAAATCTCATCTTAAGTCTGTTTGGAATTAAGTACTATGTGTTAACTTTAACTTTTGAACTCATGAAATAAGAAAAAAATGACCATTCTTTGTAAGCATTTGAGGCTTTTTCTTTTTCCTTTTCCCTTTTTGAGTAGTAACTTAAATTAAACCTTCCTACCAAATCTCACCCTTTCCTAGCCACTAAATGCATTTTGTTCCCCAAAATATTTAAGACCACTTTAACTGGGGAGGAATTGCACTTAGATAACAGGATTCTGTGGTCACTCTAGACGGTCATGTAGTCTAAGCTGCAAGTGAGGACCATTTAATGCTTCGTTTGATCTTAATTAATTTCAGTGGGGCCTGTTTTAAATGGGCCATCCCCTACCACCTTCTGCAGTGTGTTATTTAGCTCAGCAGGAATGAAGTAGCTCTTCTAACTCACCAGCGTGTAATGACCTCAGTGAGACGAGCATTGTTAGCAGTCTGTAAAAAGCTATTTTTGAACCATGTTATTTAGAAGTCATTGCTGTTCTTTGTTGCAAAAGAAGTTTTGCAAGAAAATGGCCTTTGTTTCCAATGAGTTCATCCATAGTGGTTGGTAGGGCATGTATTTTCACTGGATGCCACACCATGAGCAACTTGGTATATTTTAGGGGAGGACTGGTCCAAAGCAGGGTGGGTATGGGGCAGGAATGAGCTTGGCTGCGGGGAGAGTGGGAAAAGCCCTAACTGTAGCCATCAGCAGAATCTACCCTTCCTTTCAACAGAATGTTTGGTTTCCCTTTGGCTTTAGGATGAAATCTTGAAAACTAAGATCTTGTCAAGACTAGAAAAATTTTGTTATTGGCAGGCTATGTGGCTACCCTCTTTTTGTGTAGGTTTGTGTTTTCATGATTTTTGTAACTGCCCTTCCATAGGAGAAACCTACACCTACGACTGGCAGTTGATTACTCATCCTAAAGACTATAGTGGAGAAATGGAAGGGGAACATTTCAAGATCCTGAAGCTGTCCAAGGTGAATTTGCCTCCTGTCATTTGCAGGGATGGGGTAGAGGTCTTGACCATTTTCTAAAATGTATAATATAGAACTTCTGTCCACACTAAAGTTAGGAACAATCTTTTAGAAGTGAATCCTCCAGAAGTCTGGCTGGCTGACATCCAGTATTTGTTAGTGTATGATTTTCAATTTTTCATTTATGGTGAGAATATAAGCATAGTGGTGATAGCTGAAAATATACACTAAACAGCTTTTAAGGGTAACATAAGGATTTTAGAATTTGGGAGATAAGCTGGGTTATTTGTGGCCGTATGACTGTGTAAATTGGCTCAGTCTTTTTTGGGATTCTGTATAGTTATTAAGAGCCATAAAAATGTTCATATTCTTCGGCCAAGCAATTTCTCTTTCTATCTGTCTGTCTTTCTTTTAACAACTGTTCATTGTACATTAGTTATATGGCAAGAATTGGGGATTTACTAGTTACCAATGTGAGAGTTGGACTGTGAAGAAAGCTGAGTGCCAAAGAATTGATGCTTTTGAACTGTGGTGCTGGAGAAGTCTCTTGCGAGTCCCTTGGACTGCAAGAAGATCCAACCAGTCCATCCTAAAGGAGACCAGTCCTGGGTGTTCATTAGAAGGACTGATGCTGAGGCTGAAACTCCAGTACTTTGGCCACCTCATGTGAAGAGTTGACTCATTGGAAAAGACCCTGACGCTGGGAGGGATTTGGGACAGGAGGAGAAGGGGACGACAGAGGATGAGATGTCTGGATGGCATCACCGACTTGATGCACATGAATTTGGGTGAACTCCGGGAGTTGGTGATGGACAGGGAGGCCTGGCGTGCTGCAATTCATGGGGTCGCAAAGAGTCGGACACGACTGAGTAACTGAACTGAATCATAATATTAACATTTATGGAAAATAGAGTCTAGTAGGTGCTGTTGACTGAAGCAGGTAAGTAGAATAGGGGTACACTGGGTCAGTGTAGGGGGTGTTGAAGCCCCAGGGAGTTAGGGTAGATTTCTTAAAAGAGTTGGCCTACTTGGGTCATGAAATGTGACTGGCTTACTGGATAAAGGGTGGAGTGGTAATATCCCAAACAGGAAGGAATGTGTCCACTGGGCCAAATAATAGAGAGAAATATGGGACAAAGGGAATTATATGTGGTTCATCCTGACTGGACCCCATGGTGTGAGAAGAGCAGTGGCACAAATGAATTGGAGAGATGTAGGGGCCAGATTGCACAGAGCCTTGTGTGCTAGAAGAAGGACTTTGATTCTTTCCAGAGGGAGCCTTTGAAAGGTTTTAAGCAGGTGAATGTCATGTTCAGCTTTTCAGTTTAGAGAAATCACCCTGACTGCAGATTGGAGGAGAGAAGACTGACACTAGGGACATGGTGAGGAGTCTGTTGAGACATGTAGGTATGAGATTGATAATAGTCTGAGTGAAAGAAAGCGAAACAAATAATGTAAACCTTGAAAACCACCCATTGAGCGCTTTCCATGTGCTGATACAGTGCTAATTGTTTTATGCAATTATTTCATTTAATCTTCCTAACAGCCCCAAGGCATAAATATTAATATCTGTTCTACAAATGATGAAGCTAAAAATTAGAAAAATAAAGTGGTTTGGTCTAAGTGCACAAGGCTATTAAATGGTAAATTTGAACTGGAATTTTCCATCTCTGAAGCCCATGCTCTTAACAACTGTGCTATGATGAATGGTTAAAAACTATGGTGATGAATAGTGTGAATAGAGAGAAGTGGGTGGATTTGAGAAATATTGTGGAGGTCAGTCTGGTGATCAGTTAATTGGATGGAAGTGTTGGGGAAGAGAGATCTAGGATAATTTTAGCCTTTTGGCCTAAGAACTGGCTGGATGTTGGTGTATTTGTGACAGTATTCACCAAAATGAGAAGTATAGAAAGAAGAGCAGGTTTGGAGGAGATTTGCAGATAATCCATTTTGGGGCAGAGTGAGTTTGAGGAACCTGTGAAACATTTGAGTGGAAGTGACCAATAAGTAGCTGAGGGTAAGGGGCTAGAGATCAGGATGCAGGTCTGGGCTACAAAGATAAATTTGTACACCAGCATCAAATAGGTGACAACCAAAGCCATGGTAATAGACAAAATCATCCAGAGATTACAGAGAGTGAAGAAGTAAATGGATTGCAACCGGGATCCTGGGGAACACAGTCATTAAAGGTGTGGAAGGAAAAGGAAATGGGAGAAAATGAGGAGTAGGCATCGAAGTGAAAGTCGAGGAAGGGGAGCATTACAGGAAGAAGGAAGTGGTCAAAAACGCTGCATGCGTTCGATGAGCATGTACCCAAAGGAGATAATTCAAAAGAAAAAAATCATTTTGCCTGAAAGATGTTCATCACAGCATTAGTTATATTTAAATTTGTGAAACAACTCGAATATCCAACAATGTGAAATGCTTATGTGAATTATGGCACATTTATTCACGCACTATTCTGCAGCCATTAAAATGACTATTAAAGAGACTGTTCTAATGGGAAAGGTGTTCATGCTAAATGAATCAAACAAAGAACAATAAAAAGTTTGATACATACTGCTGAAATAATGAGCTCCTTGAAGGTGGGGACCTTGCCTTATTCATCTCCAAACCCCAAGCCTAGAACAATGACCATATATAATGGTTCTCAATAAATGTTTGCTGAACAAATGAACTGTTTGTAGCTCTTTTTGTGTGTGTGTGGAGTAAAAGATTAGAAGGATATAAGAAAAATATGATTAATTGGGGTATTAGGACAATGGGATTGTGGGATTTTGTTGTTGTTATGTTCATACAGTTAGAAATCAGGAGGGGGAAATATTCAGATATTTGAGAGCTATTTGGTGTTTTTACAAAATGTTTTTCTTTGCAGAGCTGATTGTTTTAATTTCATAACTGAAGTAGGATGGTTGGGCTCTTAATGTTCTTCTGAAAAGAAAATGGGAGTACAGAGATACTGAAATCCCTTCTGTTGTTCAGAGTCAGCTAGTAATAAGATTCGCATTAAAAGCTATGGGTTTTCAGTTTCTAATTCATTGTTTCATCTCTTTAGCTAGTTTACTTTCTCCATTTTGGAAATGGTGCAAGAACAAGAATATGCAAGAATCAGCATTGAAAAATTTAGAAATATGTGTTATTTTAAATATAATTGCTGCTGTTTGTGGGTTTCTAAAAGATCTTCTCTCACTTCTGCAGCTCACTCCAGGCCTGTATGAATTCAAAGTGATTGTAGATGGTCAGAATGCTCACGGGGAAGGCTACGTGAATGTGACAGTGAAACCAGGTATGTTTCCCAGCCCCAGCCCTGTTTCCATTGCTCCCTCTGCAGGATTCCCAAGGAGACGGAGATTTAACTTTAAGGGTGTTAAATTCTCATTCCTTTTTGGTAATATGTTTACGTATTGGGCAACTCCTAGTTCAGTGGAGTAAATGGTTAGCCTGGCAGAGTGTATGTAGTTTGATTCTAATCGGCATACCTCGCTGGGCAGGGTAAAGCTGGTCACATGGCCCACAGTGTTGTGTGGCCTATCTACTCGAGAATTACTTCTCCAAGTGGGTCATGCTGAGAGAGGACCATGTGTTGTAATTAAGAGACACAGGAAAAGCAGGAGCCTGGGAGAAGCATGCACCAAGTGGCAGGCTCTGTCTGATCTCTTTCCAAAAATGTGGGGCTTTGCACACAGAATTCCTCATTTAAACCCTGCCAGTCCTCTTTTCTCTTGGAAGCCAAATCTCATCATTCTTTTTTTCTTTAATTTAAATTTTTATTTTTTAGTTTGTTTTGCTTTACAATACTGTATTCATTTTGCTATACATTGACATGAATCAGCCACGAGTGTATATGAGCTCCCAATCCTGACCCCTCTTCCCCCCTCCCACCCCTCATCATTCTTTTCAAGTGATCCACTAGGGCTTCTCTTGTGGCTCAGCTGGTGAAGAATCCACCTGCAATGAGGGAGACCTGGGTTCAATCCCTGCGTTGGGAAGATCCCCTGGAAAAGGGAAAGGCTCCCCACTCCAGTATTCTGGCCTAGAGAATTCCACGGACTGTATAGTCCGTGGGGTTGCAAAGAGTCGGACACAACTGCGTGACTTTCACTTTCAATTGGTAGATTACAGTGCATTATCAAGGTATCTTGTTTCGCATTTTCAGAAAAATTTGGGAGTAGTTGGAAAGTGACACATACATTGGCACAAATTCTTAATACTCTTTTCTATCTTTGTTGTTAAAGGGTTTCTTTTCCTTCCTTGAACTTTGTAGCCAAAGTAATCCCTTCACCTGCTTAAAAATGTGTTAAGCATAAAGACCGTTTGGTCATTTCTCAAAGAGGAGGCTGCTGGGTTTGTAGCTCACATTCATGAGAGTGGACTGAAGTGTTTTGTTACCTTCCCAGCACTCAGGCCTAATAATCTCACACACAGTCAGCTCAGGGATGGTGGAGAAATCACTCATTATTTTTTTCACACAGTCTGTGCTAAGAGATAGTTTGCTTGCCAAGTCCGTTATTGCACAAAGCTGATTTGTTGTCCACCTCTATTCAGCTTGCCTGAAAGCAGTCAGTTGCTGCTGTAGTCCTTACAATATACTAGATAGTGCATGAGCATTGAAAGTATGCACAGGGCATGGCCTTAGCCATCGTCAGGTTTCCAAGAGGTTTTAACAATCCCGGGTGTCTTAGGTTAGAACGTCAGCTTGATCTTGTGACTTTCCCATTTGGCGATGCTCAGCTATCCAGTTATGTAATGGAAACTGACATATACTGCACTCAGATATGACTTGCTTCTCTTATGATACAACTTGTGAAGCCCTTCTTCCAGTTTTTCTTATGGGTCATGTTTTTGCAGAGCCCCGTAAGAATCGGCCTCCTGTTGCCATTGTGTCACCACAGTACCAGGAGATCTCTCTGCCGACCACTTCTACAGTCATTGACGGCAGCCGTGAGTACATGTCTCAGCATGATGTTTTAGAAGAGCATTTGCTGTATACTCTAGTAAAAGATTTGCAGCCAGCTGTGTCTGAATACTGTTTAGACCAGTCCTCTTGGCCTTGCTAGGGAAGACCAACTATCTGAAGCAATCTATTAAGAAGTAAAAACTAGACAAGCCCTTTTTAAAATCCTCGTGTGGCCCGACTAAAGTTATAGTTCTTCTCTGAGATGGTAAGAAAGTAGTGTTATTCATGCATTTAGCGTTATATTAATTGAAGCTTACTGATTTTCAAATTTGCTTGCCTGGAGTTGCCATTCTTAGTTATGAAAACAAAGCTCCTTTCTATCTGTCATGGCAAGATAAGTACCTGAGAGTCTTGACAAAGAGCTCTCACTTAGCCATCACTGCCTAACAGGATCCTTGTCAGCCTTCTCCTGGAGGGACTCAGACTGTTCCCCCCACCTCTGCCTGGGCGCATTATTAACATTTTACCCTTCAGAGTAATGTCACCCAGTGGGTGACATGAGAGAATTTCTGGGTCTTGGCTGTGTGTGCACAAGAGGTTCAGGCCCATCATCTCGCCCGTGTTCGCCTGGCCTCTTTTGAGACCCATCAAGGCCCAGTTACCCTGACTGTGTTGGCACCACCAGTGGTCTCTGGTGGAGGCAGTCCCTGCTTAGCAGAGGAGTCTCTAGCAAGGTTAAATACTTCACGTAGATGCTTCTGGCAAGCAGAGGAGGATGGAAGAGTAGAGGCCAAGAGGAAGAGACAGAACAGAGTGAAGCACTTGTGTGAGTGGCAGAAAGAGTTCACGTAGTGTCATTTACTTTGTATTTTTGAATAGGTCAAAGTTAAATAATATGTAAAGGTATACAATGAAAAGAATCATTATCATCCCTGTCTCCCAACTGTCCAGTTTTCCTCCAGACAACCAATGATATCATTTTATGCATCTTTCCAGAGATATTTTATGTGTTTATAAGAAAATAAACAGTCTGTGACAACACATTACACACACAGTTATGTACCGTGCTTGTTTCTATATGTTGGAGAATGTTTCTGAATTAATACATGCAATACTTCTTTTTTTCTTTTAATGATTATGTAAACTTCCATTATATGAATGTATAATTTCATTGTATAAATATATACTTGTTTTCAGTCAATCTCTATTGATGACTATTTAAATTATTTTTGATTTTCTTTTAAAATAATATTACCATGAATAATCTTATAAGCAAGACAGTTAACACAAATATTAAATGTTCTACAGATATATAACACAAGTGCAGGATTAAGTTCCTTAAAGAGGTATTGCAGGGACAAAGATAAATTTTCCCAAATTGCTGTTTATAGAGGTTTCAATTTATGCTTCCACCGTAACATTATGAGGGGTCCACTTCCCCCAGACCTTTATCCATATAATCTGTTAGGAAATTTTGGTGTTTACCAATTAGCTAGGTTAAAAAGTGCTGTGCTAAGTGTAAATTTCCTTTTTTATTTTAAGTAGGTTGAGTATCACTTTTGATTTTACTTTTTTATACAGTAGCATTTTAACCAGAGGTTGCCTGTGTTGGAGTCGTTGGAAAACTATGCAGTGGAATATTCATAGAGAGGGAGAATGACCCAATAATCCTAGGAAAAAAACCCTCTGGAGAGATAGTCTGTAATTTCGTGAAGTTCTCCTAGTAGTTGCCCTGGTTTGTGTAAGCTGGGTAAGTGCTGAGACCCAGTGCTCTCATGTAACTGATGTTTCTTTATGACCAAGAAAGCACTGATGATGATAAAATCGTCCAGTACCACTGGGAAGAACTTAAGGGACCTCTGAGAGAAGAGAAGATTTCTGAAGATACCGCCATATTAAAATTAAGTAAGCTCGTTCCTGGGAACTACACTTTCAGGTAAATTTGGATCCTTCAAGCTTACCATAGGCCATTTTCCCCCTCTTGTGAGTTTTACATTATTAAAAGAGTAACTCTGACAGATGTCAAAATTCCCTATAGAGTTGTTTGATAATACAGTTGCCTTTGGTTCCACTGGTTCTTTAAGCCACGTGGCAATTGTGGTCAAAACAGTGATAACTTTTTAGGGTAAAGGTCCTTGCATAATAGATCAAGATCCACACAGCTAATCCTTCTCAGAGTCATACTTGGCATATATGCAAACCTTTTTATGGAATTTCTGTCATAAACTAGAGGGACCCATCTTCCTTTGTCTTTTCTCAGGAAAATTCTGTAAGGAATCTACTCTCATCTCTTCCCTTTGGGAAATGCTTCCTCAAGCTTCTGAAATCCTTACTTTTGACTGATTATTTACTTGAATATAATTTGTAGGATCTTTCTCTATTGGGGACTTTACCGAGAATATGATTCAAAGTCAGTTCTTTTGGGAGCTAGCACTGACATACTAGATTGTGATTAGTGAGTATGAGGCTGATTCTAGAGTAATCTTCCTTGTATTTGCATTATTCCTTGTATTCTGCAAAGCACTTGTACTTGAGTGTCGCACAAACACCATATGTACACTGTACTATCCTTATTTTACCGCTGAGAAAAATGAGGCTAACTGCTAACTTCTCTGAGGTCGCACAGCTAGAGCTGAAATGCAGATCTTCTAACCCCCAAGGTCAGGGCTCATTCTCCTCTGCTCCTTGACCTGACCTGTGTGTGTTTCCTTGAGTGCTCTTCTCAGCCTTTCAGGGTTCTGCCTCTCTTTAGGGACCTCCTCTGTTTTCAGCGAGGCTCTTGGAGATCCCTTCAGAGAGGAGCAGTCTCTGTGCCCCGTTACACTCAGTGTCTTGGTGTGGTGGTTGCCACGGTGCAGAAGCTTGTTCACGGGTGTCTGTCCTCCCCACTGGACCTGAGATTAGTCACATTTGAGACACTACCAGAGATGCAGCAAGGACCTAGCACAGCACCTGCTGTATGAATAAATAAACGAGTCTGACTTAGCAGCACTCTCTGACTCCAGACTTCAAGTGAATGAAGGGTAGCTGCCATTACAACAACATAGGAGCTTTCTCATTGGCTTAAAATGGAAATATGAGTTGGTTTTTGCCTTGAATTTCTAATATAGAAACTTTAATATTTATGGAATTTAGCCTGGGCCATGTGATCCTTTTTGAAATAGTAACAAAAATTGCTACTGCTTCTTGAACATTTACTGTGTCTTTAGTACTATTTGGAGCTCTTTGCACGCAGTAGCTCATTTAATCCTTGTAACTGATATTATAATTATTCTTATTTTACTAGTCACAAAGAGGTTAAGTAACTTGCCCAAGGTCACATAGGCTCCTGACTCAAGTCTAAGCTTTTAACACAGCGTTATAACACTGTGTACCTAGAGCATTTCAGGAGAAAGAGTTATTGGGTGCAATTCTGTTTTTCTAAGCCTCAGTCCGTAAAATGATGGGATTGAGTTTGACTAGCATCAAGGTCCGGTTTGTTTGATTCCACTTACCTTTTCTTGTCCCCTCCTTTTACGTGGCAGTGGCCTCTTTCCCCAGCCCTGTGGTCAGCTGCTGTTTGACTCCAGGATTTTTACACGCAAGCCAGGGACTGTCTAAGGTGAAAGAGTAATGGGCATTTGCCATTTTGCATCTGTCTATAACTTGCTTTTGTTCTGAAAGAGAAGACAAATAAGATATGTTTTAAAAAAACAAACTAAAAACAGGGAAATTGGAAAACGGGGACAACTTATGTGGATTTTTCTTTTCCGGGTATTTGCTGATTTGTGTGTGATGTTTTTGTGTTCTTTTTCTCAAGGCTGTAATATCAGAAATCCCCTTAAGACCATAGGTAAAAAGTGAGATTGTGGTATTAAAAACCCACAGATGTCTGGCTCTTTCTGTAGCTGGTGGTGAGATTTAAACAAACGACATGTCTTTTATATGCTTTTCCTCTTTCTGTCAGCAAAATGGAAGGAGCCCAAACCTCCTTGCTTGCTTATGCTCACATTTTGAGGTGGCAAGAGAAGCTTTAGGCTGTTCAGCTGGAAGGCATCATTTAGGTAAAAGCCTGCTCTTATAAATGAACATTTTTTTTTCTCTTGCAAATTCTCTTTCACACTGGCACAAACTGTGGGACTGTTGCGTAGGAGACTCATTTCCATCTCAGGCTCCCATCTTACTGGAGCCAGCCTTCCCGGTCCATCCTAGAGGCTGTCTGCCCAGGAAGTCCATTCTCGCGCTGTGTACACAGCCAAAACAGGATGATGGGAGGAGAGCCTGCTGCAGTCAGAGCTTGCTTTATTTAGTGTAGCATCTTTGAACCTCATAGGGATAGGGGCTGGGAATTACTGCTTCTTAAGACTTGGTTCTGGGCTTTGGAGTCAGAGCACTGGGCTTGCACCTTGACTCACTATTTAGCTCTGGGCAGGTTTCTTAACCTCTTAAAGACTTGTATAATTGTGAGATTGATGATACCTCTTTCTGTATGGTTGTTGGGAGAGCCAGATCAGACAGTGCTTGTAAAGGTCCCAGCCACAGACACATATAGGCAGCAGAGTGAAATGGTGTAGAGATATATTGTCTAGATTTAGGTCCTGACTCCACTATATCAAGCTTTCAAGCTTGGGCAAGTTACTTGACCTCTTTCTGCCTTGGTCTCCTCATAGGGAGATGTATAGGGATGAAATAAGGACAGTACTTTATGGAGCTGCTGTGAGGATTAAGTGAGGTGCAAAGTGCTTAGAACAGTGCCTGCCACACAGTAAACCCTCAGTCAGTCTTAGCTTCTAGCATTATCCTAACTCTCCAGAAAGAGTGGGTTAGAATTGATTGCTGCCTGGTAATGCTGCCACATTGCTGATTTTTAGCCTTGAGTTCTAGCTCTTCCGTGTTTACTCCTCTCTCTTTAAGCCCATCCCTGACGTTACTTTCTCTCTGTCCTGACAGCTTGACTGTAGTGGACTCTGATGGAGCTACGAACTCTACCACTGCAAGCCTGACTGTGAACAAGGCTGTGGACTACCCGCCTGTGGCCAATGCAGGCCCCAACCAAGTGATCACTCTGCCCCGGAACTCCATCACCCTCTTCGGGAACCAGAGCACTGATGATCATGGCATCACCAGCTATGAGTGGTCGCTCAGCCCGAACAGCAAGGGGAAGGTGATGGAGATGCAGGTAGGAAGGAAGAGCACCTGTCTTTTCTTGCCCAGGGAAATTGGAGCAGCTGGACTAGGTCACCCATCCAAGGCTCATTTTTCTCCATCTTAATAACAAATCAGATTAGTACATAGAACACTGATTTTTTTAAAGAAAGGTTACAGGGCCTTCAGTTAACCCATTAGCAAAAACTTTTATCTTAAATATTTAGTATTAGAGGAAAAGATTGATAGCTGTTCTTGGATAATTTCAGGGAGTCAAATTCTTTAGAAACTGCAAGGGTACAAAACTTTTTTTTGTTTAATGAAAATTTTTTTGGCATAGAGTTGCTTAACAATGTTGGGTTAGTTTCTGCTGAAGAGTGCACATCTTGAAAGTGAAAGTAAAAGTCGCTCAGTCGTGTCCAGCTCTTTGCGACCCCATGGACTATACAGTCTACAGAATTCTCCAGGCCAGAATGCTGGAGTGGTTAGCCTTCCCCTTCTCCAGGGGATCTTCCCAACCTAGGGATGGAACCCAGGTCTGTCTGCAGGTCACACTGCACGCCTGCACTGTGGGAGACCTGGGTTCGATCTCTGGATTGGTAAGTTCCCCTGGAGGAGGGCCTGGCAACCCACTCCAATATTCTTGCCTGGACAGTTCCCATGGACAGAGGAGCCTGGTGGCCTACAGCCTGTGGGGTTGCAAAGAGTCAGACACGGCTGAGCGACTAAGCACGGCACAGCACATCTTAGTGAGCTCTGTTAAAAACTGGAGTAGATTGCCTGACTGGATGGTGAGCATCTTCTCTGAAGATACTGAAGAAGAGGCTAGGTCACTCGACAGGCAGGTGACTAAGTGAAGAAAAGTGAATGTGGCAAACTGGACAACATAAGCCCCGACTAAAGGGCTCAGCAGCCCCTCAAGTTTGACTGGTTGCTGCCACTTTGGAGTACAGTCCCAGTGTTGTCAGATCCTCCAGCTTTTCAAGAGAAGACAAGTCTAGACTTTTACATGAAATTTTCCAACTTCTAAGACCCTAAGACCAAATAAAATGCCTGCAAGCTGGATTCAGCCCAGAGGCTGCTAGGTTTTGCCTACTGTTTTAGAAGTCCCTGCATTGGCAGTTGACTCTAAATTATCTGTAATATCCCTTCTGACATTCAGAGGTCTTATATTTTCTTATTTGAGGCATGACTTAAAGCTCACGTTTCACCCAGCTTTGGTTTAAGTATTATATGAAGTTTCTCTGCTGTCACAGAATCTGTTCAGACCTATAAGGGGACAGCATAGCATTACAAAGTATCTTGGGTTGTTGCTGCCATGTTTTATTGAGGCGGCTTTGCTAAGCATCACACTTTGTTACATTGTNAGTATTATATGAAGTTTCTCTGCTGTCACAGAATCTGTTCAGACCTATAAGGGGACAGCATAGCATTACAAAGTATCTTGGGTTGTTGCTGCCATGTTTTATTGAGGCGGCTTTGCTAAGCATCACACTTTGTTAGACCATTGTTTTTTAAATTGTGTTGTTTTGTTATATGTTCATGGTCTTCTTTTTGGCTTGAGTCATAGAAATGGATCTTGGTTATCTCTGCACATTTTCCTGTACTTCCTTCCCTCGTGAGCGCTCTGACTTTATTTGAAACTGTTGCTATGTCAAAGGTTTATTCCCTTGAAGGGTTAAGCCTTTTTAACAAGATGTTCCACAGTGTCCATGGCCCAGTACCAACCTAGGTTTAGAAAACTGGGTGGATGATGTAGACCAGAGAAGGGCTTACCATATGATGTGATTCTGAGAGTCCACTCCTCTGTATTTATTCATTCAGGGGGTTAGGACACCGACCCTGCAGCTCTCTGCCATGCAAGAAGGAGACTATACTTACCAGCTCACGGTGACTGATACAATAGGGCAGCAGGCCACCACTCAGGTGACTGTTATTGTGCAGCCTGGTAAGTTCTGACCTTGCGGCAGGCTCTTCTGTTGGCTGGTCCTTTGACCCTTGGGTGAGAAGAGGGCTTGGGTTCTGAGCTATATGAGAGTAGAAACAGGAGTTACCAATATACCAACCCCCTGTCAACTTTGTCTGTTCCCCTGGTGCCTTCTTCATGGGTACAAAGAAAGCATTTCACAGCCTCATGTGTGCCCTTTCTCTTGGCTGGTTATTGTGCCTTCAGGGGGAGCTAGCAGATGGTCTCTGCCATCCCCAATCCTACCATATCCTCTTTTTTTTTTTTTTTTTTTGACCCACCTTGTAATTTGCAGGATCTCAGTTCCTCGACCAGGGATTGAACCCAGGCCACAGCAGTGAAATCCTAACAGACCTAGACCACTAGGGAACTCCTCCTACCATATCCTTTAAGGGCCAGCTTAAAGCTCACTTCCTCAAGAAAGCCCTGCCTTATCCCTCAGGCCCTTTCATTTATTTATTTATTTTTTTAGGCCCTTTCATTTAAACTCCTGTAGCATTATACTTCAAATTTAGCATGGCACTGTAACTTCATTATGTTCTACCATGTTCTTTCAGAGTTGTTTTATACGTTTTGGTCTTATATTCTTCATCGTGAGCTCCCTGACCATACCCTTACCTCCCACAGTATCTGAAAGTTCTGTGGGTGGAGAGGCAGAGTCCTTGAGGCTTCCAGAACATATGTCCCAGTTGGTTCCTCTGTTTTCCCAGCTGGGCTGCCTGCTTTTGACCTCCAAGTCTCTGTCTTCTAGAAAACAACAAGCCTCCACAGGCAGATGCAGGCCCAGATAAAGAGCTGACTCTCCCCGTGGACAGCACAACCCTGGATGGCAGCAAAAGCTCTGATGACCAGAAAATTATCTCGTATCTTTGGGAGAAAACACAGTGAGTCCTGACACGAGACCCTGGTGTTTGCAAAGGCACCAGACCTTTGAAGAGCTAGGTTTTACTTCCCTTTAAGAGTTTACTTTCTTATTAGCTTATCCAAGGGGGATTACTGAGAAAGAAATGTTTGCAGTCCCAAACTTCAGCTCTAAGAAAATGATACAATTTTTATAAGAAAGAAAGAGAATGCTTACCATCAGCTGTCCCCAGGTAGTACTTTGTGGTTTTGGTGCTTTTACAGGTACAATCCGTCTGCTGAAATGCATAGTTTAATTACACTTGAGAGGCAGGATGGAAGGGGTAATGGAGCAGAAAAGTACTGTTGCTCAAAATTAACTGGGTAAGGCTGGCAGGGGGGATGGGGCAGAGCAGCTATTAAGGAGCATTGAAAATTCATCTACAAAATGAAAGCATTACTATGTTATTGTTTCCTTGAAGACCCCGGTTACCACTTAAGTTAGCCAGAGGCCACAGGTAGTAACTAAAATACTACTAATTAAATTGGAATTTCCTAATCGAACCATTCCTGGTTCTCAGTTTCTTTCATTTCCTTTAAGCCATAACAAGTGGAACTCAGATTATATGCAGGATCCCACAGGAAGCAAAAGAATTCCAAGAAAAAGTTAAAAGCATTCTCAGTTTCCAAAGATAGCAGCCAAAGGAGAGACTGGGTTTTTTGGTTTTGGTTTTGACTGGGATGTTAGAGATGGGTGGGTAAGGGCTGTAATTTGACTTGCAAAGCACTTGACTTATGATTGGTGAGTTGGAGTCTAGAAATTATTTTGCTTAGCTTTTGTTGTCTAGAAATTATTTTGCTTAGCTTTTGTTTCTTTCTTTTAGAGAACCTAATTTTCCTCAACCTAGAATGTTTTAATTATAACTGTCTGTTGAAGACACAGCAGATAAACCATTTATTTGAGTTTTATTGGTGTTTACAGCAGAAGTAATGCTTAGCATGGCTTCTTGGAGGAGAATCTGTTTTAAGAGGGGTGTAGGGGTCAGGGTTATACATTTAAAACAAGAGCAAAACCCTGCGAGTGTGCAGATTTCTCTGGCTGCCCCTCGGTGTTAGGGAACTCTGAGGCTTCTGGCCCTGGAGCAGAAGGGCTGTCTGCTGTGTGTAGTGAGTGTTGTGCCTGCATGTTGGTGCAGAGCTCACTCCTCTGCTGCAGGCTCCTTGTGAGGCCACTGGGGACAAAAAAGATACGGGCTTCTGGGTCCTCTGTGGTCCCTGTCTAGGAGCGGGAGGGAGTTTTGCTTATACAGCTGCTATGCTAAGAAGAGGATGGTTCTTCCCTGAGTGCTCTCTGCAGCCTTGGCCTATTTCCTCTCCCTGACTTTTCAGCAGGAGGGAATTTGGCATGTGATTAAGAAATGCATTTTGCTTCTTTGCTGGCAAGAGCTGAACCAACTACTGGGCCAGAAATGCTTTTCAGAAACATGACTCTTAAATCATTCTTTTGATCAGAGACCTGCTCAGAGCACTTTCTTCCTTTTGCAAACTGGAACAGCACAAAGTTTGAGTGTTCTAGAAGCTCTCATAAAGGATAAGGCTAAATGTGTCTGAAAGCAGGTGAATGGAATTTTCTGATCAGCAGGTAGCTTGTATTTTTGGGGCCAGATGACACTCTGTCCAAATGGAATATTTTTAAACATGCCCTCTTGAGGTGAAGGAAACAATAGTTCATGTCTTAGCAGCGGCAGTAATTCTCTGCTCCTGCTGAGTCGGGGACAGGAGAACAGTAGACAGGTGCAACTCCTCCCTCGGGTTTCTCTTTGTCTAGGGGACCTGACGGGGTACAGCTCGAGAATGCTAACAGCAGCGTCGCCACTGTGACTGGGCTGCAAGTGGGAGCCTACGTGTTCACCTTGACCGTCAGAGATGAGAGGAACCTGCAAAGCCAGAGCTCTGTGAATGTCATTGTCAAAGAAGGTATATCTTGCCGCCTTGGGTTGGTACAGCTGCCTCTGGGTCAGATAAAGAATCCATCATCTCTTGTTTGTTTGAAGAATTGATTAGAAACAGAGGGTAGAGAAGAAAGTTAGGGGTAAGGGCAGCTGTTATTTGCTTTTCTAAAACAGTCTTTGATTGAGTGGCTTTTAAGGTAAATTTTAGCTCATCGTTTTCCCTCCCTCTTTCCTTCCCTCCTCAGTTGAATAGGAAGAGAGAATTAAGGTTTTTTCCCTTTGCATTTTAATTTTTTTTATCTCTGCAGCTAAGTCTCCTGCTAGCTACAGTGACACCTGCTGTCCAACCTTAGAATGACTGCCCTGTGCTATTGCTTCCTATTCTCCTCCTGGGAGCCTGCACACTGAGGCCAGCTTAACAGGAGTGGCTTAGCCTTGCTCTGGTTTGCAGGCGTGGTGATCAGTGATGGTCTTGGGAGAGGCCCATAAGCTGATAGTAGGAAAAACTATCAGATATGCAGAAAAGTGAAGTCGCTCAGTCGTGTCCGACTCTTTGCGACTCCATGGACTGTACCCTACCAGGCTCCTCTGTCCATGGGATTTTCCAGGCAATAGTACTGGAGTGGATTGCCATTTGCAGATGACCCCCCCAATACAGTATCCTGAACTCAGTGAATAGGGAACACACACTGAGTAAGCAAAGCTGCAGGTAGGGCCCCGGGTAAGAAAAGTCTCTCTCTCCTTTTCCTCTGTTAAAGTGCTAGGGAAGGAATAAAAAAAGATGTTCAGAGAATAACATTTTAAGCCGCATTTTGAAGATGATGTGTAGTATCAGCTGATGAAACCTGAACTTCAGGGCTTTAACCACTTTAGGCCTTTGTTTCCAGTCATCTTATGTCACCAAAGCAGAGAACTGGATCCCTTCCAGGGAGGCTGCTGTGAGGATTTAGGAGGAAACTGCTCTTGCCCCCTCTGCTGTGCAGTGTCGGGGAGCGCTTCTCTGGGCGGGACTGGAGCCACAGCCCTGTAGCGCTGGTGGTGGTAACTCTACACTGGTAATTGCTGGCGTGGATAAGCACTTAAAACAGTTCTTCAGTTAGGATGTTTTTGATGTTTAATTTCCTCACAAGCACCATGAAGAAACATTTCTCTTTTTTCTGAATCATACATTTTTTTCAATGGTTTCTCTTTGTTTAGAAATGAACAAAGCACCTATAGCCAGGATAGCTGGGAATGTGGTAATTACCTTGCCCACAGACACAGCAGAGCTGGACGGCTCCAAGTCCTCAGATGACAAGGGAATAGTCAGCTACCTCTGGACTCGAGATGAAGGGAGCCCAGCAGCAGGGGTAAGTGTGCCAGGAGGTGGAGAGCTACACAGGTCAGGTGGTGAGAGGGGAAGAGGAGTCCGAGTCAAGCACTCCAGGACCTGTTTTAACCAAGTAGTCTCTTGTGTCAAACCTGAATTGCTCCGAAATCCAGGGAGATTAAATGGCTTGCCTAGGGTCACCCCTCAAGCTTGTGTGGAACAGAACATGGTTCTGTTCTCTGATCCTCACCACTGTGGGTTGTGATGCCATCACAGAACAGGAACTCAAAGCCATCTACCCAGAGGGGTAGATGACAGAGGCAGCTGACTCCCTTGAAAGGAGTGTGGCTTTGCTCTGCAACATTGCTGTGTCGTTCCACCCCACAGGAGGTGTTAAATCACTCTGATCACCACCCTGTCCTCTTTCTTTCCAACCTGGTCGAGGGAACCTACACGTTTCACCTGAAGGTGACTGATGCGAAGGGTGAGAGTGACGTAGACCGGACCACTGTGGAGGTAAAACCTGGTGAGTTCATTTAGTGAGGAGCCAGAGTGGAATTGCTGGATCAGCCCAGCAAGGCCTGGATCCTGAGACCCTTCCCCCAGCCTGGACAGAGCCAGATGGCATATCCAGCTTTAAAACAATCTAGAATCCTCAAGCTAAGAACTCTGTAGAGACTTTCTGTTCCTGCAAGACCTCTCCTACGCACATAGAAATATGGACCTCCCCCTGCTTAACTCAGATGGAGAAACAGAAACTCAGAGAGGGCAGGGCTTGCTCAGCTTCACACAGCCGTTGTGTCAGAGCCAGGCCTTTGGGCCCCTGTGCCAGCACTTTCTCCTCTCTGTGTGACTGATGACAGAGGGCTCAGGGTGCTTTGGGAATCTGAGCACAGGAATAACTTGAGTCATGATGTCTCATCAGCACCCAGCTGCAGAAAACAATTTATTTTTGTAAGTTGAGCCTCAGGCTTTATCTGACAACCCCCAGGGAAGGTAAAGTAACTGGTGTCCTTTACATTTTTCAGATTTGCAGAAACAAAGTTTCTTCTTAAATAGAACCGTGTTTTTGTTTTGTTCCGAGGCTAGTTTGGTGTTAGGGAGGAAAGGAGTGCAGGGTGGGATAGTGTCATAAATCCCTGAGCATCTGGTGAGAAGGTGTAAACTTTCAACCTGCTCTTTATCAGGGTTAAGGCCAAGCTTATGTACAGATGTCTTAGAAGGGAAGGGATCTTGGCAGGTTTTCCAGTCCTTGCCCTACCTCTCTGAGGACAACAGCCAAGACACTGTGAAGTCTCCCCTGTGTTAAAAATCACATCACAGATAGTCTCTGATTATGTAAATGAGACACCAGGACAGACAAATAGTGCATCAAGTGTGTGAAGAAGGTATTCTGAAGAGTCACTCTTAACTTCCACATATGAAACAGTCTTTAGGACATAATCAGAAGTAAGACATATGGTCTCACAGTTCTAGAGGTGTGAAAACATTGTCCTGCGGTGATGTTGTTTTAAGGAAATCCTTGTTTCTGGGCTGCCTGGATTTCCTTCGTGTTTATGGTTTTCAAACCTGTAGGGCAAGGGCCTTCCCATTGGTAAGATTGTTGGCATGGAAAATTCCCTTCCCATTGTCGCATACAAAGTACAGCAGTCACTGAAAGTCAGATTGGATCAGGAGAGATTGCTGGACACCCACCACTTGGTCTGGAGAGTTCAGGAAAGGCAGTTGGGCAGAGACTTTTAGAACAAACGTTGAAGCGTTTCTCTTTTCCCCTCTTCCTTCACTAAACCCCATTGATTTGGACTGGGCCCCAGCACATGTGTGGTATTTCTCAGGTTAGTGGAGAGACCAGGAATGCTTCAGAAGCTCTCCAAGCCAGCCCCAGATTGCTGGGCTCAGGACGAAGCAATGGGGAGTTCACCATGGGGCCTTTCCGTTTTGAAGGAGGTCACTTGCATTTCTGAATGCTTCACCACATTCTCTCCTGGGCCAGAGCGCAGGCACAGTGGCAGGTCTGTTAACTCTCCTGCTTCTAAAGCCATGACTGATCCACGTGCTTTCCAGATCCCAGGAAAAACAGCCTGGTGGAGATCATCTTGGATGTCAACGTCAGTCAGCTAACTGAGAGGCTGAAGGGGATGTTCATCCGCCAGATTGGGGTCCTCCTGGGGGTGCTGGACTCCGACATCATTGTGCAAAAGATTCAGCCGTACACGGAGCAGAGGTAGCTGGGCATGAATGGGGGGAGACGAGGAAAGACCAGGGGTCCCCGGGCTTCTTGACTGAGCTGATAAAGTAGCATGGGTAGATAGAGAAGAGTGGGCCCTCTAACCAGGAACCACTCATGGTGTTCATTTCTTTAACGAAGAAGAAATGTGCTCTTTTAGGACAGGTCATGTGCTCGGTGCTAGACACTGCATCAGGTTACAAGGTCGGAAGAGGGCCATGATGTTTGACGACCGTGTTCTAGGAGGGAGATGATCAAGTAAAAGCATAACATCAGTACACAGTGGCTTTGACAGAAGGCCAGTTGGAAGCAGATAGGGTAGGGGGTCCCCAGAAAAAAAGAATCAGGCTTTTCTTAACTTAAGCCATTTTTGGCCGAAGCCATTTTGTGATCTAAACCTGGCTACGGTGCTTGCCCTTGGGGTCTCACTAATTAATGACCTTAAGGGAAGAAAGAATGCAGGAACGGGGAGTTCCCTGCTGGCCCAGTGGTTAGGATTCTAGGCTTTCTCCACCATGGCCCAGGTTCAGTCCCTGGTTGGGAACTGAGATCCCACGAGTCATGCAGTGTGACCAAAGTGAAAAAAGAATTCAGGACCCAGTGATTCTTCTCAGGTAAGAGAAGTTAACAATAGCAAAAGTAATAAATCAGTTGTAAAGACTCCCAGTTCTGTTCCAGTGGTAAAGATAGCCTGAAGCCCTCATCCACCAGATCAACTGGAACCTAAGAAAAGATATTGACCTTTTCTGAGCCTCATGATTTCAATCAGCTAAAGCTTGGACTCTGTTGACCTATGTCCCAATTCTGTGCTGAATTCTCTGCTCAAGCCCCTTCATGAATGTGCATGTCCCCTTAGCTTAAAACTTCCCCAGTTTTGCCATCTAGGGAGACACTGCTTTGGGAAAGATCCCTGCTGTTCTCCTCACTTGCCGCAAGTGATAAATTATTCTTTCTTCTCACCTTTGGCTTGGTTGTGTCTTTTGGCTCAATACCGCCTAGAGAAGAACCCAGTTTTGGGGTAACGCTATCATGGAGACACAGGCAAGGGGGTGGTTATTTTTTCAGGAGAGTTGGGATTGAGGTAGTTCAAAGATTTTCCAGAAGTAAAACTTGCACTGATCAGGCATAGAAGGACAAGGAGGAAGTTCAGTATAGGGGGGCAGCATAAGCAGGATTCCTGTGATAGGAGTGTAGAGTTTGCTCTGGAAGAAGCCCACGGGTTCAGAGCACTTACCTGGCCCGAGGATATGGTAGACGGTAGGCTGGCTCTGTACACGCAGGACAGTCATAAGCAGGCCAGGCAGGTCAGTTTGAATAGTTCGGGTGGGAGGACTCAGAAGTTAGTTTTGTATGTGAAGTTTTTGTTTATTTTTGAAACAAGGGTTTTTTTTTTTTTTTTTAAGGGAGGTTGGTAGTGTGGAGGCTAAAACTAAAATAGGAAGAGACCAAAGGCTGGTAGACAAATCAGGAAGCTTTTGGACTAGTCTAGGCAAAGGTTGCTAACACTGACTGAGGTAGTGGCTGTGGAAATGGCAGAAGATATGAGCAAATTAAAAGAACAGCAGAAATCAATAGGGCTTGGTGACCCTTTTGGAATGAAACTGAGTGAACCGTCAAATATGAGAATTTTCGTTTGCATGCCTGGATAGATGGTGGGTGCTGAGATTAGGGATACAGAAGGAACCAGTTTGAAAGAAAAGATAATGAGTTCAGTTTTGACTGTTGAATTTGGGGTGTCTTGAGCTTCCTGGTAGCTCAGATGGTAAAGAATCTTGCCTGCAATGCAGGAGACCTGGGTTGGGAAGATCCCCTGGAGAAGGGAATGGTTACGCACTCTACTACTCTTGCTTGGGAAATCCCATGGACAGAGGAGCCTGGTGGGCTACAGTCCACGGCGTTGCAAAGACCTGGACATGACTGAGCGACGAAGAAACACTTTCACGTGGGTTACCTAGGGAGATGCTTCATCAGGTAGTAGAATGTAGAGGTGGGAACCTGAGGTGGAAGGAAAGGCCAGAGATCAAGAGTCACTGCACAGGCAGCGTTAAAGCCATGAGGGTTGATGAGTCACACTGGGAGAGTGTCAAGAGGGCTGAGGACAGAGCTCTGGAGAACTTCAGTATTCAGGAGGAAGGCAAAGAAAGAAGGGCCAGCAAAGGAAACTTAAGAAACAGCAGTCAGAGAAGTGGGAGGAGAGCCAGATGGGAGCTGCCTGCTGGAAGTTAAGAGACAGGCTGGTGGTGAGGGGGTGGGCTGCCAAAGGATTCAGGTGCTACAGAGACAGGTGTGGTGAGCACGCAAAACAGGCTTTTGAGTTTGTGATTAGTAGCTCTTCAGAACTCTAGTGAGATCATTTCACTTAGATGCTGGGAGCAAAGCTTTTTCATGGTTTGAGAATACAGAGATGGTATAATGCCTCTTTGAAGAGGCTGGTATTGAAAACAATGTGGGAGACAAGCTCAAAAGAACGCCTTTTAAAGGTAGGAAATACTTGAACATTTTTATAGACTGAGGGAAAGATGTAGAAGAGAAGTAGATGGTGGAGATTGGGGGGGTGGTTATAAACGGAGGTAGTTCTGGGGGACTGGCTGTGGACAGAGCAGGAACACCACTTCCTCTGGAGATGGGAGGAGAGGAGGGAAGATGTGCTCTTACAGGTGAATTTAGAAGCAGAGAAGGACGACGCTTGAAAGGGTTAGTACAAGCATCCAGTTTCTCTAGTACCAACGTCTGGTTTCTCTGCAGCTGGACCTAAGGCTGTCTGCTTCGAGGAGGTAAGCGTGAGGTGGACAGTCTGAGGAAAGTGGTGACGGTTGAGAACACCCACTCCAGGAAAGGATGCTGGCTTTGAGCAGTATTGGGGTCTCACCCAAGGTTAGAGACAGGAAGTGAGAGCAGAGATTCCAACTGCACAGTAGTATCACTTAGAGCTTTTATGAACATATATTACCCAAGCCTCACCCCCACAGATAATGGTTCCATTGGTCTGGAGTGAGATCTGGGCACCTAAATTAAAAAAAAAACCCCAGATGAATCTAATATGCAGTCAGGGTTCACTGGATTGGAGACAGCATGATGATTAGGACTTTCTTTTTAAGCTCTGCTTAGCAGCCTGGGAATAGGAATAGGAAGGTGGCTGCTGGATCGATCAGGCTGCTGGGAGTTGGCTGGGACACAGCAGTGGCAAGACTCCAGTGAGAGTGCGGGTGAGAGCTTTGTGGAAGGGGTTGCTTGCAGACTTGCATCACTGCATCTGAGTCACAAGGAAGAGAGAAGCATCTGGGTTTCTGATCTGGCCTTGACGGGCTTTGCTGAGGAGTTCAGGAGGAGGATATGATTGGAGGGGGAGAGAGAGTGTTATCACGATGGGAAAGAGCATGGGCCTCTCACCAGGCAGCCCGGCCTCTGTCCGTGGCAGCTTTGTGACTGGGCAGGTGACTGTATCTCTCCAAACTCATCCTTCGCCTGTAAAAATTCTGGCAGCCGTTTTGAAGGCTTGGTGAAGATTACGTAAGATAATGTTTGTGTAGTCCCTAACACATAATGAGTTAATTAATGATTATCATCAGTCTGTTTTGAACCATGCTGGGTTTGAGATGTCTGTGGTAGGTCTGGTGTAGATACTCTAGCAAGTATCTGTAGGTATAGATTTGGTCACTCAAGAGGGACATGGGCAGAGGAGATAAAGCTTCAAGGGTTATTTGTGTATAGACTTAAATGAAAACTATAAGTGTGAATTAGGTAACTAGGAGAAAATATGAGAAATGACCGCATCTTTTTAAATTAATCTTTATGGAGTATAGTTGCGTAAGTTTCTGCTGTGCAGCAAATTGAACCAATTATCCATAAACCTGTATTCACTCTCCTTTCTCTTTTTTAACGAATTCATTTTTAATTTGAGGATAATTGTTTTACAGCATTGTGTTGGTTTCTGCCGTACATCAACGTGAATCAGCCACAGGCGCACAGATGTTCCCTCCATCCCTCCTCCCACCGCATCCCACCCCTCTAGGCACTCAGTCCACTCTGTTTAGATTTCCTTCCTGTTTAGGTCACCAGAGAGCACTGAGTGGAGTTCCCTTGGTATACAGTAGGTTCTCGTTAGTTATCTGTTTTACATGTAGTATGAGAAATGACCACAAATCTTATGAAATTCTGGAGTTTATAATACCCCATTTTTAGCCTCACTACACAGTGAACTTTTAAAAGTCTTTTAGGAAAGGACTTCCCAAACTTTCATGTCAGTCCACACATAGAAGATGATACTGTTTCTTTGACACTTTGAAATACACACACAGTTGGGATAAACAGACAATTATACTAAATGAAGCTGGTCCAGGCCCTCTGGGATACCCGGGTCCCACTCAGCCCCTGTGTGCAGTGGGGATTCTTACTGGGGTGTGTACACCTATGAACCCAGTGTGACCCACTGGTGGGAGAGTTCAGTTATGAGACTAACATGGAATCACAAAGCAGGTTGCCGAAAATGGAGGCCAAGGCCTAGTGAATAGATTCCCTGCCACCCAGAGGTGAGCTCACACACTGGACAGAAGTTGACAGAAAGTAAACAGATCTGAACAGAGAATAACATAATCTTGTACCAGCCACACCATCGTGTCAGACTTTTCTTGTTGCTGCCATGGTAGTTATCGTTTTGGCCATGTTTTGGCCTGTGGATGCTCTGATGCCGTGTAACAGTTTACATTTTAGAAAGCACTGTGCTTTTGTCTTACAGAAAATCTAGGCACAAACCCAACATCACTACACTCTTAGCTATTAAAAGGCTGAGAGCAGAATGTACCCAAAACTAAATCCTTGTGTTTCTGACCTCTGGTTACCTTTTGGAATAGGTCTTCTTATTAATTAGGGCAGCTTAGGGCTTTTCTAAAAGCCTAGGCTTTGGAGTCAGGCATATCAGGGTTGGGATCTGGCTCTGCCATAATTACCTGTGTGACCTTGGGCAAGCTACTCAACCCCTCTGAGCCCCAGTGTTGTCCTCTGGAAAATGGAGATGGTGCTGGGCAGCCCCTCTCTCACTGACTTGCTGTGAGAGAAGGTGTGTAGTACTTAGCACAGTGTCTGGCACGTACAGAAGGTATCTAGCTATGGCAGCTCCTGCCATCCAGTTGACAGCGTCAGCTCATCCACACTGTTGCGTGTCTCCACAGCACCAAGATGGTATTTTTTGTTCAGAATGAGCCTCCTCACCAGATCTTCAAAGGCCATGAGGTGGCAGCGATGCTCAAGAGTGAGCTGCAGAAGCAAAAGGCAGACTTTCTGATTTTCAGAGCCCTGGAAATCAGTACTGTCAGTGAGTAATTGCGGGGAGTTGGGAATGAGAGCCTGCCCAGTGCCCACAGCTCGCCTGTCATCCCTGCTGTCCTTGGGCTACGTTTCTGGTTCTCTGGGAATAAGGAAATAATCACTTTCTTCCACTGCCATTTTCATGAAAGGGTCCCAGCTCGTTGCAGAGCTTCTCCCTGGGCCCCTGAGACAGCGTTCAGAGGAGCTGTGAGTTCAAATGGGAAAAAAAATTAATTACATCTTTGTTTTCATGAGCCTCTGACTGAAATTTACTCTTTTCCTCAGTCACAAAGTACTATAGTTTTAACAGAACATGTGACTTTAAGGCAATAGAAATTCAGATAGTTTTGTATCATACCACTTGATGAAATAGCATTTTATTGATCACTACTTCAAAATTATAACAGTTGTCAGACACTGTTATAATCTTATGACTTAATATTTTAATAAAGACGTATATTATCTTTAAAGTTTTGTATTCTTAAATTCTTCAAAAACATGTTTAGTATAATTGCCTTCCTCTATAATACTATGTCTTTTATCTTGGCAATTAAGTTATTCTGAGAAGAAGGTCTGTGGGACATGAAAGGTTAAGACCTGCTGATATGGAGACACCAAGTGAAAACAGTCTGGAGCCTCTCGACTGCTCCCGTTGTATCCAGCCGTGATGGGGATAACGGGCGTAGTGCCAGCTGTAAAGGCCCTCGGGGGCAGGTCTCAAGGACACGTCCCCTTGGCATGGGTCTGGGGGCCCCGTCCTGTCTTCTTGGGCCCCGGGAGGTGGTCCTCCTCCGGCCCTGACCCCCGTGGACCTGCGTTCCCTCTCCTGCTCCTTGCAGCGTGTCAGTTGAGCTGCTCTGACCACGGCCACTGTGATTCATTCACCAAACGCTGTGTCTGTGACCCTTTTTGGATGGAGAATTTCATCAAGGTGCAGCTGAGGGATGGAGACAGCAACTGTGGTGAGTTTCCTGCTTTGACTGTGCCAGCTGGTTTGGCACTGACTGTGGCTCTGAGTTGAGTGGGTGGGTGTTGGTGTTTCCAAGGCAGATGAGCAAGCAAGAACTCTGTGTATTTGCTGTTTGCCGAGGACTTAATACTTCCTTCCTCCTCACTTTCTCAAGGTTAGAGGGAAGATCTGAGGCAGTTTTTTGTGGTTTTCTTTTTCTGTTGTTGTTTTTTGGCCATGCCTTGTGGCTTGTTGGATCTTTGTTTCTTAGTTCCCTGACCAGGGGTTGAACCCAGGCCCCAGCAGTGAAAGTGGCAAGTCCTAACCGCCATACCGCCAGGGAATTCCCCTGAAGCAGTTGTTTAAAACGAAACAAGCGTAGATCAGACCAGCTGTACGGCCTCCTGTCCTTTCGGAGTGNCGTTGTATCCAGCCGTGATGGGGATAACGGGCGTAGTGCCAGCTGTAAAGGCCCTCGGGGGCAGGTCTCAAGGACACGTCCCCTTGGCATGGGTCTGGGGGCCCCGTCCTGTCTTCTTGGGCCCCGGGAGGTGGTCCTCCTCCGGCCCTGACCCCCGTGGACCTGCGTTCCCTCTCCTGCTCCTTGCAGCGTGTCAGTTGAGCTGCTCTGACCACGGCCACTGTGATTCATTCACCAAACGCTGTGTCTGTGACCCTTTTTGGATGGAGAATTTCATCAAGGTGCAGCTGAGGGATGGAGACAGCAACTGTGGTGAGTTTCCTGCTTTGACTGTGCCAGCTGGTTTGGCACTGACTGTGGCTCTGAGTTGAGTGGGTGGGTGTTGGTGTTTCCAAGGCAGATGAGCAAGCAAGAACTCTGTGTATTTGCTGTTTGCCGAGGACTTAATACTTCCTTCCTCCTCACTTTCTCAAGGTTAGAGGGAAGATCTGAGGCAGTTTTTTGTGGTTTTCTTTTTCTGTTGTTGTTTTTTGGCCATGCCTTGTGGCTTGTTGGATCTTTGTTTCTTAGTTCCCTGACCAGGGGTTGAACCCAGGCCCCAGCAGTGAAAGTGGCAAGTCCTAACCGCCATACCGCCAGGGAATTCCCCTGAAGCAGTTGTTTAAAACGAAACAAGCTTAGATCAGACCAGCTGTACGGCCTCCTGTCCTTTCGGAGTGCCTGTGTGCTCTCGCCCCGTGGAAGCCCGTAGATTGCCGTTCCCCTCTTTTCCTCTGTTGAAGCTCATTACAGCCTGCCCCACTGCCACAGGTCTCAGAGCCAAGCTCAGATTTCAGCTGCTTTTCTCTCTAAGGTCTCATCTTCCCTGGGGAGCCCTGGGGACCATTTTGTTCACGGAGTGTTTCTGCCCCAGCTGGGGCAGCCCAGCCCCCTGTTCAGCCTCTCTCTCCACCGCCCTTACTATTCTGTTTTTCTTGGCAGAGTGGAGCGTGTTATATGTTATCATTGCTTCCTTTCTCATTGTCGTTGCCTTGGGGATCCTGTCCTGGACTGTAATCTGTTGTTGTAAGAGGTAAGATGCATTTGCCCTGTAAATTTGTTCAGGCTTCTGATTACATATTTGTTCATTAGAGAGGTATCTGGCACTTTCTATGTGGGGGCACTAAGTCCTGGGATTTTGCCCTCACCATCACTGTTACATGGCCCACCCACAGTATGCCCCCCAAAAAGTCTCCTTACCTTCTGACGCTCCTGAGGGAGTGAGCGGCTGTCACTGCAGTGATTTGCAACCTGGAAATCGTGGCTGTGGCTGAGTGGGCATTGGGAGGGCCTGGGGTGTAGACCTGGCGTACATCTGTCTCTAGGGTGTGTGAGCTGTAGCGCTCCACACCTCCGCCTCTCCACTGTCCCCCGGGGATCCTTAACTGGTCTGCCTCCCCTTCGATTTGAGATTCACATGCCTGTGTTTCTTGTACCTACAGACTTAGGTTAGCCGTGATTGAGTCTTTCAGGTCTTTCCATTTAGTTTTCCTATCTAGTCTTATAATATTTGAGAGTAATATTTACTGTGCTTCTCATTATTAGTAATGGGTATCCCTTCTGTGTTTACTCTGTGCCAAGTATCATGATGACATTTTATAGGTAATATCTTTTGTCATAGGCATAAAGAACATTTTCTCAGGAAAATAATGTCATCCATCCAAGGATACACATTTAGTAAGTTGCAGAGCTGAAATGCAACCTGTGATATAATTTCACAATAAAACTTAGCAAATTAAAAGAAATTTTAAAAAATTCCCACCAGTCCAGGACAACCACCATTAACAACATTGCTCCTTTAAGCTTTCCTCCACCTTCCACCCTTCAAGGATAGGGGTTTCGTTTTATTTACATTTTTAATCAATCTGTCCAAGATAATGTTTCCTTTACCTTTTCCCAATTTGGTGAGGAATGTTTGAATAACAAATCACAGTTGCGGCCTTTCCCAGCTGAGAAGTAAGGAGAAGCAGCTCTTCCCTTAAGCAGCATCCCTGGATCCGGGCTCCACGTGCAGAGTCTGGCTGTCACCTGTGGGTGGCAACCTGAGCCTCACACAGACCCTCTTTCTGAGCAGAGGCAGGGATTGTGTTTTTCAGGCAAAAAGGAAAACCGAAGAGGAAAAGCAAGTACAAGATCCTAGATGCCACGGATCAGGAAAGCCTGGAACTGAAGCCAACGTCCCGAGCAGGTATGTCGGGAACTGGGTGCCAGGGCCCCCCCCCGTAGTAGATGAAGGGCCGCCACCATCACCCTTCCCCTTCCCTCCCAGCAGCTCTTTGTGCTGGAAAAGCATCTTGTCCCCTCCCTGATGAGGACCAGGATCCGCTTTGCCCTGTGGGGACAGAACCTGCCTGTTGGACAAGCTTGGGCTCCAGGGCTCACTTCTCAGCCACCCTTTCCCTATGCTGAGGGGGCTCACTCTCTTGCTCTCCTTTGCCTACTTATTCCCCTTAGGGTTTTTGCCTGGAGTTCAGCTTTTCAAGCTGCCCCTTAAGGTTGAGCTCAAGGACTTTGGTCTCTTTTTCCTGGTCAGTCTGTCCTTTCTGAGCAGACAGGGTGAGGCTTTGAAGAGGTCAGAGCTAGTGTTTGCCTGCTGGCCCTCCTCTCCAGCCAGCCTTCCCCTCCTGTGTTCTCCTCTCCCGTGTTTGTCAGGTAGATCCGCAGGCTCTGTGACTGTCTTAGAGCCCGTGGACGGCTGCTCCCCTGCTGGCTCTGGGTGCACTGGGCTCCTCTGTCAGCATTTCCAGCTGCACAAGCACAGAGACAGCGTTCAGTGATGGGGTTGGGATGGCCAGGGCAGGTCCAGGGCTCTCCTTCACCATAGAGGCCCCAGGACAGGCCTTGTCCCCTTACGGGCGCTGGACTCTGTGCAGAGCAATTCCCAAACACTCTGAACGTAGACCTGGTTTTTTTTTTTTTACATGTTTGTTTAACATCTCCCATACTTAAAGCTTGATATGAGAAAAGCTGTAAGGGACTGTGTAGCGTTCTTGGACGCAGGCTCTGCCCTCGGAATCTCACTGTAGTGAGGGAGGAGAGACATGAGATGAAAACAAAGGCTCGTAGGCAGTCCGGGCTGTCGGCAGCCGGGCAGCTCGGTTCTGGAGCACGGTGGGGCAGTGTCCAGAGGTGGGGCTGGCGAACCACAGAAGTACTGCCAGGGCGCCCCAGAGATCCTGAGGGTGGCGGCCAGAGGGGAAAACGCTGCACAGCACCCCCCACGAGGTCGCCAGGGTGTCCGTCGCTGTGGCAAGGTTGCTCTACGCCATGAAGTCCTTCGAGGACATTTGGTCTGTTAGATGGTGGCCTTGGTGAGCCTGCGTCAGTGTGTTGCTGAGATCCTCTTCCTTGCTGATGTCTCTCTTTTTAAACCAAATTCGTTGGCTCTTGTTTCTGTCCAGAAAGTACTTTCTCAGCCAGCCCTTACCCTGCCAGTTAAAAGTCGTGCTCTTCTTCCTCCCGCGTGTTTGTTCTGACGTTTCTCTCACTGTCACGTCAGTCACCTTGCTCTCTGTCCCTTGACTGGTCAGTAGTGCCCATGAAGAGGGTGGGGCTTGCGTCTCATGTGTCTGTCATGTGGATTGATGCCGCTGTGTGTCAGCCTGAGCCAGCAGGTGATGCTCAGTGTAGTGAGCAGTAGGTGATGCTTCTGTGTAGCTTACATCACGCAGACATTAAACAGACAAAGTCACAAACATACAAAATGTGATAGTGGAAGGTATTTATAAAGAATAACAGTAAAGCTGAGACCCCAGTGTCAACGAGAAGGAGAGTGAGGCACATACAGGCTCTGAGAAATAGGATTGCGGGCCAAGCCGGTTGATTGAAGGCCCAGCTGCCGGAGGGAGCAGGGGGCATTTGCCGAAGGTACAGTGAGTGTGGGGTGAGTGATACAGGCTGGACACGTGAGCAGGGACGCTGCTGTGGGCTCCTTCTCGGAGCAGTCGGGAGAGTTAAGGAGGTGTGAATGGTACAGTTAGATTTATTTACGTTATAAAAAGACAACTGGTGCCATGTGAAGGAATTGGAGAAGAAGCTGGATAGAATACCCTCGTGGTGGAGAGATGATGAGAGAGGGGTGGAGTCCGGATACACTCGAGGGGAAGACTTGCTGAGGTTCATGATATGTTTTCAGAGGGTTGTGAGAGAAAAGGAGACGCAAAGGATGGTCCCCAAGCGTCTTCTTTGAGTGAACGAGAACGAGAAGAAATACAGGGGAAAGTTGTTTGGTTAGAACGGTTGTGAATGGAGTTGAGGAAGTGAGGCTAGAAGATGGGTGGGGAAGAGTTTATGGGAAGTTTTGAATGTCAGCTTAAGGATTTAGGCATTTTTTTCTGGTGGTGACGAAAGTGCTGGCTTAGGAAAATTAGTTTTGTGGCATTTCATTCACTGAGGAGATTACAGGTGGAGGCCAGCAAGGAGGTTTTTGTGAGGGGGGGATGGTGATGGCTTGAACAGCGTGCTGTCAGTGAACCTGAGGGACAGGAAAGGTCGAGGCCGACTTCCAACCCGAGAGACAGACTAATAGCACTGAGGACAGAATTAGGACATTCAGCGCAGTTTCAGTAAGCGAAGAGGAAGTTGGAGCACAGCAGCGCAGGACTGGGTAGGAATCTGCTGTATGCGCCGCTAAGGAGGGCCACATGAGGGGCCTTAGAGGAGCCCCAGGCGAGGAGCTGAGGGGGAGGAGCGGCGCCCCCAGAGAGCGGCCAGAGAACCGGCAAGGGTGGTGGCGGTGACCGTGCTGGAGAGGTTTCTGGGCACCTGAAGAACTAGAGTAGATGAGGAGTGGACAGATGGCTGCAGTGGAAGCGCAGTCTGTTTAGGAAGTAGGTAGGTGGTCAGGAAACGGAGGCCCTGAAGAGTTAAAAGTCCTTCCAGAAGCTGGGTAACAATGGTCAGGACTGTGTGGATGAGGTTTGGGAGCAGGTTTGGGGGCAGAGAGGCAGAAGATGGAGGTGAGGTTTCTGAGGGGGACGGCGGGCATAGAGGACTTGAGATCCCTCTCCTGAGCAGGAGGTGGGCACAGCCGGGAGGAAGAGGCAGTTTGGAAAGGCAGACTTGTGGGGAGAGGTGAGGGGACGCAGGTGGCCAGCCGCTCCCGGGTAACCCAGAGGCAAGGACAGGCGAGAGTCGCAGACCCTTGTCCCCGGGGCGGTGTCTTAGCCAGTGAGGCGGCTTGAGGTGAGAGGCCCTTGGGTCTGGGGTGGGTCCTACCAGGCCAGCAGGCCTGGCTCTCGTTCTGGGCTCTGCGGCGGGGGAGTGGTTGCAGGCTGGAACAGAGCCGCCAGTGGGATGCGGTGAGTGGCTTCAGGACCTAAAGGGGTGCGGTGTGGAACGGAAGTTCAGCTTGAGGAAGAGTCAGTCTGTGGAGCCTGGCGTGTGTGGAAGTGAGCTAAAGTGGACACCGTGCCAGCACACGGTGAGGCCGGAGGAAGAGTGGCAGGGCGAGAGGGGCCCCTGCCTGTGCCAGCCCGGGCTCTGAGCCCAGCCACGGGGCGTGCTTTACGGTCAGCACCTGTGGGGTGGGGTGTGATGTGGTTTTGTTCTCCTGTTGAGTTTTTTCACAACTTTCTATTGCTTTTGGTCGAACCATGTAAAATTACTGATAATTTGACTTTTCACCTAGAAGACAGCAGTTTCCGATGATTCAGTCTGATGTGTAGAATGTGTTTCTTAAGTGAATGTGCCCGTGTGATCAGCCCCCCAGAAGCACCCGCTGTGTGCTTCTCTGTAGCCCCTGCCTCCCCGCAGTTGACATCTGGTGTCTTGGAGTAGCTGATATGAACAGAATCTTAGTGTGCGCCTCCTTTCACTCAGCATTGCGTTTAGCTCACTCACCCGTGTCCTTAGGCAGAGCCACAGCGTGCTCATTCCCACTGCTGTATAATTTCCTTTGTAGGAATACATTTGTCAGGCATGCTGTTGGGGCACTTTGGCTGCCCTGGGGGCTGCTGCTGTAAACCTTCTGGCCCATGTCCTTTGGTGGACAGATGTATGGATTTCTGTTAGGTGTAGACCTAGGAATGGAATTGCTGAGTCAGAGATGTGAGTGGTCAGCACCTGTTGATAGTACCAGTGTCCTCGCTTGTATTGCTTAATGGATGAATTCCACTCGGTTTCCCAAGCAGAGCAGAGCTCACTTGTCGTGAGAGGGCCCGGGGTGAGTGCTGTGTACTACGGACCCAGAAACCCATCTCCACCTCAGGCTCCTGTCCTCCACACCTATGGCCCAGAAGGGCTTTGGGGAAGAAGAGAAGCTTCGAGTGCTTGGGTGCTGGGGGGAGAAAGCCCCCAAAGGGATACTTCATCTATAGGGCAAAGCAGAAGTTGTGAGATCTTGACCCTCGCTGGTTTTGGTTCTTAGGTCAGCATTGTCCCCACCATACCCTGCAAAGCCGACCCTGCTTCTCTGCCGTCCTGAGAGTCAGTGGAAGGCGTGACTGTCTGCAGTCATGTGTCAGAACTGTGCCCTGAGATGGACAAGCTGCATAAGCTTGCCTGCGCCCCAGAGCACACTGCACAGGCAGACGGTGCGCGGGCAGGGTCTGCGGGCATGAGGTTCCTAAGTGCCGGGCTTGGTCAGAGTCTCCATGCCCTCATCATTCACAGCCTTATGGCCTGTCTGGCCAGGAAGGGGCAGAGTGGCTGATGGTCATCTCAGGAGCCTCTTTCAGTGTTTACTGGGGGTGGGACAGGGGGAGGGAGCATGGTTGCTGGGGAATGAGGGTTCAAACGTGGCTCACCTGACTGGTCACCTTTTTGAGAAAGGAGGTAGGTTAGGTCCTGGGGGTGGACTGTGCCAGGCCCAGAGCACTGCCAAGCTGCATTCTTGATGCTGGCGACTTGTACTCTAGTTCTGCCATCTTAGTCCATGTTTGCTTGGAGTGGTATTTGCACCAGCCAGAGGGCACCCATCTTGCTGCTGGAAGGGGTCCACTCGGAAGTTGTGACCCGACCTCGTGGTATGGTCTGGACTCTGCAGCCTTAAGGACGAGCAGAGAAGATAGCCACGGTGACTTAAAGAATCTCAGGCATCTTTTCTGACCTCAGGTGTTTCTTACGGGTCCTTATTTGTGTGCTCTGACCAGCTGATGCCCTAGGACAGTCCGTCCTCCTGTCCCTGCTTGGAGAGGCCTCTCCAAGCCACACACCTGCTCTCCCACCGCTCGTTGCCACTCAGCGAAGCCAGAGTAAACGTCTGCGTGGAGCACGGTGGTGTCCTCGGCGCCAGCAGCTCTGCGGGCACTTTGCCTCCCTGCTGAGCCAGGGTCCGCGAAGAAGCTCAGTCTCTAGAGCGTCGGTGCTTGTTCCTTGTTTGCCTGCCTCCCACGGAGCTCTGCCCTGTGCATGAAGGGACGTGATAAGACACCCCACATTTAGGAGAGAGAAAGAGCATGTCGTTGGGTGGACTAACCGAAGCTGATAGGTGCTGGAGGCAGAGAGTCTGCAGTGGAGGCTGATCTCTGGGTCCGCAGTCTGCTCCCTGAGGCTTCCCTGCTCTGTCTAGCCAGCCCCGGGAGGACTCGGGTGGCCTTCTGCCCACAGGGGAGGACCATCCCGTCCCTCTGCTCCTCTTCGGGCTGGGGTGGAGGGTGCGGGGGGCGGCGCCCGGCTCCTGATGCCCGGCTCCTTGACTCCCTTGCAGGTGTCAAACAAAAAGGCCCAGCACTGAGCAGCAGCCTGATGCGCTCGGAGTCCGAGCTGGACAGTGACGATGCCATCTTCACGTGGCCAGACCGAGAGAAGGGCAAGCTCCTGCACGGTCAGAATGGCTCTGTGCCCAACGGGCAGACTCCACTGAAGGCCCGGAGCCCCCGCGAGGAGATCTTGTAGCCGCCTGGTCTGTCTCCTCAGGGTGGGGATTGGCAGTGCCAGGGTCCAGAGCATTGCCAGGCTGGTTCTCCTACCTCCCGCATTGGAGGGCAGCTGTTCTCCCAACCTCTGCTGGCCACTCCATCCCAAAACCCTCAAGCAGAGCCACTGGTACTTGAATCCAGAGACATTCTCCAGGAACCCCTGAAGGAAGCTGTGAACAAAGAGGTTTCCTCTTGAAACCCGTTTGGTAGGTCCCTCAAAATGTCCTCACCTCAGGGCCTCCTTTTTTTTGCACCCCTCTCCTGTTCCAAAAGTGGACACCGCCAGCTCCTGGCTTCCTCTCCAGCTCCTTGTTGGCAGGACTGCTGCCGCCGGGGCACCTGCACAGCGAGGCCTGACTGCATCCCCCACCCCTGGGAACAAAACCAAGCACCGCCAGCTCCTGGCCGCAGAAGCCTGCCTGCAGGCACGTTCCTTGTTCTCTGCTTTGGGATGGAGCGTGCCCTCTCTCTCGACCCGGAGGAAGTGGCGCCCGCTCCTCACCCCCGATGGTGAGCTGGTAGTGCAGAAACAGTCTGCCGAGTAGGGAAGGACTGGCTGCTTGCGGAAAGGAGAGGCGCCCGTGCCGCAGGGCTGTTGAGTCACAGTAGCCAGACTGGACACAGGCTGCCTCCCTTCTTCCTCCTGGCCACCCTGGCTGCTTCCAGAATCAGGCTGCACTCCCTGTGCCAAGGAGGCAGCCACAGACAGACTGGACCGTGCGGCCTGAGAGCGCGCTTGTGGCTGCCCCGGCACCGCCTGCTCTGTGTCCGTCTGTCTGAGTGTCTTCTCTCTGTCCCTGCATGTGTGGGTGTGTGTGTGTGAGAGTGAGCGTGTGTGCATCAACTCCTCCTAGGGCTCTTGGCTACTCACAAGGCAGCCTTGACCTGGACAGACTTTGAGCTCGGTGGAACAGACTCTGAATCCCTCTGGCCCTGTTCCTCAGCCATGAGAAGCTGGTCCCTCCGCTGTGACGTCTGGGTGTTGAGGCGTGGGAGCTTTGGGGACGTGGCTTTCTAAAAAGATACTTCGGTTTATACTATTGTGCTGCAGTCTGTCGTGAGATGATTAAACCTGCTGTTCAATTGCGTGCCTGCCTGCTGGGGGTGCCGCTTTGCGCTCGGGGCCCTGCCACCGTGCGTCCCTGATGCCTCCGCTGGGCCAGTCGGGGCCTGGCACCTGCACATGGCCAGCAGTGCTGGGCTTCTGTCTCAGTGGCGGCCTGGCCCCTCGGGCCAGCTGCTGCTTTTGCCTTTCAGGACAGGAGTTTTCTGCCGTTTCTTCAGCCTTTTGTGAACACAGAATTGATACATATATGCACACAAACACCCGCCCGCCCC